>NW_019059962.1:445995-532521 GCF_000696155.1 Zootermopsis nevadensis | reverse complement strand
ACATTCCAGTGAAAACAACAATAAATTCCTTAGTTAAAAATGTTCATTTGCTGTTCTTTTACATCTCTGCCTTATAATCCTTGCTTTTGAAACTTTTTCATAAATTCAGTCGGAGCTGCAATGCCACTGTGCAAACTCACAACTGAGATCAAATACAGGCAAGGTACACAGCGCGATATTGTCACCACGAAACAAACAGTTGTAACAACTCCGTCTTGGCCGCTCGAAAACTGAAACAGCAGGTTGGAATACAGCTCAGGGAATGGAAGTTTGTTCTCATTTTTCTGGGTTTTCCTGTTGTGCTGCTGATTTCTCAGTTATTTGATCCCCCATCCAGGGCGTCCTGTCGCTAGCCTTGCCCCTTTTCACACTTCAGTATGGTGTGTCACTTAAAATCGCTGATTTTTATAGTTAAAGTTTTGTTGTGGTTTTTGTGAATATGAGAGACGAAGTCGTGTTTCACCATCTCTCAAGAGTTAATTGAAGTGACCAATTCTTATTTTTCAACAACGCAAATTATACTGTTCCATGCAAATATGTTCTCGTAATCACGTAAGAAGATTTAACACAAACCAGGTTTAACAAGGACTTGGATTACTCCTGCAACAATTGAGTATAACGTTGGAATATGGTTTTACGCATAAACAGAGAAGTAAAAGTGTATATTTATCATCATTATTTGACAGTAAATGAGTTAATGGCACTAGTTAGCCCGTTCTGGCATATTTGGTCCAAAAAGTATTTGAAATTTACCTTTCGTTTCTTACAATAATTTGGGAAATTTGCATCTTTTCATTCCGTCAAAGAGTCGAATCAAATTTATTTTATGTTTAAAATGTAGTGCTACATAGGCTCTGATTACAGTTCCATTAATGTCTTCGTATCTCACGAATTTCAATTCAGCGGTCAAAATTATATTTTCAAAAATACTAAACGTTGAGGTATTAAATTCAGGACAGCCGTTTTTAAGTTTTTTTGTGTTGCTGTGAGGCATGGTTTATTAACGTGGCATAAGAATAATTTTTAACCTGGCATGTGAATGATTTTATAATATGACGTATGAATGTAAAACATAATGGTGAACATTACATAAAGAATAGGCTATATCATGCAACACTAAATCATAATTTTCGAACTACCGCAAAGCGCAATCTGAATTATACATTGCCGACAGTCGCGATGTGGTGTTGAGCCCTCCTGCTTCGTATTCTAGAGGTATCGGGTTGGATTCTCGGCAAATAGACATGAATTCTGCCTGAGAGTATCTCCGATTTCTCTCATTTTCCCACCAATGCTGGGAAAGTATATCAGAGCAGCCGCGACTATTTTATTCCACATACGTTTATTCGTTCACATTCATTCCACCATTCGTTGTAGCATTTATGACTTATAGCTGGAAAAGCGTCTTTTGTATAAAGTCTTTGTACGCTGGTACGTATTCATTGAGGTTAATTTTGTTTCGTTTCAGGTAAGTACCAGTAACGCCTGCAGGCTGCTGTTTCGGATACCCAGCGAAAAACCTTTATCGGGATAGTAGCCGCCGATGGAGTAAGGAGATATTTGACGAGTACATTAGCTTAATGTTCCGCAGATCTCTGGAGGAGGATGTCTTGACTTTGTGAGTGTTGGCTATTACATTCTTTGTATTAACGACTCCATACATATGTAATATATTCTCGTTCTCTCATTAAAACTAAAATTACGGCGTTCCATAACGTCAGCGAACGTCCTTTAGCCTACTGCAGCTGTATAAATCCACAAATTTTTAGATGTAGATATTAATGTTTTCCTTTAATTATCAGTTTATTGTATGACGTAGAATGTCACAATCGAGTGCTCAACATCTCTTATTTACATTTCAGGGATTTCAGATTTTAATTTTGACCTTGACGTAAACTTATCTAACTTAAGATTTGAGCAGTGCAGAAAAAGGTAGATATTATTTTAAAACAGGGCGTGTATGCTACATGCCACACCAATCGGAGCCTCCTAGATTCCACTATTCTTACTATGCTAGGTAACCTGTACAATTCACGCAACTCCTCGTTGTGCAATATTCTAAATTCCCCACTTATTGCATCCCTCCTGGGTCAAAATATCTTCCTGAGCACCTTTTTTCAAACACTTTTAACCTCCATTCTTCCTTCAAGGTTAAAAAAATGTTTCAGATCCATATAAGACAACAGGCAACGTTATTGTTTTATATATCCTGTTCTTTAATGTTTTTGATAGCAAACGAGATGATAACAGTTTTTAAATTGAATAAAAACAATATTATTATTATAAAGGAAGGGCTGAGGGAAATTCTGAGATATGTCAATCAGTCTTTGGATGTATACTTGAATGTGAGATATTGCGAATAAGGCATGGCTCTTTTATTTGTGAAGTTTCCTTGATATTTCGTGTTGAATAAACTGTATTCTTTGCATTACGGAATACCATTTTCTTGATTGTCCTCACTTCCGTCTCATAAATTCTAGGATATTCATCTGATACGTTTGAAATATCTCATGATTACGCTGTTTGATACGGAGTCATAACATAAATGAATAACAAAGCATTGTAGGACCACCGTATCACACAAGTTCGCACCTTCCTGTTCCTTTGATTTACTGGGGTTTTAATTTAATTCACTGCCTGATGCAGAAATATGTGTTGTATTGATGGACAGCTTTACAGTTATATTTAAGCTGACATTTTTTTGTGAATAAGCCTACTGCAGCTACAGTCTGTATGTGCAGAGTATCTGGCCCGTAAATACACAGGAAGTGTACAAAGCACAAATATCATTGCCCCGCTCAGGTGCGGAATAGACACGTTTACTGACAAACATAGTTTTGTTTGGTAATAAAGATAAAGTACTGAAACCTAGCCCTGGGGGCGTGTGTGGATTTAAGTAGCCTATACAAAGGAACGGCGATTTAAAATCAAGCTCGGGGCATGGATATGTATTAGCTTTTGTGTGTCTCTTCTTGTGATGTTAGAGATCTTATCTCTAAAGCGTGGAGCTCGCTTGTATGATTACCACTTTGAGAACGCAGCTTATGGAAATAACGTTTAAGAATGCAGTCCGT
Organism: Zootermopsis nevadensis; assembly: GCF_000696155.1. The sequence continues at coordinate 529,447 of NW_019059962.1, read as the reverse complement.
ATCGCAAAGAAAACACACGTAACCATTACAAATATCAACTGGTTAACGCTGTTTAAGGGAATAATTGTTTCTTACTCTGAGAATCATATGAAACTTTCAAATACAAACTGAAGAATTACACTGGCTGTTGAAGCAGGTGGGATGTGTAGTTACCACTGGGCTTTTAATGGTAAATGACATAGAAAACCTCCATAAAAGAGGAGGACAAGGCTCGAATCGGGTTGTGGCATTAGGAAGGAGGAGAAGGGGAATGATAGAAGTAGAAGTGGGCTAAGTTACTGATGAGCCAAAAGGAGGAGAAAGAATTAATGACGAAGGAAGAGAAGTATAAGGATAAAAATAGGAGGTTAAGGATGTCACAAGAATTTGTTGGAGAAAGAGAACAACAAGGAAGAAAGGACAGGAGCAAGAAGGAGTACATAATGAAGGCAGGAGATGAAAAGGCGAAAGTTAGTAAGAAAACATGAAGGCGAAAAGAAGAGTAGGAAGATAAAATAAGAGAATATGAAAGAAAAGTTGACAGAGTGGAAGATTGATAAGGATAAGAAAGAGAAATTTGTCAATGAGAAGAACGAAAAGAAAGAAGAGGGAGAGAAAGATCATAATGAAAGTTTGGGTGAAGTGTGAGAATGAAAAGAGAAAGAAAATAAATGACAAAAATGTGGAGAAGAACCGTTACAGGATGAGGGAGGGAAAGAAAGAGGTGTGAAAGAGGAATATTTAAAGAAGAACAACGAAGAAAGGAACAAGAGGTTTAGAGAAGAAGGAATAAAAGTTGTTTAATGGCAGTATGTATGATTACGCAAAGATGTAGTTGAAGTAGAATCGGAATATCTATATTATGATACAATGTTAAATTATGATGGCACTATTGTAAGTATTTTCAAAATGAGCTTTGTTATGGCTTTGTGCCCAGAAGCGCCAGTCAGTATATAGATCATACCTGTCCTCAGCAATCCGCACTAAAAAACCACGCCCACAGCCACTACAATGGCCTATTGTACCTGCTGGCACAATGCAAACTTGGATTTAATATTCGAGCTCCTTTATTAACACAACTGACCTTAGGCTGTACACTATAATTGAGCGATGAGGCTTACCTCGCAGCACTAATTCAGCGAGCGGTAGTAGTAACAATAATAAATAATTATTATAATCTCGAATCAAGGATGACGTCACAGTTTGCTCCAAGAAGAAAGCCGGAAAGTTCTCGAAATAGAAGGACCTCACGGCATATGGACTACACAGAAGAGTGTACAGTGATTTGAATAATTTATTGAGGCACCTGGAAATCACTTACAAAACGTCTGGATGAGATTGTGAGAAGGAACTGCTGTAATATACTTTACGTCAGCTGTCTCTGTCATATGTCAAAATATCATATCAGAACTTTCTCTTCTCCTGTGTCTGTATACTTTAAGATTTTAAGTGAAATTATTCTATCAAGGATTCTACAAAATTGAACATTATTATTGTAGAGACATACAGAAGTGTGCGTCTTAACACTTTACAACGTCACACTGGAATATATTAGCCTGTATTTTATCGAAATCACCTCTCTGTTAATTCATAGCTTTTTTACTTGTGTTTCCATGGTTACAGCCGTTCTGAAAGCTTATTTTAACATTACATTGTAATGGTGCGCTTTTACTATCACCAGTGGCGGACTGTCAAGTGGAAACATGCACAGTGGGCCTACATCGCAGTGGTTCATGATAACTTCCACGTCTTTGTATTCATCATTTATAGTCATTGTAACATAACCAGAGCAGTTTACAGAATAATAATGAATTTGAGTTGTACTCTTTTTCTAGATTCTACTTTCCTTGACACCCGAATTTACATCAGTTCCGCCCTATCATAAAGGTTTTGAATCAAATTTACGTGTTTAGATGGTGTTTTAGAAGATCCACTTTAATATTACACTTTAATCCTGAAATTCTCAGTTATTTTGCGCCAGTTTCTCCAGAAAATGTTTTGTTGCATTTGTTATTTCTATCAACAGCTACATTTAATTTACAAATTTCACGCCTCTTGGTGTAATTACTCCCAAATTCTTTGGAATGCTAATGTGTTCTGCGCGCCATGGTGCCGACGCTATGAATACACTGAAAATTTTTGATGTACGCACTGCAATATGTAGCTTCCGCCCCGACATAAAAGCTTCAAGTTATTACGTGAAGCGAATCTTTATTGTGCGCTCCGTCTTCATACCCATCGTATCATAATTTCTCCTCATTCCCCCTTAAACCACCTGATTTATGTCTAGTAAAAGTCACGAAAGGGGTTAAATTACAAGATCGTTTTTATAAAATGCCCATGTAAGGACTGAAAGTTTTGGGTAAGTCGAGGGGCAGAGGTTTTAAACCTCTGTTACAAGATGTTGTAGGTTAAATTATACATCCAGCCTTATTATGGTAGTACGCAGTTGAAGAGGAGTGGAAATTAACAAAACTCTGAGCTGATTTATACACTCTGCTTCAGCACTTTAGTTGCGACAAGATTTACATGTTGGTGCCCCAGAAACAGCATCCCTCAGCAAGCAGAGCAGTTCATGCTTCGATCCCACATGGGGGTGTACTACAGAAAATTTGGTTAATTTAATACAGGAAAATACTTCAATGCAGTAAAGAAAGCCTCTGTCGTTAATTACAAAGATGAGACCATAGGCATTCTTTTGTTTTTCTTAAACGTGTATTGAAAAGAATTTCTAAAATCTTCTATTAGTTTAGTCATGTTTATTTGGCTGCCAATCTGCCTGCAAGTAACAGCGTCCAAGCTATAGGACCAGTTTGAAAGAAACTTGGCACATTGAACCTTAACAACATTTTTGAGCTGGCTGTCTTCTGGGTTGTTGCGCCGTGTAGTCAGGCAGAAGCTTACTGCTATTTCAGAGGTGCTTGCTGCCTCCATAATCAGCTGCAAACTTCTAGCGGACTACACAAGCAACAACCATATTCGCCTCCGCGAGAACTTGAAATTTATACATTTTGTTGAGGCATAGTTTAGTTTAGTTTGGTACATTAGAAAAACGATTTAATTAAATGCCTAAATGAACCTTTAAGTTACCATCATCTTGATTGCTTTAATAGATTCTTATGAATGTTATTATAGTTATAGCTTTAAGCACAATTTAATTTTTTTTAAAGTCGACATTACACAATGGGGTTAATAAATTTTTGAGCGTATGAGGGCTCCAGAATTAACCAAAGGATAGTCTCTAATAAAAGTTGCAAAGACTCACAAAATACACGTTGTGTTTCAAAACCACACAGGACATGTGAAGTCTGGGTTTATGTCCCTGTTTGTTACAAAAAGACTAATCATTGGAACTGGGTAAGTAAAATTTTGTATGGAGATGAATTTTAAGTAAACGTATAAATTGTGCATGAAATTTATTTTTGCAAAAATTAAAAATATCGCTGGTATCTGAAACTTCCGTTTTTGTAACTAACAAATTAATGCACTTGGAATAATTACATTTATATGCAGAAATTTATCACAAGATGGTATAATTATGAACTCAGACATACAAACATTTAAAAGGAAAGCATGTTTAAGAATTCTTCGTAGAAATTCTACTTGTCCTTTACGCGTTTATATTTAATAAAAACACACGAAGTCTTTATTATTAAATTGTGTGCTTTTTGTTTACACCGAAATAATATTATGTAACATTTTTCTTCTGTTATACCTTCCCGGTGTCTCCAATGTTTATGCTTTTGTATTCTTGATTCTATATTGAATACCTCGTGTTATTTACAGTCATTAATCTTTGGTTTTCGACTGGCTGACCTGTATCTGACTGCACACGGTTAAGATATTCATGAACTGTAATTCAAATATGACAAAAATTTTGAGGTTGACAGTTGACATCAATCGTCTTGTACAGTAGGCAAGGTAGTGAGGCTAAGAGAAATGGCGACGAGAATATTCGTATAAATAAAATCGATTTAAAATTACATGTATACTGGACAGTTCTTATGCATAATTCAACATAGCAACTTCTTTCCCCCGTTATTTAGATAACCTGCCCTGGTATTAGTCCATTTTACTGTAATTTACTATAACACAGTGTTACTCAGAGACGCGGTTTTCAAAGTTTTGAAACAATATGAACTGAAATAAATACGTTGCCTTGACAAAATTAGATGGCTACCATTCATTTAAGTCTTCAGCTCACCTCCTTTTTTACGCAGGATGCAAATTTTTTTAGTGAGTTCGTTAGGTGTAATCCAGTGAATAAATAATTAGGCCTAATGAATTAGCCAAACATCAGTGAACAGTCTGGAGAAACGTGGTGATGTTCCACGAAGCAGCAACTCCTGAAACCTAATTATAATCTTAAGTATAATTGATTAATGTTGAATCGAATAGTGCGGAGTCATTTTACAGAGTTCATTATGTTCAATGCCTTCAGACTGTCATGTTACGCAGTACCGCTCGATCCGTTAAAGTCTCTTGTGCGGCTCTTCTTTCAGGTGCATAGCTCTGAAATATAGCCCTTCAGCAATGAATGCTGTGCATTAACCGAATAAGAACCAGTTACGGTTTGACTGTAGACATTAGACAGTCACGTTCGGAAATGAAAGTATGGGAAAAGGCATGGGATGAAGGAGAAATGAGAGAAATACAGAATGAAGGAACAAAAGATTCTTGATGTTTTCGAGTGTGTGTGTGTCAATGTTGTCGTGCTGGACTGAGTAACAAAACATTCGAAGAAACTGAAGATTCAGTCTCTGCATTGTCCTCATATACCATCGCCTCAGACTAACGCTTAAGAATGTAGGTCTTTGTAGTGGCAGGTTGGCTACTCAGTTCGGGTCTCGGCCTGGTTCCCGGATATTGACTGAGATTTTCGTTTTTTTCGATTCCTCCAGGTCAATTCCAGGATAAAACTACGTCCTTCAAAATTCCCATCCACTCATATTTTACGATCGCCGTGTCCCTAATTCAACGCTGCAGCATCTGAAACAAGGTCGGTAAGATCGTTTATTAATCAATAAAGTTTGTACCATCGTGCCCCTCAGCCAGGGTTTAGTTAACGCTGACAGACGTTTTCCCAACAAAAGAATAATGCATTAATATACGACTGTCATGTTTTGGACTTAAACTACAAAACTACAGATGACTGTCTTCTGATATGTGCTGTTTAGTGTTATAGAAATTTATTAGCTTTTCAGAGGTTCTTACTGCCTTCGTTATCAAGACAATGAGTCTCAACGGCGCAACAAACCTGCTGTGTAAATCTGAAATGTCACAAAATGCTGCTTCTTGGGGGTAGTAACCTAAGACTGTAGCAGAACCCGAAGTTTCACCGTCTCTAGTACCAAACCTCGCCACTGGGTACGACTGTCAGTTAGCGCACTTTACTTTACTAAAATACTTGTGAACGGATTCCGTACAAATTAAATATCGGAAGTGTATAGCAAATTACAATATGGCGGTCAGGATGTCAGACGGTACAATACTTTCCTGCAGTCGACGCCACTCGCCTCGCAACAATGTAAGTGTGCGTCGTTGAAGAAATCAAACGAAATCTTTAAAGGCGCATTTCTCGGGAAATGTTTCCCCCTTGTGGTGGAATTTCTATAGAAGTCTGTATGTTTCTCCGGACCCTATTAAGAAGCGTGTAGAGGCTGTTGGGTGGAATCGTCATGTAGCTATTGGATTGCTTCGCGAGTGAAGCGTGTTGTATGTGACATCGACACAACGCTCATTTTGGACAGGGCAGCTGTTGCTGCAAATGTAAAGCCTTGTTCACGAAGAGCTGACGGTTGTAACAAACTTGTTGAACGCCACTTATCAAAACTATCCGCCATTTGCAATAATATTGTTATGCAATAAAGCAGACATCGTGATTAAGCGAAGTTCTTCCGGATGATCGCCATTAGGAGACACGAATTTTGTAGATTCATTTTCAGCCTGCGTTTGCGTTCACTTCATGAGATTCGTGAACAAAGTGGGCTAAATGTCATCAATAGTCGGACTTAGAAAGTTGTCAGTGGAACCATGGTTCCTAAAAATTTGACGTAAATACGTCTATACGGAAAGGAAGTTTATATATTGACTTTATTCTAAATATTTCCTTTATACATGCTTTGCAATTGAGTAAAGTTTGATTAAGACATTGCTTAATCAACTTGAATTAGTTACGCTTAAGATGGGTCTGTGGTAGCTGAATGTAATGTAATGTAAAGTAAACGTTTCCTAGGTAACAATAATGCCGAGTAAACAGATGACGTTTCCTAGGTAACAACAATGCCGAGTAAACACGTTTCCTTTTTCGTTACACTTTTTTGCCGAATGACCCTTATAGACGTATTTACGTCAAAAACAAGTGTTCCTAGGCGTAATACATCGTAAAGGCTTATGAGGAATGTGAAAGAAAATCAGTCTCTACCTTTTATTACTACTTAACTAACGAACTCCGTGGAAAAAGAGCATAATCCTTCTTAAAAAGCTAATAGTAGGCTTGTGCTCAGCTAATCAAGAAATTTACCACATTTTATGGAACCCAAAAGCTAATTACTGTGTTCAGAAATGCCCGCCAACAGACGGCATTCACTTCGTTCAAAGGACTGAAAATAAGAACTAGAATTCTGACAAGTCTTGCTGCTCCGTATGTTTCCATGACTTCCTTTATTGAATTACTGATATCAATAACACATTTACACAACACAGTTTAGGTATATGAAGTTGGCATTCGTGGTAAGACGGCCGAAGCGTGAGAGAGAAACACTGATCTGCACCCAAAGTTCAGCTCTGAATGCATGGAGCTTTATTTTAACTCACTTTTTCTACGTTTTGTTATCTGGACATGAATGCATCCCCCCTTCACACTGACCCTGCAGAAACACAATTCTTTTGTTGTATCTGCCTTTCAGCGGTGTAAACGCGTCCAGAAGTGCTCCAGGTCCGAAGTACAACTGTCAGAACAGGTTTCTACTCTGTCACATAAGCTTCTTTAGGCTTGATGCATGCTAAGAAAGTTGCGAGCAGGAGTGGAATATGTTGAAACTACCTCATGAAAAGGAAGATTTGAGCAATTCATGAGGTATGAAGATTTCTTTCTTCTGGGTTGTTACGCCGTGTAGTATGGTAGATATTTACTAAAGTTTCAGAGGTCACACTGTCTCCGTAATAAGGGCGACGAATCGCTGAAACTTTAGTAAACATCTACCATACTACACGGCGTAACAACCCAGAAGAAATAGATCTTCACACCTCATGAAATGATTTCGTTTCCCTTTTTGATCTGCTCAAGGTCCAGTTGTAGCACTTGCGATTTAATATTCGTGCTAATGTATTACATATACAAATCTGTTGTTATTAGAATTAATTTTTATTAGGTGCATAAGTTATTTATATAGTTAATAGAGGTATAAATAGCTCTTTTCCAATACATTTATTTGGTTAAATACATACTAGAGTATTTAAAGATGTTTAAAAAGTGTAGAAAATAGTTAGGTAAGATGAATAATTGAATGATATGAACTAAAACTGAATTCGCCGACAACGTTTAGTTCAGACAAAATTCAATTCAGTCGAAATTCGTTAAATGCACTAGGAGCTGAAAAATCGTTCGAGCGAAAAGGGACAAACAGAAACTACGCCCCCCTATCAGGATCACCATGTGTTCACAGACTGGTTCTGTAGGGCCCGATGTCGTATTAATCGCCATCGATTTGGTCGTAGATGAAACTTGTGAATTATTTTGTCACGCAGATGCATACTGAATTTCCAGTTTATTGCAATCTTATTGATTTAATTATATCAATACAATAAAAGTACCAAGTATAAATTTCTTCGTCTTCTTAAACTTTTACGGATTAGGGCTTATGACCTATTCCATTTCAAAAACACTTCTGAGACTATGAATTCACTTCGACATTTGTTAGGAATCCTTGGAAGGCTGATAATCCCGTCATAAGGTTGAATTATGAAGTTCTGTTACAAAAATATTTTTCACGTATTATTAGCTTCAAAAGAGTTCATTTATATCTGCAGTAAATGAAAGCTAAGTTCAACGGTATATACAAAATCACAATAAACGCGTTGAAAATACGTGTACTGCTTTCGGGCTGACATTACCATTTCGGTTTTATCTACTGAACTCTTAAGGCTACTCAGGTTTATTCTGGATTCACTCAATGTCTACAGGAGTCCTGTGTCAGCACTTTGAAAGAAACCAAGATCGTCCTTAAAATCCTACGATATTTTCTATTCGTGACTATTACCCGTGCCATCCGACGGTATGTGACATCTAACAGGTACGTAAAATCAGTATACAGAGCCACCGAGTCGTCGACTAGCACATATCTGGTCCTGATTCTAATGATAATCATGCGTTCACATGATTTTAGATCAGAAGCTGATATTATAGGAATTCTGTAATATTTTACACACAGCTGCTTTATAGCCCTATGTTTTGGTAACCAACAACTCATTAAGCCCCGAAAGGACTAGGAAGCGTTTATGAACTACTGAGCCGAACATCGTTGCCGCCGAATAGTTAAAACTTTCATGTTCAGGTTCCGGTTTCAGATGTGACTCGGAGACTGGTTATCCTAACTGCGGCTTTTCTTGTGTTTCTCCAAGTTCTTTCAGGCAAATGCTGGGATAAAACCTTAAATTAGGCCACGACCGCTTTATTCCACACCCTGTCTAATTTATTAATCATGTCATCATATTTCTATATAGTGTGAGGTACTGACAGCGTTGTTGAATAAACCATAAAATTAATAGAGAAACAGTGGTATGTTGACCACCTACGGTGGTCCAAAAATTCTAGTTAGCTTAATGTTGTATGTGTGAGTGTGTGCATATTCAAACGTATACACAGGTTTATATACTGAACACGGCCGAGTAAGTTATTTTTCTGTAACTGGCTACTTTTCTTTTGAAGATGGCTGTCTTCTGGGTTGTAGAGCCGTGTAGTCTGGTAGACGTTTACCAACGTTTCAAAGGTCTTTAGGACTATGAGTCTTTTCTTTTGTTTTCTTTCAGCAGGTAAATAGTATGCTTTAAAATTACGGATTAAATAATCTACGAAAAAAGCGTTGTAGTTAAATAACCAAAGAATCAGATGTTGGCCTGAAGAAGCAGCGCCATTAAATAGCGTAGTACAGAAACGTTTCTCGCCTTGCCTCGCTGTTGCACCCAGCCCTGCTCTTCGGACGGGTCGTCAATCCTTTCCGCACGGCCGGTTGCCCGAGCTGATGCTGCAGTCTGGTCCAGACTCTGCAATTATTTGGCAGCAAACCCTCGCTATAACGCGCCGTAAGACATTTCACTTACAACTTCTCTCATTGTTCTGATAAACTACAATTTTTCTCACCTCAGAAATGAGTTTGTAAGGAACGCCTTTATTGTAAGATTTGAGGTTTTCACAGCGGTGAGTATGAAGATTTCCGTCTTCTGGTTTCTTGCGCTGTGTAGCCTGGTCGATGAATCGCCCTGATGACGGAGGCAGTATGACCTCTGAAACGTTGGTTAACATCGGCCATACTACACGGCGCAACAACCCAGAAGACAGAAATCTTCAACGCGTTTATTATTTTCTTCCTTCTCAATTCTACCGCTGTCTTCTGAGGTTACAGTTGTCTCTGTGACTAGGCATCAGACCATAAAGGTGAATAGAGGCGTGAAAGTAAAGATGTTTCTACTTAGGTTTTGCCCCATGGTGGAGGATAGTGACATGTATCTCGTTCCGGCAGCTTTTACACCCTCCATCCCCATGGAAAAAGCCCACAGCATCTATTCGACAGGAGTCTGAATAGGCCTCAGAACCGGAGTGAAAGGAAATGTCCACTTCTTTCTACAAATGACGGACAATACCTCTCACCTCAGAGGGCGCTTGATGACGACAAAAACTGTAAATATTAAGGCTGACTGTAAAATCTGGTCATGTGCCCCACAAGGGGCTCGAAACCACGATATAACGGATGAATATTAGTCCTAAAGTAACTTGGACTTGGTGCCTCCTTTCATTGCCAATCACTTCTTGTCTTCGAGACCCCAACCATCACTAATTAATTTACAGGGGGTAAAATTTAATTTAGAAATACCACCAAGCCGTAATCAATTTGGAAAAGGCATTTGACAGTCAGAGAAAAATGCAGTGGAGGTAGGCCTATTAACATTCTGATATATTAATTTATTTTGTTGTTGTTGGTACCAAGTAGTATTGTTTCCTATTTTTAATAACTTCTCTTTCATGTGTGGACCAGGATAGCTGAATCATTAAGATGAGTTTCTGTGGACTGGTTGACCAGGGTTCAGAGTTTGATAGGGGCATGTTGAACATCATCTTTGCCACCAGTATGCCCAGACCAGAACTATAGGGCCACTTATGTTCATGTAGCGCACGGCTGTAGCTCATCACCGTATGCACCTTCATACACGATACATAGACCCAGACTTTTAATTCTTATTTATATTTAATAAAATATATTAATTGAATTTTACAATGTGTTGAACTGAACAGTCTTTAATATTTTTAAGTTTAAGTCACACAGAAGACCTCAATGACGTGCAGGAGCTTGCTGAGTTATACGTTTACGGTCGTCCTGTCGGAAAGTTTTTCTTAAATTGATTTAGTGATGCAATTATATAGACATCGTTGTTGAAAATGTCAGAAATACAATCGTACAGCAAGACATTCATAAATCGGGTCGTTAAAAATAGGCTATTTTGTATAGGCCTACTGAAATAAATATATACCTAAGTCGTATTAGAACCCAACACAATTCAAGCGGAAGATCACCATTGGACCCTGCATGTAAATTACTGCAGGTGCAGATAACTTAGTCTAACAACTTTATTGCCGATGTATAACGGTTAATTTTATGGGACACTCTGTATACTTGGGAACATATGATTACGGCTTATGTTTCTTATGGAGTTACCACGGAGATTGCTAAAGGAGTGTACGTTTCTATTGCAGAATTCCTTCAGCTGTGAGTTGACAAAGTGCGTCTCAGAAGAATAATTGTAACTTTTAGCCGAGTCTGTGTGTTTGTGCGGTTGTCAGCCGTCAGCGCTTGTGCACTTGACGGATGTTCGCACATCACTTAGCAACGCGACTCAAATTCCAGTACCCAGAAACTTGCTACTAGCTCTGCTTACTTCTAACACCCTGCGGTTTCCTGTTTTAGGAATATTTTCTTCTCTCTTAGGATTTCTGTCCTTGAAAGAGGCTAATCGTCAGTGTTGCGTACATCACGCTGTTCTTGTCTTGTCTGCTTAAGTAAAATATAGTTATTCACCTATAAATAAATCCCTTACTGACTGTTTGCTACTGTTATAACAAAAGTTGGTAATAGAGGTCCTGCTAATGATATTACATTAGTCATTTATTCTCGTATTTATCGAAAAGTTGTTACGAGTCACTTTTATTGAACTTGTGTTTGGCAAAGATTTTAGAAAATTAAACAGTAAAGTGTCACTGCACCGAAATACAACCTCGTGAAGGCGTAGGTCGGACGTAAGAACTCTATAAATCGACATTACGTAAGGTGTTTCAGAAAAATATGGTTTTAGCAGAGTTCAAGAATCACCACGGAGACCATTTAGTACGTCCTGAGTTTTTATATGACTCATATCTGTTTCTAACCTCGGTTACTCCACAGAATTAGGAATAACACCTTTGCTAAGACTTTTATAAACGATTTTAAAGTCATGCTTCATTAGAGGTTGGTACTATCGCAAAACTCAGTAGTGAAAAATTTATTGATCAGAAGTGCCGAAAGTGTCTAATTGATATCGGAAACCTAAAACTTCTCAGTTCGATTCTTTGCTATTTCTCTAATTAATACAATGCACGAGTACCGGGAGTGTCTTTACTTCCCGGATGTCCCACGATCAGAGGGATTGGCAGTGGTATGTTCGTGTTAAGCCGCCTCAGTCTTAGTTTAATCACCGAGGACTAAAGTCCAAAATTTAAGACATCCTGGTTGCTTTATTTTTATATTCTTAATTTATTATCATTTCGCACCTGTTAGATTCAAATATTCTCCTAGCACTTTATTTTGAAATTAATTTCTTTGTAGTAAGACGAAAAGTTTCACAACCTGCAAATGAACGGGTAAAATAAGTTACTAGTCTAGTGCCGAGGTCAAGGAAGAGAGGAGCTATACCTCCACTCACCCCAAACGCCTACATGGCGTATAGTGGGACAAACTTTACTTTACTTTACTTTACTTTACTAGTCCTTACGTGTTATTTACGCAGTGTAAAATAAACTGGTCTGTCCATTTACATCTTACATATCCTAGTAATTCGACGGATGTAGATTAAATTTGATGTTGGGGTCCTCACTATGTTGTGGAGAATTTCATTTCATTTCTTGCCAGTAATTTATAAACACTTAATTACATGGAACTCCGCTGGTGTTTTACCTAATTTAAAAAAAGCTCAACGTGTAGAAATAGTATGCAGTATTAAACGTGGTTTTGTAACTTCAATTTTAAATATGTGTTGATATGATGAATAATTAATAATATACAGAGTAATATGTCAGGTGTTCTTCACGCGCTAGCGAGAGCGAAGAACACGTTATGGTCCCATTAATGTCAGTCTGCATGTCGCGTTTTTCCTAGGAGGAAGACAACCCGCGATGAACACTTTTTTATCGTTGCGATTAACTAACTGGTTAATTGCTTACGCAGGTTACTTTGTTCGTTAGTTAGATACATGCTCAGTAACTGGTTACTGATTTAGGTAGGTGGTTAGTCAGTTGATTGTTTGATAACTGATTGATTATTTATCTAGTTTGTTTATTGTTTCAAATATGCAGTACATACCCAGAATTCCGAAATAGGTAAACAATTACTGCACGTTGCGTCACCTGTAGTGTTATATGTAAATGATACAACGAAAATTTCAATAGATTCGAATTTTTTTATTATTCCGTTCCAGTTGTAGGTTCGTGTTATGTGAATAAATTAGGAACGCCATATTTCTCACGTACAACAGTGCCAGGCGCTTGTCCGAATATCGCGAACACAGGTGGCGCTGACTTGACCCACAAAAAAACAGGCTGGAGGTGGGCCGCCATATTTATTGTGTATGGCTACGCCCTGCACATGACTCTCGTAAACAGTAGACGATCGGTGTACGAAGTGGAGTTCCTACCTAGGACAATTTATGTTCCAGAACTTGATATCTTAATGATGATGATAATAATAATATGAACTGTAACGGTATAATAATTGAGTTCAGTTCTTTATTATTGGTGTGCTGCATGAGCAGCCAGAAGTCCGGTTACAGATGAAAAAACAGAACGCAATAATAACTATAGCAAAATAATAAAACAGATTATCAAGAAATTACATGAGTGTGGAGGAAGTTAATGCACAAGGCAAACTTCCTGCTGGATATATAAATATATTTTCAATATTAATTCGATTAAATTGAGTCAATTGGTTAAAACAGAAGAAAAAACGTTTGCGTACAAATCAACAATATACTAAATCAGGGAATTTATGGAATTAGGAAGATAACACTTAGTGATTTCTGTGTGGAGGGGTGAGAAAGGGGAGAAATGTGTATGAACTTACATTGCATGTAATTAACATCTGATATTATATTAGTATCACGGTTATTATAGAATATGAATAAGGGAAACAATTTTTGTTTCAAAAATATCAAATTCCCTGCAGACATTAGCAGCTGATGCGCATAAAGCAGAAGGACAGTTTTTAATTGAAGGGCTGAAACTGAACACAGAAAGTCTCTCTCCATATGGAGTGAGTTGGGCTGATTGACATTGCATTCCTATTACGCAGTAATGTTAAAAAAATCTATCTAGAGAAAATAAACGGATGGGGGTGATGGATTTTGGCTTAAGAAATTAAAAACATCGTGATGTGCGGATGTAGTAAGATATGATAATTAGGAACTGTAATAAGGAAAGGTTACCTTGGTACGTATCACAAAATAGTTTTAATATTTTAAATAAAATAATAAATGCAGGCCTGTTATTACTCCGATTAAAAGCCAGTGTAATAGTGATATGAGAAATAGTAATAATAGCAATTAGTAATAATTACAACATCATCACCGACATCACAAAATCTTCCAGTTTTACTCTATTTGTTCCTAAGTAAAGTTACGTCTCCTCGTCTCTCAGTTATAATTACATGTTGATAGACACTGCTTCTATCTGGCAAGAGAGTTCCACACTACTGTCAAATTGTTGCTGTGTAAACAAAACGCCTACATTAGCTTTGATATTCGACAGATTTCTGCCATGTCGAAATCACTGAATGGGAAATTGTGAAATCAATCAACGATACAGATTTTAGAGCCTCTTACAAGGAATGACGTGTCGGCTCGTCACATAGCAACAAGTGGAGGCACGCAGCAAGATTGCCTTCGAGCTTCACTGCTGTAGTGTAAAGTTCGTTGGAATTTCAGCGGCAAATGGCGGAGTTCTATGATAGGTAGACCTACATTATATGACAGCAAATGCAAATATATCCATGTATCGAAGCACCATGACGGTATGTGGGGGAGGGGTGGGCCACGTATTTTAGAACGCGGCAATATGTGAAGTTGAATGGTTAGCTGCATTCTATAGCCAATAATTTCCCAGGGGAAGACTCCCCTTATCAGATGGGTAAGAATCTAGTGAGCCTTCGCAGAGGAAGGGTATGCAGTGGCTGAACATGGCTACGGCTGATGTAGAATGTATGGAACGTTACATCCACGCCACCTATACGTTTACATGGAGAAGTAATTAGACACCTGGACGCCTTTGCCTTCCACGTCTTGTCTTCAGTATGTCGAGTGGAAATGTTTTATTCGGTGTAGGGCAAGCATGTCAAACTCAAAGGCTAACACGGGCCAAATAAACAAGGTTTAAGTTTATGTGGGCCGCAAAAAAACAAAAACTTCAATTTTCATAGAAACGTAGGTTTATTTCGAAAAGTATAGTCAGTACAAGACTAATAACGTGGCACTGGCACGTGGTAGTAGGTATAAAATCGGCTGCTAAAATATTCGCTGCTAGTATTAGTGGGAGGAAATGGTGCGCCTGCGCGTAAGGCGCGTAAGGGAAATGGATGCAACACGATTATAGTAATCAGTCATTGGCGAACGTTGTAGTTCGTTATTAATAATTATGTATAAGAGGATATTGTAAAAATTAAGTTACGAAATTTTTATTAAAACGTTTCTTACCTACCGTTATATTGGCTGGGCCGCAAAAATATTCGTTGTGGGCCGCGAGTTTGACATGCCGTTCCCCTACACTGTAGGGGAATGGTTTGCATCACCACCTGAGTTGCCTGGGATCTTAAGCTCCTGATGCACCGGGTAGCGGACTCGATTACCGCTAGGGGCATAGACGTGTGTTCTAGCTGTTGTTTTGCGATCGGCCGATCACCATCCAAGGAATTTTCAAATGTGTGAAGGATTCAGAACTGAACATAGGACCTAAGCAGTGGAAAATGAAAGATGAATTCCATTATAAGAAAATAAGTTTCATATATTTATATTCCTTCAAGATGGACAGTGTAAACGATAATTCCAGTAGATATAAATAAATGGCATAATACGGCGACGGTGTATACAGTAAGTACATTGCGCAGGTATGGAACAATAACGTATGGTGGCGTGAGATAAATTAATTAAATGGAGTTTGCTTAGAAGTCAGTAAACATACCTGGAAGGCAGTCGAAGTTCTTTATTCTGTCACGAGCAAAGAGTACAATAATTTTTACGCAGTGTACACAGTGATTACTGTACAAAAATACCTACGGTGGTAATTGCAGCTGTTGTGTCTGCAACCGGACACACATGTCATTTGTTTGTGTCTAGTGCATTGCGAGACTACACACGTCTTCACTGTTTACCGAGTCTCGTCTTCCACGAGAATTTCGAACAGATCCAAATCGAAATTTAATTTACATATATTTACTCGTTTACTCGCGTTGCATACATGATGCACGTAATTTCTAGTATTCACGTATGTAATGCTGTTGGAGTGAATAAATTAACAATGATGAGATGGGCGAGACATGTGAAAAGCTTGAGGATATAAGAAATGCGTGTAAAATATTGGCTGATAAACGTAATGTGAAGTTCGACAGACTCCTGTGAAACCTAGTATAAGATGAAAAAATTCTCTTCGAGTAATAGAATTGTGAAGGTATGGAGTGGTTTTATCTTGTTTAGTATTTATTTATTTAAAGACACTTTCAGTAGCTCAGACTGTAAAGCGTCCGACGACAGAGTGATTGATGAATAAGTAATTAGAAATGGTATGCAGGGAAGCTGTTATGACCCAATTAAAGGGACTACACATTAATTTTATTGGCGGTAATCAAGAAAACCACTATAAATCCCAGTCAGGATTGCCGTTTTCCGTGCTAGATTTGAACCCAGGATCTCTCAAATGCGAAATGCGTGGTCTTGCCCGGGATGGGGGCTCATAACTTGGTTTTGTGAATACGATGGAAACTGATTTTATTAAACCAAACAATTTCTTGAACAGTTAATGACTATCACTTTTCAATCAAAACCCTGCATAATTCAGTTTATTATCAATTTAGTAATGCCACCATTTATTTTATAAAATGGCGTTTGAAATTTTAAAGTAACACACCGAAGTTAAAACTACGAATATACCAATTAGGCTAATATAGGTCTGACACTATAGACATGTTTTGGACGTTCTCAGCAGGCATACCTGGTAAGATTTAGTGCACTCTTCCTTATTATTTATGGTTAATATTGGATTGTAATAAATAATAACATTCAACTTCTATTCAATAAGTACGGAGCAGTCAGTCTAGAGAATAAATATAAATGTCCTTTATTATTAATCATTATTTTCCAATCCTATTCGACTTCATACTACCTCTGAAGTTTAAACAGTGTTTTAACCCTTCACATGTTGTACACGAGGTACGACGCTCGTTTAAATAATGTATGAAAGTTCAGTTTAAACGTCAAAGTAACAAGTTTCCAGTTTAAAGATAAGTTGCTTAATGTTGTTTAGTGAAATAATTTATTTTCACCTGTGAATTATACACAATCAATAAAAAGACTCTGTGCAAAGTGTTACTTTATTTAAAGGGAGATGTAGTCTTTACTATACTTTTCAGGTCTAAGGAACACTGACCCTTTTAATTTGAATTTGTTTCGTGTTCGGGAAGATCTGTATAAGACAGGTGCCCGTAATGTATCAAATATTTAAAGTTAATTATTCTTTGATTTCAACCATAGAAATTATAGGTTAATATGGAAATACACGAACCGATTAAAATATATAAACTTAAAATAAATCTTGGAAAGGGTTAAGTAACATGGGATGATACAGTGTGATTTGTACAATTAAATCCATCAGCAATTATCTGAAACCACACTAACGAAGAGAGAATATGCACCAATAGACTACATAATGCTATTTAATTTCTCGTTCGTTTTGGCAGATTCTTTATATTTATCATGTTGGGGGTACTGCTTGTGTTTTTTCCGAGCCAGCGCTAGAGCGTAGTGCCAGAGTTGTCACGCGACCTACCTGTCACATGTTCCACACACATTATTCAAAAAATAATGAAAAGGAAAGACACGAAAATGGAGGAAAAGCTTATAATAGAAACAGGAAATATAAAAGAAAGCATCGGCCTTCACTCATTGTACGCCATTAATTTGTTCAATCACCTGCCGCACAATATAATAGCATACAACGCGAGCAAATTTATGTAGCCCGTATGCCAGCAGCCTGAAAAATTTGGCGCTGTAGGTACTATAATTATTATGAAATTTATGCAAAGATAAAATGGCGTTGCTTCACTTTGAATATTGAATATATGCTACGTCGTATCATGACGCGTTCCGAAATAAATTGTCGCCTATGTTTTCGTTAGATCACTTGGGCTATGAATAACCTAATTAAGTTAATATTTATCAGTAGAGTTTTATAATATAAGGTTTGTTTTAATGTGCCGTAGTGACGCAGGCTACAAAGGTGTCCATTTTTAAATAATAGAGTTATATAATGATAGCATGTAACATGAACTGTTTTGCTAAGTAACTAATTTACTCACTCAATCCACGATCTTGAAAAGTCATTAATTAATTACATTGTTAAGAAATTATTCAGCCGGAAGTTCATTTCCGAGTTGACAAGAGCCAATTTAATTATATTCACCGCCAGTTAAATTAATTTTCCAACTTCACATCCCATTTGTCTAGGATCCATTTTAGTATTATCCTTTCCTGTAGTTTACACCAATACCAGACTCTCTATCGATTTTTTGACCAAGGTTTCTTATACCTTCTCCTGTATTCTATTCTCGCCACATTTCCCACCTATTTCATCCTCCGTGATTTATGAACATTAATAAGTTATTAGCGGAAGAATAGGTCTGCGAATTGTGAAACTTCTCTTTCAGTAATTTTCTTTCTTCTCATAGGTCCAAATATTTTCCTCAGATCTTAGCTTTCATATACCATCAATCTGTGTTCTTCCGTAAGGGCAAGAGACAAAATTGCACACCCACAGAAAACAATAGGTGGAATTATGGGCCTAATTATATATATTTTATTGTATAGATGTCTAGATACACGACAGGAATATAAAATATAATGAACTGAATGATACCACACAATTTCGGGATTTTCTCTGCTGTTAACTTTGAAAGCAATATAATTTTTTTATTGTTTCCAAGAATTCTAAATCCGCCACACTACAAATTATTTATTAGTTCTTTATATCACGATTTTCAGGAAAGACTCTTAGTCACACAATTACAATAATAAATTATATGTAGAGGTGCTTTTATGAGTGTTGTGTATATAGACGTGTCTATGTCCTATCATTCCTGCAATTACATTGGCTTAATTAAACAACTGTTAAGCTACATGAACTTACCCACCGTTGTTCTTATGTTCGTCTTTAGTTTACATGTAACATATTGATTCTTGTATAATTTCGTAGACAATTTACAAGAATGTGAAAAAGTATTCATCCATTGAACATATATTGTTCTCAAAAGGAAATCTCGATACGGACTTTGAACTACCACTGCGTCGTAGTTTCGCTTTTTATAAAAAATTACCATATCAAAAGCATAATATTTTTCACAGGACTATTACGACACATGATTTTATATTATGTAGACACTAGCTTAACCTTCACGTATTAAGTCTGCACATCCACCATTTGATGTAATTAAGGTTAAGAATTTAAAACTTATGAATATTGGTTCGTATTTAGTGACATGCTGTCTATTCCAAATTTCACGAGAATTCACCGACTAGTTAAAAATACTATTATTGCACATGTACATATCAACGTGGGTGAGATTGTGTTGTCTTCCTTATGAAACAATAAAATCAGAAAAGAAACTGAAATGTGTAGATTTTTAGCCAACGAATATGCCAGATTCTCAAAAGACGTTTTTTTTGCCTACCAGACAAACACTGTAACATAGGGAAAGCATGTTTACAGATGTGGATTATAGATAAATTATATCAGTAAAGGAGCACAGGCATAGACCAGTTTTCTATATTGTGAATAACCGCCAGAGTTCTGTTGTCTAAGATAAGAAAACGTCTCTGAAATTTCTGCAGTACCAGAATAGCAGAGAGTAGATTTATTGAAGACTATTTATCCGAAAACGGGTGTGAGCATTCAAGAGGGAATTAAACAATGTACTGCGGCGATGAATAGCAGAGCAGAAGAGGAAAAATCCTGCCACAGAAGTCTTCATTGTGAACGCGAACACAAGAAAGGGTTCAAACCCTGTAAAGCGCCGTAGTGAGTCGGCCCCGAAATTGAGGGGGGTTGGGGAGACAGAATGGAACAGCCCCGAAACGGAGCAAAACACTCAGTGTGTGCCGCAAACGCGAACTGAACAGCTGGGAAATTTCTTTTCATACAGTTGCATAACGAGATAAGGAACCACAGCAAAACTGAACTTTGTGCATGCTTTTAAAATTGTAAATTGATGAAAAACTATTATTCTGCCATTATGCGTTCTTCTTTTCTTCATTCGTTTGAATAACGTCTTCTAAAATATAAACGTTTCATGAGTCGTGAGTGTTATGTGCATAAGGATTTGGAAGGAGGTGGTCATGACCTATTTCAAGGTTCTATCTTGATTATATTCTGAATAGTTTCATTCATAGTTAGTTTACTTTAAATGTAACTTTGGAGGTTACACAGCATCAAATGAGACTAGATAACGTTAATAAGTTATAAGTAAACAAGGATTCGGAAGGTGGTCATAATGGCTTAATAAAAATAACTTATTGGTATTCTCCAGTATTGTTTGATTAATTTTTAGGTTAATTATTGCCGCTATTTTGTCTGCAGTGGCTAGTCTTTTGTAGCATGAGTGGCATCTGAAGATGATCATGATTGGAGCGCAGGTACTTGTCTTATTATAAAGAACCATCCTGGCAATGGCCTGCAGGTACTGAGAAAAAGTTGAAACTAACATCGGTACCTTGAGAGCATGTTTAGAGCAGTGGATCCCGAAATTGTTTCTCCGGTTGGCTTGGAGGACCACTTAACAGTTTTTATGCCGCTTCTTTAACAACTGTGTTGCTCGGTGGTCAGTGGTGGTCCACGTAACTGATTCAAAGCAAAGACATTTTATCAAAGAATTTATTACCGTTCTTAATTTTTTCACATTTGCCGTGGAACTTTTGTATTAATTGTTCATATGTTTTATTAATTTGTTTTGTAGTATTTCTTAATCTCTGCTGGTCCACACATGAAGCTCACGAACCAGAGTGCTCCTTCAGAACCTGATAGCGGCTCACATATCTAAAAATATCTCCGTATTATATGGAATCTCTAAGTTGTTCACAAGAACCCGTCACTGAATCCCATCTTCATCCAGACAAATCCAGTCCATACCGTCACACTCTATTCAGCTGTGATCCATTTCAATAATATCCTTCCATCTACGCCTATGTATTATCTCAAGTAGCGTATTTCTTTTAAATTTTATGACCAAAGTTATCTCTAAATATCTCAATGCTCTGATGATTCGCCAATCTCAACGCAGCTCCTTTATAATTTCGGCGATATCTTATATTTTATTATTTTTTCTTATCAAAATTATCCGATATTTCAGTATGGTCCACAATCGGTTGAGCATTCTGTGTAGGCCTTTTGAAATGTAGCTAAGCTACGTTCATGTTGATATGAAATACATTTCTTTGGGTAGACCGCTAACTTCCTTCTCAAAAGCAATTGGCATTACGAAATCTTCAAAGACGGGTAGACCATACACAAACAGTATCCATTCTGCGCGGTCCACTTGCTTGCAATTTGGGCCCTCGCCGCTGCCCTTCAATACACAATATTAATTGACATCCTTGGCGGAACAAGGGCTCATGTCTGATGGCCACACGGTGTTCTGATTTAACTGGCCAGTGGTTCCAAAAATTTGGGTGGCCGAACCGAAACTGAGAGACTTGCTCCGGGAATTTAATATCGATAGTACCAAAGCCCGTTGCTTTACATGAAGAGGGACCAGTTCTGTTCCACCCCACCGCTCTATGGTTGTTTGGCTGGTTGATTCGTAGGTTATTTAACTACAGTTTTACCTACGCAGGTGATATGAAATTTTTATATGAGGTGATAACGAGTGTGGTTTAGCCACGAATTTTGGAGTCGGTCGTCGATTTCGAGTAATAACTCTGAATTCTGTTGCCAGACTGAGGAAAACCATGAAAACCTCCATCCACGATAGACAGACGCCACACTCAGTATGCCACTACACCTCGTTGCGAAAAACGTATGGTTATTTTTGATGTAAAACCACGCAGACATTATCGAAACTATTGGAGTAGCCTGCTGTGCATTCCGGCCGGAACCCATTGTGTGTAAGACCAGGTGGGTCTTAAGATGTGCGTCAGCCTATATTCGAACACAGGACGTCTAATTCAGAGTCGCTATAAATGTTTTTATCTTTAATTATAGATAAATATCATACTTTATTCTAATGCAAATTAATCAGATGTCCGCTGCAAATAACAAGTATTGTTGATAATTCTTATTTTTCATTTATTGTTTTTCCTAGTCCTCTTATTCTTATTATTTTTATATTTTTCTTTGTTTTATTTGTCTCTTCACTTTAACATTTCTTCTATTCTTCAATTTGCGTCTGTTTTTCCTCTTTCTATTTTACAACGACCGCTACTCAGAAAGTACACATTTTCTTAATTCCGTTCAGACATGCTGTATGACTTCCTAGATAGGAATACGCTCGCCAGAAGGCTTCTAACGTGGCAGAAGAATGCAAGAACACGCACAGATATCCATCCGCAAAGCGACAATAGAAGCGACGTTACCGCGTGCGAACGCCAGACTCATTTCTCCGAATTGTTTTATGCCTGTTTTGCAGGAGTTCCCCACAACTCAGCTGGTATTGGTGTGCACGTAAGCGGATATGGAAAACAGACCGATTTGGTATAGCAGACTGGCAAAATTTCTCAGTAATTCCTTCAGAAGAAACCTCGTTCAAATGACAGTTTCTCTTTTTTTTATTTCCAAGAGTATGAAAGAATGACAGATTTCTTGGTGACCGCTTTGTTTTCAGTATCGCAGACTCAATATTTCGATATAAATAGTTTTGCTTGAAAAGTAATTTTTGATTGTTTCTGTGAAGTGTCTTCCGAAGCAAATATTTCAACAAAACTAAAATTTCGTTCGACAAAATATGCGGATTGAACAAACAACTTTTAGATTCGATTATGTGATTGTTCTTTGAATATAAACCGCACAACAAATGTACCGTCAGGCTGTAGGGTAGGATTTTCATACCTATATCTTTATCTCTAAAATTACTGAACATTTCTTAATCATTTTGGTTTTGGGGGTATATAGTGCTCTCTATTAAAACTTTGTACTGTCCTACGCTTAAAGTGAGTGAGGAAAACCAAGTCACGACCAGGATTTGGATAATGTACCTCAAAAAAACAAAACAAATATACTTGGAAGTCTGTTAATCGAAATGTAACAGGCATCAAATGATATCTGTTTTCGGCTCCCTTTCTCATCACATGTAGGGTTTCCCCCTCTGTTTAGCCAACTCTCAAAAATTTCCTTATCTGTGGTTGAATATGTAGATAAGTCACATTTAAATTTCATCTTTTGAAAGTCGATCTTGGTTACTAATTCAGTTACGTAACTCGAAGGTTCAACATCACTAGCAGTAGGACACATCTGAAAAGGATCATAAACGCTTTCTTTAATTTTTTTCCAATTTATTATTCATAATAATCTTGTCATTCGACGCAGTATAACAAATTCATTCCAAAAAGCGTCGTTACTAAACAAAAAATTTATCGTCCTGTCACCCGATGATGTGTAACCTACACTGATTTAAGCGTAGATGTGAAGTGGATTTTTAAGTTGTGGAGTGTGAGGATGTGGACCGGATTCATCTGGCTCAAGAACGTTTTGTGTTTACGGTAATGAATCTCTGTGTTTCATAAGACACGGTATATTTGTTGACCAACTGAGTGGGGAGCTATTAAAGGAATATGCTTCATGGAGTTGGTTGTTTGAAGAGGCGTCGTTAAATAAACTGAGAATAAATCGTAGAATATCGCAGAATGAAATTTGGGGACATTGCACTGCGAAGCGCTGAATAGCTTTCATTGCTGGCGATGCCCTGGTGCTGTGTTCGGTCCGGTGAAACTGGCATTTAGATGTTATCTGCAAAATTTAAAACTTGGAAAACCTGTAACCCATGTAAACTGCTCGCGCGGGCTGTGGTTGATTGTATAATATTTTATGTATACCAACTGGTCCCTTGCCTCAAAACTACACGCTAAAAATTAGTCATACTTTTGTTATTTAGTTATTGGAGTTAAGTAACAACAATATTGAAGTGAGAACAGTATAAAACCCTTGCTTCCCTGCATAGCGGTTACTTTTAACGGCTTAACGGATAAGCTAACTCAGTTTGGACTTCTGTTCTGGGGATACCAGATTCGTACGTATAACGGCCATAGTAACGGGTGACGTAGTTGAGGATTTTCTTGGCTTACTTGGAGGATGCCTACAATATTATCTTCAAATAGGCCTTGACCGCTTTCTTTTCCGACCGTTCTAATTCGTCTTATGCAATAAGCATTTCATCTCAGTCTTCTTTAATTAAATTGTGCAGTTGATACTTACTGTAGAGCAGCATTCTGAGGCATTTTTCATACGTAAAACTGGAATACTTTTTTTATTTCATCTTTTCTCATTCTCTGTGCGTACTATCTGAAACTTTCTCTCTCTCTGTTGCTTCTCTACTTTGCTACAGTTTTAAGATTTCCAGGTACAGTTCCGCGCTGATCCTTTACTGTCGGTGCGTTTAGTTTAAGAGAGAACCTGAGACGGTTGAAGCATGCAGTGGAATCGAGTTACAAAGGCGAGGTTGTAGCCTGACGATGCAAGGAAATCGTACGTCGGACATTGGAACACAGCCTTTGTCAGTCATAGCAAGTGATTCATCCCGTTGTCTAATTCTTCGGCAAAGGAACGTGGCCTGGTGTATTCTGTCGAGTTTCTGCGTGTGTGTGATGTTGACGAAACATGAGCTTGCTCGTCGGAGGGGGGTTGGGGCATTTAGGAAACGGATGAGACAACGAAAAACTTGAGACATTTGTAACATTCTGTGGTTGTGCCTTTCGCGGTTAACTTCTCGTTTACCTAAACAGAAATAAGTCAATCAAACATTTTCATTTTCAGTTCATCAAATCCCACTTGTGGCACCTGGAGTGCTGGTCTAACATCGTGCACATTCGTATATGGAAAATTACAAAATCCACGGCTCCATGTTTCGATCCCTTCATTCAGGTTGCTGCATCGACGGACTGCGAAACCGGAGGGCCTTCTGTTTAAACTACGTCAACAGACGGAAGAAAATTATCAGAGGTGATGACTTGTTTACCCCTTTAAACACAGTGGTAACTATATGTACACTCTGTTATTGCTTTTGTCCACATTTTGTGGTTTTCGTATGATTAGCGGAATAATAATCAATTACTTTCCTAAACAACGTTAACTAACCGGTATCTGTTACGGAGAAGCGTTGTGTTTTTATAATAAACACTAAATTTTTAAACAATTACTATTAAAATTAATCTTTCTGATTACAGGTTTTGAAGATGTTAACTGAAATGAGATAACTCAATGTAGGATAAAACGGTGGGTTACTTTGACGGAAATAATCCTTCGGTTTCAATAAGAGGAGAGAATTTCTTGGTCGGATTGGGAAAGACGTTCTGCGATGTTACCAAGCGATCGTTGATGGGTGTGGAATAGCTAGCGGCAAGCTATACCCTAGGGACTCATACAACGGAACGAATCGTTGGAAAATATTTATGTCTGAATTTCAACATTTTCCTTTTACTTAAAACTTATGGAGAAAGAAGAGTTTGATTGAAATGAAAGGAAAAACTTTTCCTTTCCTCTGGGATCAGAGACAAGAGTCGAATTGTGAGTAATATTCCAATTCGTAAGATCAGCTTGAATTACATCGAGATTCCGAACTGCTTCCCTTTCTGTCGATTGTTAGCGGCTGTATGTTCCTTTTATATTGGCTTTTATTACAATTTAATGAAAGCGTAATTACTTCACCAGGGGTTTCATTCAAATAAAGTGTACTAAAAATAAAATTGTTTACTTATTTAAATAAATATGGATATTAATTCCAGTTGACCAGTTTTACATGTTTTTTACTGCCGCAGAGTTATATATGGATTGGTTTACGCGTTAGACGGTTGCCTACCATAGTGAGACGCTGCGGAGAGAAACGGAGAACAGAGGGCGAAAGGATTTTACAGGGCCTGAGATTAACACATTAGTAAATTGTTTGTTTCGTGACGTTTAATAGGAAACGGACTACAGCTAACTTCCTGATGACGGAGGCAGTATGACCTCCGAAACTTTGGTAAATATCTACCAGACTACACAGCGCAACAACCCAGAAGACAGAAATGTTCATACTCACCGCTGTGAAAACCTCAAATCATACAAATGTTAATGTCTCTGCATAATTTCTGTGTTATTTAATTTTGTTTATATAACGACGCTGTCAGTAGCTCAGTCTTTACAACAACGAATCAACGAATGATTAATAATAATGAATTGGAATGACAAGGCTGGACGCTAACACAAAACCCCGAGACTCAACACGTTCCAGAACGCGTTCTCTTCACCGTTCATCCTCACAACCTGCTATTTTTTCCCCCTGTGCTTCACATTAATATACAAGATTCTTCTCTGTCTCTCAGGTGATCGTTTTCCAAGACCTTTCGCTACAATAATTTTGAGTGTACTTTATCTGTATTCTAGCCTCATTTGTTTTACTGTCCTAACATTACGTTGTAATCTGTATAAATCACGAACTTCCCCGTTATTTAGTAATTTCTCCTGAATTTCCCAGGTACCGCGCGCCCTTCTTAGGTCCAAGTATGTTGCTCCTGGCTCTCGTCTTTACACTGCATATAAGTTTGTTACGGCTTTTAACATTAATTGAAATCTGAAGTACATTAAATTCATTACGACATAACTTTACTTCGGCTTCCTTTAAGACCATAAATTAAATCTTGGCGTGCAGCTCCTCAGCCATGTTGCTGTACTTTAATTTTTATATCACATTCTTAAATAGTTCATTAGTAGAATGTGTGTGTCTTGTACTAAGTGGAAATAAGCTGTACAGGGGAGAGGAACCATTACTGTAATATCTACCCCGAAACAGAAATTCGCGGCTTGTGAAACAAACTATTGATCGGCCATACCAGTGTAATATCTAATCTAAAACTTCTTGACGATGGTGAAGAGTCAATTGAATAAAAATTTTCTTGGATATTATCCATCGTCTAGTAAATATAAAACGTAAAACGACGTTTCGGAGATGTTTCGCTTGTTTGTATGCCTTTTCCTTTAAATTTTCGTTTATGAAATCTATAAATTACTGATTGGGTACGCCGACAAAAACTTTGCATAGCACAGTTCTAATCCTAGGCGAATGGCGGGCATGGATGTGTCTATTGCTATTTATAGCAATACTGTGAATAGCTGCTGCATGAGTTTTCGTAGGCGTGACTGGACGAGAAACTGATGTATATTCTTGAACATTTTCCTTCATATATTAATTTAAAACTTTTAAAAAGTTTTAAAATACAAGACGTTTCGAAATTTGGATCTTCTTTCGTCATAACTTGAAACCACGCTGCTCATTTGGATCAATTGGAAAGAGATAATCTACTTATTGGACTCTTTCGAATGGGCATAGCTGTATAATTAACTCACCACTGAGTCCTATCCTGAACCAGTTCAATCCAGTCCACATCCTCATACTCTATTTGTTTAAGATCCATTTTAATAATATTCTCCCTTCTACACCTGTCTCCCAAATGGTCTTTTGCCTTCAGGTTTTCAAAGTTCTAAATGCATTTATGCATCCTGATATGCCACGTTCCTTGGTTTGATAACCGTAATAATATTTATTGAAGAATAAGGTCACTGCTATGCAATTCTTGCCAGCTTTCTACTACTTTCTCTGCTTTGGTTTCGGATATTCTCCTCGGTACTTTTCTTTCTACATCTCTTCTCTTATTACGACAAATTTTCACATCCATGTTTTCAAATGACGACACACACAGTCTTCATATAGCCATACATTCCATTAATACTTCTTTCTCTCGATGCTACCTCCAAGTTGGGGAAAAAATATGTCTTATAACTTGACAACTATTGTCTTAATATACACTTTTCTAGTATAATGCCCACAAGTTATAATTTTTAAATAAAATAAATCACTTTAAAGTTAGTAGATATGTAACTGATGTTTTATGTGTCGGTTTATATATGGACACTCAAAACGCGAGGTCTGTTTTCTGGAAGAAATCAGAAAAAAGTACGCACTTTGTTTAAAAAATGGTCATTTGAAGTGCGATCCATTACAGTACATTGCCTTTTGATGCCTCACTTTGTTCTCCAGTTGAAGGCAGCGCAGTCCTAGTGGCGTAGGTTTCGCTGCTGCGCGTACAGATTCAAATCTCTCTCAAAATACATGCAGGGGTTCTGTGGAATGAGGAAAGGATTTCTGAACAAAGCGCTTAGGAAGGAAAGGTTATGTCGGCAGACAATGAGCCCAAACCGTCCGGAACAGCAATAATTAGGACAACCGGACAGACGGACTGACAAACACAAACAAACTAACTTGCTAATGTTGGATATATACTCTACATTATAATGGACCGCTCCGTGTCACTTTCAGTCCGAGTACAAACTTCATGCACACAAGGTTGGTTTTATGTGACGTCATCATTACCTGGCGAGGAACATTTATATAGAAATATTCATAATCTTTGTGACACTCGAAGCTGTTAATCTATTTGCATCTTGAAACAAAACTAATCGGTTAAAAATATTTGGTATTTTTGTGTATGTGTTTCAGAATTGTGTGAATTAAAATGTATTAAACTAATTTTAACTTTAGCTTTAACTGTGAGGCTTTGAGAACAAAGAGATGAGAAGAATATTTGCAGGTGAATAGATAAAATATGTAACAGAAACGTTTATGGTTATTTCTTCACTTAGTTTGTTCAAGTCATGACGGATAACTTGGATAGGAATAAATACAAATTATGATTTCTAAACCTCAAGGGAAGATACAACACGGGAAAAGTGATTGTGTGTATATGGATATATAAGTTTAAAATGGAACAAAAAATACAGTAGCAATTTAATATTTTGGGTATTTACGTCTGCAAAGATGCCGATTGTATTTTTTTCAAAATTGTGGCGCCGTTTCGAAAAAATATACTGCCACCTTCAGGATCTGAAGATGATGGTTACAAGTATCTCCTGAAACATTAATGGTTACCTTACCCTGAGGAGGGAGGCGATACGTTGCTCCGAAACATTTATAATAATCCACAAGACAAAATAATTCCACCGAAATTACCGACTACGAAATGTTAAAGTTTTGGACTAATTCATGATATTGTCATATCGAAGGCCTTGTTATGAATATTTGGATTCGATAAGAGAAGGAAATCATATCGATGAATTATATAACTTGATGTAACAATGATTTCAAAGGAGACAAGATTTTTGTTTAATGGAGGTCATAAAAATGAATAGTGCAGAATATCAGGAGACGTAAGGTGTAAGCTATGAAGCTATGAGGTGAATGTAGAAGATGTTATTAAGAACAAGTGCGTGCGGTTGTTGGACGGAGTGCTGCAGAGAACTAAGAGTTTTATAAGCACGAATGTGGAAGGACGTTAGGGAGATCAAGAAGGACTTCGCAGAAAAGAATCTAGTGGAATTTGTTACGGGACGTACACTGTGAACTGCCAGGCTAATTTAGATTAGATACATTTTATTACTTGACACATACGCCTATATCAGACTGAGTATTATATCTGTTAAAAATGGTGGTTAAAACACTTTAATGTCATAAATGTAGTACAAGGAAAAGATAATGTCCGACTCTCTGTGATTATCTGCGCTACAGTTGATTTGAATCTGTAATTTATAAAGATCAAGGCTAGTGAGGAAGAGAAATCTTAAAGATCACGATATAAAAAAAACATGTATTCTAAATTGGGCCACATTTTTCCACATGCGTTCTTGGCTAACAAGTGTCTTTTGATCTGTTTCAGGTAAGAAGCGTCTGCAACTTAACGTAGTGCTTTCAACTTTGGTGAGTGAATTTAAATTGCAAATGTATCCGTTATTTAGTATATTGTGCTTCTAATTTCGTGATTATAAATGTGTTAAAATCATGCTACGTGAAATATGGTTTGAGAATTCTTTGGTGGTAAATGAAGTGTGTTTAATTTCGGACAACCAACTCAGTATCATGCTTGAGCTGTTGGTAGCCGTTTATCTGGCCGAGAAAATCTCCGTCTAAGGAGCATAATGACTAGACTACTGACTGGATGAGCCTAGTTTATACTGTCTGTGGGTACCACCCAGTTTCGAATCCATTGGTACTAGGGGCTCTTTCACAGGGGTTAGACCGGCCGGGCGTGAAGCTAACCACTCACTTCCACAAATGCCAAAGTTTAGAATGAGTTGAATTGCATCTCCATTTTACTTTCGGCTTCATGGCGCGGTGTTTACATAAGTGCTAAGCAAAATTTTAAGCCAACTTTAATTTTATGGAATCTATAGATTTGTTGTAGTGTTCAGTAAAGCCCGCCAGTGTACTCCGTTCTCAACGGGATGAATACAGCCCACATCCTCACATTCTATTTAATTGTTATTGGTTTTAATATTATCTTTCCATCTGTGCGAAGGTCTTCAAGAGGTCTTCAGATTTACCGACTGAAATTTTTACCCATTTCTCATCTCACCTACGTTTGTTATTTGTCCCTCCTGTGTTAATATATATCTTACAAGACTCGTGTTAATGTTATTTTTCGATTTACTTCTCGATCTTACAAGTGATCGATTTCAAAGTTGTTTCACTGTAAAAATGCTATGTGAATTTTTTGTCTCTCCCCACCCGATTAAATGTGCGGCCCTTTGTAGCTCCATTGTTTTTCCGCATTGGCAATGCTGGATGACCTGTAGCTGTACATGGCGAGGTTGTTCCTTGTGTAATGCCTAAACGAGTGTGAAGAATAGGAGAAAGGGCGTCCTGAAAAATATGTTTAAGCGTACGTCGGAATTGAAAACATATTTCATTGTTTGTGTCTGTGTTAAATGGAAAAATGTCTGGAACTGGAAAAGTTCTCTAGCGATTCAGCTCAAACGGGTTTTACCCTAATGCTTCGTTTGGAATAACACTGCACTGTGACGCGTCGCAGTGGACAGTCTGATTGGCGAACAAGTCACGGACTGGGGTGACAGTCCTCACCTTCGCCCCTCTGCGTGAACGTAAAACCAGAGGTGTGCATGTTTTATTCACAATACACACCCTAGTACACGGCGGCTTACCATTATCACATCTTCCGTTTTCTTTTAAGTAATCCTCAATTTTTTTTATAAAATCGCACTTAAGGTAGCGGTGGATTTATTTTTATAAGATAACATAAATTTTCGTGATAAAATGAGACAAGTTAGCGCTTCAGATTTAATCTAATTTATAAAACTAAATTTGTTTCAAATTTTGTTAGTTCTCGGAAATAGGATTGATTAACTTTTCTCAGCTCTTATGAAAAACGGATATCCCCTGTATAAAACTACATTTTACAAAACAATAATGTGAGACTAATTAATTTTTAATGTAATTGATGTTTTAATAACAGAAAGAAGTATACTAAAATTTTTCATCCGTTCAGATTGGAATATTATTCAGTTCTAAGAGAATTAGTAGGCAGTCGCCCTGATGATGACGTCAGTATTCACCTCTGAAACGTATGTAAACTTCTACCAGACTACAGGTAGCAACATCGCAGAAAATAGCCATCTTCATACTCACCGCTCTGAGAATCGTTTATCCCAACCAGGACTTATTATTTGTAAGTTAGTTTTTGGCATTTGGTTAGGAGAGATTATAAAAGATTAATCGTAACACTTTCCCATACGCTCCAGTCTCTTTTATCTGACAAACCACAAGTTTTAAGAAACCGAGGACGACCTTTAAAGAGAATTTTGAAAGACTGTGGCCGAAACAGGCCAATAAGTATCCTAACACATTGACCGCTAGATGATTTTGAAAATTATATCAAGATGTAAGAATAATATATTAAATACTTTTTTCGAAATAAACAGACACAAGTTGTGATATACCGCGAGGAACTGAACAAAACTTTCGTATGCCACAACGAGGATAATATAAGACTTAGTCCTACTGGACTAATTAAAATAATTTATAAATTGAGTCTTTCATCAGAACAAAGCAAGGCTGCGCAATGCAAATAGGCTGGCCTCTGCCATGTGATTGGCTGGGCACGTCTGATGTTTCATCTTGAATCTGGCAACAGGTGGATTCATTACAGAACAGACACTTTCAATAAGTGTGGCGCGTATCGAAAAGAAATTGGAACTAGATGTCCCGTCCTCTATTCTTGTTGATCTGTTCTTGCTGAGAGATTGCATGAGAAACAATTCGCTCTTACTTTTCAACCTTTTCTCTTACGCACGAGGTATCTCGTTCAGATCTTGCAATTCTGGTAGAACTAGGCCAGCCTTTTTTCTGAGTTCCGAACTTTATGGTCGAGTCGTCAGTAGTTCTGCTTCATAGTTTTGAGGTCCCGGGTTCAAATATCGGCCCGGAGTCTATCCTGAGTAAAGTGTTAGTGGTTTTTAGAAGTCACTCTAAATAATGCCGAAATAGAACCTAAAATTACGCCACGACTACTTCCTTTCACATTATTTTTAATTTATTACTCGACATCCAACACTGTATTATGTGTGATATTTATATCGCCGATAAATAAAATATTTATAGTACGAGTGCACAACATTATTCTTACCCCTTAAACGGTGTATGCCTGCTTACAAAATTATCACCTTAAAAATTTAAATCAAAATAGTTGAAAATAACTGACATAAATGTTTTTAAATCTTGAAAGTCGTAATCATGCATTTTGTTTCGTTTTTAGTCTAGAAACAAATGTTTATGCTTCCATTTGCAATATGCACTCATTTTGTTGCCGTTGTAAAATTGCTTTTTCTCCACACTTTTTCATCATTTACATTCTAGGCCCCATGTTTTGATTTGATAGGCTAATTTAAATGGGTGATCGGCGAATCTAAAGGTCCCTCCTACAAAACGATGACAGCGCGGATGTACATCTGTGCATCAAGCGGAATTCCTAGTTCTTCAAGATCATACGTGCTTTATAGGCACACCGAGCCCGTATATCTTTAAAATATTTGTGGGAATTATAAAGTTTATATAATTAAATTAGCCATTTTCGGGACTTTCGACACCTCAGTCGCAGGGTATGCATAATTAATGAACAGCTGGTTGATGTTTATGATTATTTTTGCATAATTTTTGTGTTTCCTTGTGAGAACGTTATTGTGAATGATACAAAGGGAATCGTTGCCCATATACGTGAAGTTTGGTGCTAATTTCTATGCATTATTTAGAAAAAGTACTACGCATGTATTGATTGTTGGAGTCAGTTTTTGCAGACGTAGAGATATATATTTTTATGCATGGTACAATAGAAATTCTACGAGCCGGGATAGCTCAGTCAGTATAGTGACTAGCTACGGGCTGGACGACCGGGGTTCGATCCCCGACGGGGGCAGAGGATTTTTCCTTTAGCCTCTGCGTCCAGACCGGCTCTGGGGCCCACCCAGCCTCCTCTACAATGGGTACCGGGGTCCTTTCCCGGGGGTAAAGCCGGCCGGGGCGTGATGCTGACCACTCACCCCCATCTAGTGCCGAGGTCAAGGAAGAGAGGAGCTATACCTCCTCTCCCCCCAAACGCCTACATGGCGTGTAGTGGGACAAACTTTACTTTACTTTTACTTTACAATAGAAATTCTGAGCTAGTGTTAATTGTTAGAGTAGGATTTCGGAGATGCAGAGTCAGGTATTGACTCTTATGAGTGACATAATGGAAGCACAAAGCCTTTGGTAACTGTTAAGAATTGGTTTCCATAGATATAGAAGCAGGTAAAACGTAAAATATGCAAAGTCGTTATTATTTGCTACGAAGAGTTCGTTTCAGTGGAAGGAGACATACAACAGTGATTTTACACAAAGACGGAATAATTGTTAAGTCGCTTTCTGTAGACTTAGAGCCAGATATTGAATCTGTATCCACGATAAATTGACGTACTAAGCCGACGCTAAGTGTTAAAGATAGTTTTATAGACGTAGAACTAGATATTGATTTTTATGTACTAGAATTACAAAGCCAGTGTTACGTAATTGTTGGAGTTAGTTTCCATAAACGCAAAGCCAGATATTGATTTTTATGCATGATACGAGTAAAAACCCGCAGATGGGCGTCTCATTGCTAAACATGGCTCGTCCCCAAGAAGCGATTCTGGGGCGGAAGTGAGGTCCAGGAAGCAGCCTCCCTCTCACAAGTTATAACAACGCAGTGCAGTGTTGCCTAATCTCCCCTTCATCGTACGACCGTCAGCTTGCCTGAACCTTGCATACGACAATATAATCACATGGCGAATGTTACGTTCCAGTAAAGCTGGAGATTGTTACGTGCATCAGCGTACAGTTACGTTTCTTGAATTGCTGTCTGTTGAGGTGAGGCACCGTCTTTGTTTCTTTCGGATGAATATTCTCGAAATTTTAGGCTAAGTTTAAGCGTAATACTGAGTCTCTAATAGTACAGGCAAAAACTCAAAGATGTCCTTGTTTTTAAGCACCACTCCATGTCTTGTGGAGGAATAGAAGCTAAGTTCCACACAGTTATAACCTCAGCATAGGTGGAGATTGGTGGTAACTTCACTCCTTCCGTATATTTCTTCTCAGAATGTCACCCGAATTTATTGGGTGGGAATCTGGGCAAGCCCCGAAGCCGACCTGGATGTGATAACGTTGAGAACGCTCTGTGCCCCATCCAGAAATTGAAACCCGTTCGTTAGACCGTAGTGGGTCTTGTATTTGCAGTGAACAGTTTATCATAACGACGTGACGTTCATCACAGGTTATTTTATTCATCGGTTAAGAGTCTGTTTTTTTTTTTCATCGCACATAGCGGTGTAGTGTTTTACAGTTACCGGATATTCTGATTTACGTTATTTTATCCAGTCCCTACGAATATTATGAATACTTTTTCCCACATATCTCCCACCTCATCTTTCGTAATGATCTTACCATACCTCATATGCATATGCAAAAATCCGATAGTTGATAGAGCTTCGTTACATAACGTAATCTATAATAGCACTATACATGAAATAGACCTGCAGGTAATATTTGAGTCGCTTGTTTAATTGATTTAGGAATAAACGTGTTCAGGATCCTGTGTGCGCTGACTAGACCCAGTTTAGAAAGTCGTAAATCTACGCGCCGTTGGCACAGAGTATTTAGGGTCCCGAAAGCTTAGACTGTTTGTTAAAGA
This sequence comes from Zootermopsis nevadensis, assembly GCF_000696155.1. The sequence goes on along the minus strand of NW_019059962.1, from coordinate 494,467 downwards.
ACTCGAAATATTGCAAATATTAAATTACGGCGATTCAATAATCGAGCATTTGACATTTTCTTATTTCTTACTTTCGTAACTAAATACCAACACAGATAATTAATAATTTTGAAAGGCCTCCTAGGCTCACATTATAAATTTACTATCACTGACAAAACACCGACATTATGAAGTTCTGAGGTGTGGGCAACGAAAGGTAACTTACCTATTAACCAACGAAGTAACTAACACAATAGATCAGAGTTCTGCTCGAAAATCTGTTTGTCTCTCAAATGGACAAGAAATTCCCGGCTGTTTGAAACACAAAGGTTCATTACTGTGGTCAGAGAATCCAGCCACTTTATCCTAACTTCAGACAGACAAATCCAGTTCAGTTTCAGAACCTGTTAAAAGGCCCTCCGCGCGTAGGCCTCTCAGTTGGTCCTATTATTTAAGTATTGGGACCAGAATTGTATTTGAAATTCTCAACTCAAATTACAGAATAGTTTAACACTGACTGACTAACTAACCAGCCAATCATTGAAACAACGAAGTTTCTCAGGTTCCTTCGTGATAAGCTGACAGTTGCTCTGCTGCTCAAGTAGTTTCCCGCCTTTATGGACTCCGAATATTCATTACCGTTCTCACGAAAGCTCACAATGGACACAATCCACAGACAGTTTAACAGCATCGTGCACGAAGAAATTGGCATATTTCGAAGTGTCACTAGAAAAACAAGAGTTTCAAAATGGCAAGAAAGGAAATTCTAGAATACTTTAAACCGGAGCCAAGAGTTCCATTTTATTGCTGTAGTTAGCGACACTGCATTTCGTTCATATATATTTTCGCAATCAATAAGAAGTGTGCTTAAACACCAACATCTTAACTAAGGATTTGTCATAGATAAGAAGCAAGTCAACAAACACTGCAGATGGTGTTGGCGGAGGAAGGGAAGAGAAATGAGACATTGGGATTAAAATGAGGACAGGATGAATGTGTAAAAGTCAGGAAGCAACAGGTGAAGAAGAGCTACGCTATGGTGTCTTTGTTTAACAGAATACAACAGAAGCAAATCGCGTAATAAAACTGCACAGTAGCTCTTTACGGGGGTAAAGGCTATACCTATGGATAAAATATTATATTCTGCGTGTTATGTCATATACAAAGCACAAGTGGATAGGTGGGGTTAAGAAACATATTTTACCAATGCCTCTTTGATTTATCTTCATTTATTGCAGATACAAATATATAGTTAAACAGCCGGTCACACTACAGATACTACACAGGAAGGAGTCAGCAAATATTTTATATATTAATAATAGTGGGCCACGCTCGCAAATTTATTTTTTTAAATACGTTGAACGTGGAAACAATCAAGTGCCTAGATTTGTAATTTAACTTTTGAAAGCTGTAAAACTTCTACGTGTGATATTAATAACAGTCAAGAACTATAAACACTGGAAAAAGAACTGTGAATCGTCATATTTGTTAGCCAGACGTAAGAGGCAAAGGTGTGATGGTTAGTAATGCAGACCCTAGGAAAGGAATTACCGTAACGGCGTTGTCGTGGCAATGGTTATAATAATTTAAGCATAACACACACGCGTATATTCATATAAACACTATCATGTAAGTCGAAAATCCATTACCAGCGTTACCATGACAATACTTACGATGCATAATAGATACAAATAGTCAGAAACCTTCTTCTCTCAGTCTATAAAACAAACACGTGCTGGTAGCTTACTTGATTGGTTGGCGATCATTTGTTGTTCAATGACTTTGGGCTTATGGGATAATATTTATCTCATAAAGTTCAATGTGTGTGTGTGTGTGTGTGTGTTTGTTGAAGATGGCCGTCTTCTAGGTTGTAGCGCCGTGTAGACTCGTAGAAGTTTACCGACGTTCCAGAGGTACTTGCTGCCATCAGCATCAGGGCACTCTGATGATGGAGGCAGTAAGCGACTATACAACCTAAAAGACAGCCATCTTCATATTTGCAGCCCTGAGAACCTTAGATTCTAATCTATGCTGTAATTTCGGGATCAAAGGTACAGACGAACAGATGACGCAAAATCACAATTATGCGTTGGTATTAGGAAATATTTGAAAATAACACATAAAACGTGTTAAAGGGTCAACCGCTTAAAGACCATCGTTAGCGAAACTCAGCGTAAAATTAATAGAAGACTGTACGGGAGGAGTGAATGTTCCTTTAATTATGATTCTAAAGACCTGTAATATTGTGTATATCTTAAGTTTCGAACAAAGCATTCTGTACTTATAAACACGCGCATTACGATTGTAATAAATTGAAGCGCTAAAAGCATTCCAGAAAAGTATTTTTGAAACTTACTTTTCTCTCTTCGTGTAATTCAGTCTGTATGAATAGACTAACGATGAATTCAGATTAATAATTACACAATTTAGCGATACATTTATGCGTGCAATTTCCAGCAGTAGGATTCTGTTACATTCTGTTTGCCAAATATAATCTCACAGTTTCATACCATAGCCTGGTTTATAATTTGTAACACATAAAATGCTTTTTTGTGGAAACTGTAGGCATGTACAGTTCCTTTATTGATTAGTAAAATGTTATTACAAAGAGTGTCAAGAACTCCAGCAGTGCACAGCGTTGGCTTTCTTATGAATGTGAAATAGCCTCTCTTTTCATGCCACTACATGTGGTCCCTAGCTTCGCGGAAGCCTTTTCACCGGTGGGTCTGAAGCCTCACTCTTTCTATAGCGCGTATTACTAGCCTGACACTGCGGTCGAGGTGCATGGAGTAAAAAACGAAGGATAGATTGTCGTTACACGAAACACAAAGATAAAAGTACTCGAACATGGGGCTCGATCGCCAAGGGAAACAGTGTCAACAATACTCGTACACGAGAAGGGATGGCATACACACGCACGGACAACAATCCTTGTACACGATGGACCGCACAGAAAAACTAATGCAACGATCTGTTACGCACGATAAAGAGCTGGTGATAAAAAAGAAACTCGGGTATTTAAGTTCAAACTTCTAAAGATGGGCTTCGCATGGAAAATGCTTTTTTCACATTACCTATAACTATATTAAAGTAGCATCTGATACTTAGTTCGGGGAATGAACTGCAAACATTCTTCAACAACTCCACTGTAACTTGATTCGAGCGTGTAGTACAGCAGATCGTAGGACATCTTTCTTGGAAAATAATTATTGTTTTAAATAATCTGAAGTAGAAATAAGGGCACCTAGTAACAAATTAGAATTTGTATTTTATGAATCACTGATGTTAGATTTCTAACCTGAAACGTCCCGCGACACGAGATATTGCAAGACATGTTCAAATTTGGACAAGATCATTGTTATGCATGAACCCACGCATTCATCTATCGTTCCATCCATTCATTTAGGCTTAATTATATACTGCTTCTATATTCTTTCATTTATTGCTTAATCTAGTTAAAAATTTATCGGTCTCCCACTCACACGGTTAATTTATTCAGTTGATTTATTCAGGTAATTTGTCACATGATTAAACTCTTCATTAATATTACTGAATTTTTTTATTCAAGCTATTTATTCGACAGCTTAGTTCTTTCATCTGTTCATCCATGTTGCTGTTCCTTCATTTTCTGAACCCGTCACGTGATTTGTTATTTCACTCACGCGCGTGATTAATTTGTTCATCACTCACCCAGTCACTGTTACATTACAGCTCTGTCACATTTCGATAGCAGCTCAGAGTTCCTGCCGTCAGAATATCCTCTGCCCCTCAGCCGACAGGGTGTGACTAGGCAGTCTGGGGTGAGCTTCCCCTTGTTGTTACTCACGGAGGTGACAAGCGGAACAAATGGAATCCCCAAGCCTGCCGCCGGCTACCATAGGCTTAATAAAGTTAGCGCAGTATAACTCAGCCCTTACGATCGCAGAACTATGAAGCCACTTCATTTTGCAAATGGCGCCGCAACAATTTCTGTTTATGATATATATAAGCTTTTAATCAGACGTAGCACTAAACTGTCAAACAGTGAAAAGAGGTAGGAAATAATCTTATATTGTTACCAATGAAAATTTTAACATTTAGCGATAATAATTGAATGGTTGAAGATTTCTGTCTTCTGGGTTGTTGCGCTGTATAGTCTGGTCGATGTTTATCAACGTTTCAGAGGTCATACTGCCTCCGTCATCAGGGCGATTCAGTAATACTTGTGCAGCTACTAAAGTTCGAATAATTTTAAACACTTGTACCAGGCTACACAACGCAACAACCCAGGAGACAGAAATCTTCATACTAACCGCTGGGAAAACCTCAAATCTTATAATGAAATGGTTGTTTTTAAATTCGAAGATGTCTGTCTTGTGGGTTGTAGCGCCGTTTAGCCTGGTACAAGTGTTTAAAATTTTTCCAACTTTAGTAGCTGCACTTTTACCACGATCGTCCACAGGTATTACTGTTGTTGTTGTTGTTGTTGTTGTTGTTGTTGTTGTTGTTGTTGCCGACGCCGCCTTTTCCACAGATTTTGTAATTTACTTCAAAGTTTATTCCTGATATAACCGTGCTAGCTTTTCATCGTGGAGACCGTAGTCCTGTCCCGTGTGTCTTAAGGTGAGGTTTGTGCTAGACGAAGTGGCACTGCAACAGATTATTCTCCAAGTTCTTCGATATTATCCGGCTAATAATCATTCCACTGTTGTTCCATATTTATCTATAACTGACCCATTAGGTAGGCGATAGATCTAATGAATCTAATCCACACCTTCAAAACCAATTTCTCTAAGATACATTTTAATATTATTATCCCATATAAGCCTAGAGCTTAAGAGTGATCTCGTCTCTTCAGGCTTTGTAGCCAAACTTTTGCATGCCTTTCGCATTTTCACATGCGTTCTACAAGCCCTGGCGAAGAAAGGAAGGGCAGAAAATTAAATATAAGGTAAAGAATGAGAAGAGGGAACAGACGGAGAAGTAGAAGGTGAAGAGGAGAAATAAAGGAGAACGTACAAGTAAAATTTTATCCTTTTCATGTTATGTGATGACTTGGGTCTGAAAGGAATACAACCAAGCCACAACTGTGATCGGAACTCAGGATCCCGTTGTCGAGAGAGCCAATACTGGATAATGACTTTCTCATATGCATGGGCCTGTAGTACGTCGTCTATTCTCATCGAGAATTAGTTATGTTGTAACTCGTTAGCAGATGGCGCCAAGATCCCAACAGAGCGGCGACGGCGTCTGTTGTCTGTTCTGTCGACGGCTCATATCAGCGTCACACTCTGATGGCTGGAGAGAGAAGTGTCCACACTTTCAACTGCTTTTCTACGTCGGGCGTTGGAGATTTGTAAGCTTCTATAAGATGAACTTTAACATCACCCGTCTACACTCTGTGCTCGGTTCTGCTGTCATACTTTTGAAGAAAATGTCTGTTGTGCTTATTTTAGTTATAATTACCCGTTTTACAGATAACAGACACGAAGTCATGCAAAAGTTTAGAGAAAAACTGCTCCGAGTGAATACAAAAGCAAATATAAATTATAAATTAATAGTAATAATTTAAGAACGCATGAAGAGCGAAGAGAAAACTTCTGTTGCCTCTATCGGGAATGGAACATAGACGTTCATTCCGCAGCCTATCTCTTAATAACTGTACCATTACAAATAATGACTTGTTATATTTGGCCATTTGTTTTTTATGTATATGTTACTTGATGTTTAACCCTCTTATCAAGAACATAGAATGAAGATGTTTGATAACGAAGTGCTGAGGAGACTATATCGGGACACAAGAGACAGCAAGTGGCACGAGTTTTCCGTCATCAGGCCCTGATAACGGAGGCAGTATGACTTCTGAAACGTTGGTAAACATCTACCAGACTACACAGCGCAACAACCCAGAAGACAGAAATCTTCATACCTGCCGCTGTGAAAACCTCAAATCATACTTACCTAATTGAGTTATCGTATCTTATGTAGTGAAGATTATGAAATGTGAGACATTGGGTTCTCAACATCCGAGTGTAAAGATGTCTCTTTTCTGGGGTGTTGCCGTATCTATTCAGGTAGAAGATTACCGTCGTTTCAAAGATGCCTACTGCATCATCTGGGCGACGAGTTACTCATCGCATCATCGCAGAAGACAGTAATCTTCATGACTTGCCATGCAGAGGATACGCCAAACAGAGACATGTTTATGAGCCTTCAGTCGCTTTATATATACTAATCTCTACGCAATTCGTAATGTGGTCTTCAGAAGCCTGCATTAGATATCTGCCGTAACGTGTTGTCTGTCTGTAGTCGATATTAACACGTTAGTTACTGCGTATAGCCACATATCTAACCAACTGTCTATACACGCTTATAATGCAGTTCTGTATGTATTTAGTGTCTGGTGTTTCTAGTTCATTCTATTCCTTATTCTGCGTGACTACTAGTTCTTACGCACCAGAACCTCCACAAGTGTACATACTTTTCTACTTGTTTCATGTGTTTCGACTTGTCTGTTTATTTCTGCATTGTAGCCTGCATCAGCACTTTACTTGTGTTTGCTTTGCTTGAAGTTCTTCTCCATTTCTATCCGCTATCCTCCCTTTCCCAGTTTACAAAGGCTTGCCCGCGGGTTCTGTCACCTTTCAACCAACTAAACACGTTTCCTAGATTCTTTTGTGACGATTGGAAGAGGCAGCCCTGTTTGTTTGCCTTCCTGCCTCTCGGACGGACGTACAGACGTAAGGATAGATGGATCTTTGGATGTCGAAAAGGAAACTCACACCTTTCAATAACTTTATGTATTTTGTGTATGTGATATCGACCGTTGAAAGCGTTATCAGGAGCAGTACAGGCTGTCTGAATATTGCAGGAATTTACGTTGAGGGCCACAGGCAACTGATTGATTACTGCACTCAACAGCAGATTGTACAAATCTATAATTACGGAAGAGTCTAAAGGGATTAGTCGTTATTATACAGTCGAATAAGAAATAAAACAGTTGATTGGTGGTGAGTAGGTAAGGCTCTGGAAGGAGATCTATCGCGATATTTGTATGGAGATACGAAATGATAACAAATATATTATAACTGCCGGTATTCGAACCTGGTATGTCACGAATAATAATATAGACAGTTCGTGCTTAATCATACAGCTCTTTGGACGACAGAAGAGGTTATCTGTGACAGATTCATTTGCCGAACGAGTGTATGTTACTTATTTATTGGACGATTGTTGAAAATTATTTTACAGCAAAATATTAAACTTGTGATCCCAATGAGTTTAATATAAAATATCGCCGCCAATACCTATGTGGGCCTTTATTTAGCCTCTTGCGCCCAACGCCATGTTAGGTCCCTTCCTGTAGCGCACATTATTCTGTATCTTGTCATCTGAAAATCTGGCCTCTGTCAGATTCTGTCAACGTACTCATTGCTACCTCTATCTTCCTCAAAGTTGTTATGGCTATGATGAGGTTTCTGGTTAAAAAACAGCATGCAGTTTGAAAATGGCTGTATTCTGGGATTAGGATTGCACTGATGATGGAGGTAGCAAGGACCCCTTAAACGTTGGCAAACTTCTACCAGACTACACGGCGCTGCAACCCATAAAATAGCCATCTTCTGACTCAGATCGTGAAAACATCAAATCCTACTGCATGCAGTTTGTTGAGTGACCGAGTGCCTGACTGATTTCAGTCCCCTTTAGGTATGTAGAAGAGAAATTAAGCGGTGGTAAGGGAGGTGTGCGCGTGGGAGAGAGCCATACAGAGCACCTAGCCCGTTTTTGTCGTGCCGAGAGACAGTCGAGTGCATTGCTCCGTCATTAATTGTGCCACCCTCAGTGGTGTGCAGTCACCATAACCCTATTAAAAAAGATCGATGGGGATTTCGACTCGCAGCAGCTGCCACGAAAGATGCTTTATTAAGTGACCACCTATCAGTGTGATTGTTGGTTGGAATCTTGTCCGAAATTTGTTTTACCGTGTAATGATAGTGTCTTGCGTTAATCTGCTCTCATTTGTATCCTTAACTGTTTGTTTTTCTTCATTCTCTCTTGCCCTTCAATTTCCTTCTGTGTTACTCCATTTTAGACTTTTGTTGATATTGTACTTCCTTCTTGCCTTTTTCGCACTTTGTTTCATTTCATTTTATAAAATTCTACGATATAAGCGCCCGACCAGGTGTCTCATTGCGCTGTCCTCCGAAGCTCCGAAACGTAAAATAACAGGGACACCCGAAACAGGCGTTACAATGTATGAATATCGGCGTCCATATCACGTGATAAACCACCCTCTTTCCATAGCGGTAAGATAACAAATTGATTACAGGCTGTGTGAGTTGTTATTAGTTACTTCAGTTTATGTAAACTGATACATGTAACCTGTTATCAATTTGACGATATTGCAATTATTATGAATACATTTGATAATGTGTTCCGTACGTACTAGTAATACGTCCATAAAATGCCTTGACACGCCAAGCGTTCAGTTTGTAAAAACTTTGTAATCACGGGATATATTTAGTTCTTAGTGCAGACAGAACGTATTTGAACGTAAAAGATAAGAAGAATAGCTGCTCCCCCTGCAGGTGAGATTGGAACGCAGTCACCGGAGATTGTCTCTGTTTAGTTTACTGTTTAGTGAATGTACTCTCAGGTTGAAGCTAACATGGTGCTTAGGACGTTGGATGTAATGGACGTGGAAACAGGCTGACATGTTTCCCTGAAACAGACGAATACCGTGAGCAAATGGTTTAGTGTAGTGAAAGCGACTGTATAATTTTCGAAAGTTGGCATACACGACAAAGCTGTAGTATGCCTTTTCCTGTAAATCTTGATCGGTGTTTTGTCTGTTTTACTGAGACTTAACGGATTTCTTAAATTCTACGTGCCAGTTTGTGAATAATGCTTTTAAACCAATCCCCGTTCACTTCTCTGTCAGCCCTATATAATTCACCGCAACCACTTAGCCGCTATATTATCTGTACTGTTATATAGCGTTGTTAAATAACCTAAGAGCTAACCGACTGCATTTTTAATCCATTACTAAACATCACCGAAGACTAAGATCATATCCACGTGATAATCCCGTTACAGAACAGAAGGACTTCACAAAAACAATCTAGGACATTCACTTTTGTTGCAGTAACGATCTGATTTCATAAAATAGATCTTTTATTGAAAGCTGTTTGTCGCTCAGCTCCCTGCCTTCTACGGAACCCGGAACATCATTGTCGTGTTCAAGAGAACCCATCTATGAAACCTACCTTGAGACACTTGAATCCAGTCGAAATCGTACCATCTTATTTTTCAAGGTTCATTTAATATTATTTTCCATACCTTGATCTCGCAAGTGTTCATATTCCTTCAGGGTTTTCGACCAAATTTTTTTATACCTGATGGCAAGTCTGCTTCGTTAAAAATAAAATTTAGGAAGTTTTATCAAATAATTTACGTAAGACAGAGGAATATTTATAAATACGGCTGTCTTATGGGATGTGCTATGTAGACTGGTAGGTATTAACCGACGTTTACTGGAGCTTACTTCCTCCTTTATTATTGGTCTGATGATGGAGGCAGAAAGCACCTCTGAAACGTCGGGCAATTATACCAGACTACACGGCACGTCATCACTATGAGGATCTGAAATCCCACCAAAAGGCTTGTTTATTTGATTTAAACATTGGAACACAACCTAACAACAATCATGTACTGTGTTAAAAAAAATCAGATGGTGTCTGCCTTCATGTAATACTCTCCAGATGTCCTCCGTGACACTTGAGACAAGGTTATTCTTGTAGCTAGGCCGCTGCTCGCATCGGGTGTGCAAAAGCTGTGGGTGGACTAGCAGAAGCTTTCGTTTTCTTACAGTACTTCCCATCGAAATCGTTTGCTGTTCTCAGTGAGACATTTATCAGTGCCTATCCTGAGTAGCACACTAACTCTAACAAAATTTCGGGTCGCAGAAAATATTTTTCTCTTACAAGTGCTCATCGAGCGATAAAGCAGCAGAAATTACAGCTGAAACGATTTAAAGCAATACATCAGTTGCAACAACGGGAAACGGTTGCAAAACTTCTTTTTTGCGTTGATTTCTTCGTTCTGTGCAATGAAATCTTTTGTAAATAAAATTGGGAGAATGAGAAGTGGTTTTTGAGGCCGGTACGGGCGTTATATTTTCTAATCCGTTCAGAAAATAAGAGCACGAAGGTGAATACTTGGGAAGTTGTTTTGCTTTAGTAGATTAGGTCCGTGTGCTGGCAAAAGATGGGGTTGTTTGCAATTAGTGAAGGGGCGTGGTGAAGAACATTCTTGCTGCCAATTAACGGCCACAAGTGCTTGAGCCCGGCGTCTCGGCGCTAAAATAAGATCCTAACTGCTGCATTAATAAACACTGGCACCAGAGCGAGTCCTGAAAGCAAATGCCAAATGTCGGACCAGGTCAGGTGAATAGAGCTTGGGATAATCTTAAGATGTATCTTGGACTAAATCCTACTCAATTTTCGTGTACTTCTCTTCTTCTTTTTAAATAACGGAAAGGGTTGGGAGAGGGTTCCAGGGGAGAAAAATTCAATTACTCTAGTCTCTTTAAAAAGATAAGAGTTCCCAGACGTCTTAGTTTCGTATCACAGATCCGGACCGAACAGAAAACTTGCCTTTTACCCGTGCTGCCATCCAACAGATTACTTCTCTTTTCAAACTGCTAATTTCCCCCCTCTTCCCTCGGTTTATTTAATTAGTTAAGTCTCAGACTTTAATATACTCCCAGTCGTAACGTGGTTATGTAGGCCTTAATGTATTATATATCTCGTAATTGGGCCAAGTGATGTGGACTTTCCCCTGTTTGTTTGCAGTTTTATATTGGGTTATGGAGAAACAGCTACACTGCAAGCACAGGCAACAGGACAGGTGTCACCCGGTAAAGCGCGACGCTATGGTACAGCACTGATTTCCTCTCTTTTTCCTCTCCCTCCTACTCTCTTCAGTCATATTTATTTCTTCTACGTTCGTAAACTTCTTCACACTTTAGTTCTCGTATTAATTTATCTCTATGTTCGTTGCGCTTTTCATTGACTTATTTCTTTAGTTTCCACCTTTAATTCGTCTTTTAAATCCCCCAGTTTATCTTATTATAATGTTTGTGTTTGACAGAGCTGACCAACAGTAAACACTCGTATCGTGCATTAAATAGGGGCGTATAATGTATCCCCTCGTTTTTCGCCCCTTTTTTTTGATAAGTCGTTATAAAGAAATCTCATAAAATTCAAATTGCGCATCGTATAAAGTAGGCGTTTCCTTGCACAGACGTTGACCAAAACTAATTTCGAGGGACAATTTTAGTGTAGTCCTCCTAAACTAAATTTCTCCAGCGAATGTTTGAAAAGGTGAAACAAGAGAGCAGACGTAATCTCAGAAAGATTATTTGTGGAGACTATTAGCACCTTGGTCAAAAAGAGAGAAAGTAATAGGAGACTGGTGAAAATTACATTATAATAAGTTTCATAATTTGTATTCTTCACTAGATATTACTAGGTTGACTAAATAAAGAACAGTGAGATGGGCGGGACTATAGCACGCATGCGAGTTATCGGACATACATACATGCAAAGTTGTATAGGGAAAATATGATGCTTAGAGACCACTTGAAAGATTAGTCATTTATTTTATGGTACACATGACAAATAAGGAAGTTGTAAAGGTGTGGTCTGGATTAAACTGACTGAGAATACTCTTAAATGGTGGATTATTTTGAAGACGGCATGCGACATTTGGGTTGCATAAAAAACGGGGAATTTCTTGTCTAGGTGACAAAGTTCTACTCTACTCCGTGGCGCTAGTTATTTTGTTTGTTAGGGTTAATGTCCTTGCGTCTTATAAATACACAAACGTTTATAGTTTTCATTAACTGATGACAGGGAATTGAGTGTTGTAATTCGTAGAATACAGTTGATGCGATATATATGTTATAGGATTAAGCGTTCTCTTATCTCAAGTACCACCGTAAAGGGCTGAGTGGCTGGATTTAATGATGCCTAGTTAAATAACAGGCAATTTATTAAGGATTTTACTTAGCGTTTGTAGAACACACTGTGACACAAAGTCAGTTATTTCATTATTTTAATTACGTATCGACTAGCTATTAAAAAGACCGAGATAGACAGGCCTACTTACTTAGTTGCTACAGATTTGGTTTATTTTAACATGGTGAAATTTTAGCTGTAGAATGTCGAACATGAACCTGCTGACAGTTGTCAACAATTATTTTAAATATTGAAGAAGAGATAATTATGAAGTCTTCCGATAAGTCACACTATCGGTTTTGTCTTAAACAAATTGGACTGAGGATATTTAGAAGGACATCACAGTAAGGCGCCAAGTCCTGGAAAAATTTGTTATATAACATTTCGGCTTGACACAGTTTAAAAATTGTAATGGGACGCCTGACATGTCTTTACGACAGTGGAAATAAACAAGAAGCGATTATGGTGTTTTTTACTGACATAAAGTTTTATGTGTTCATCAAGTTGTACAGCTCCTCTTACATACTAAATTAGGTTACAAACATGTCTTGAAAACACACACCATTCTTGTGGTGCAGTTTATTGTCTTAAGGACGAGAAATTAGAGGTTTTAGCTTTACTACTAATACTGCTACTGCTACTACTATAATGTTCCAAAAATTTTCAGGTTTACACGTAATTAAACTCCTGATTTAGTATTAACTACAATTTTATTTTAGGGTCTAAAACTAATACTTTTATCACAGGTTGGACGTAATTCAATATCTATAATATAAAATTTTGTTAAATTCCTACAAAACTTTCAAAAGCATCGTCACCGGAGGAAAAGTACAAACCAAGGATTGACCGGCAGCATGCCAACTTAGTAGCCTCTTCTTCTTGCTTCAACAGACCGATTCGAAGCTTGACCTCTCCCAACCACACAGAATTTCTGAATACGTTATCAGAGCAGCAGTTTTATTCGTTTCGTGAGAAATGAGTCTTGACAATCACATAACACAGAATAATGTGTACACATGCCCCGGCCGGGATTCAAACCTACAATTCCAGGGGTCGGAAAGTAGTATGAAGCACGGAAAGAACCGAATTGCTTCCTTTTCACTGGAATCTGTGAGGGGTGTGTTATGAGTGTTGACGTAATGCAGTAGTTGGGGGGGGGGATGCATATGGTTTCTTTTCCGCTGAGTCATTATCGAAATGGAAGCGCTGCACAGCTGATTTATCATAATTATGCTAGAGGCCTGAAAAGGAAACATGACGACCGTATCATCGGTGATTGTATCAGCAATCACGAATATGGACTCCCTTTAGAATTGCCGAAGTGCGGATATCAGATACCAGTGCTCGCTGAGTTATTACTGACTGTACATGTGACAGGAATACACCAGTCGATATTTGTTGATCCGTTTTCTGAAAAAGAGTGGCCCTACCTTAATCTTTCCATGTTATTTTTATTTAAAGAAACCTCTTGTCGGTATGTTTCCATACTAAACTTCAGTTTTTGTTGTTGAATCTCCACGAATCAAAGGCAGGTTTTTGTAAGCGAGATATTATGTGTAATATGGAAAAGGTTAAGAAGGAATACGTAGTATACAGTGCAAGGAGTAGCAACAATTTTCCGAAGTCAATTTCCTATATTGTATCCATTGTTGTTTCCTTTTCATTTACTGTAGATACAAATGTACGCTTGAAAACTAAACCATACTATGATAGAAATATTGGGGTTTAACTATAGGATTGCAAATTATTAATTTTTTTAGTTCTTCAAACATTGCTTTTGTTCGACGAACCATTTTAAAGAAAGATTATAAAGCTCAACTCCGGCTTCGTATAAACTGTATGGAGCAGTTTTCTGGAGAAATCTGTCGCTCGATTGGTTAAATAGCTTCCCACATATTATGAAATCTGTAGGTTTATTACTGACTCAATTGGAACTTATATCATACCAGTTTAAATATCCAGTACAGATCCTCACACCGTATTATTTTACGATCCATTTTAATATTATTCTCGCATCTAGGCCCGGGTCTCGCATATTGTCCTTTCCTTTCAGTTAGAATTCTGAAATTTTGGAAACATTTCTCATGACTGCCATTTGTGCTACGTGTTTTGCCTATCTGATACTCCGTATATAATTATTCTAATAAGATTTTTAACTGTGTTCTCAAATGCCGTTAATGTATTGTTGTTTTTTCCTTAAGGGGAGACTTATATAAAACAACAGTTATAATTGTGTTTTTGTATATTTCAGAGTTTAGTTTTTAAATTTGGTGAGCGGAATACGAAAGGGAACGAATTGAGGAAGTTTTTGAATGTATTCCACTCTTAAAGTACTCAATTAATTAAGTAAGTAGATAAACTAGACGAAAAAAAGTTCAGAGATGAGGCACTCTTTGTGCTTAAGCACAAGGACATTAAGACGTATGGAAATGTGGAGGAGGTAAAGATCTACAAAATTATCTCCTCAGTAGCGTATTCAGACCACAGCATATGCTTTTCATGACGGATGAAACATATGAACATAGTAACCTCCACAATACTCATTCTTTTTCTAGAACTTGGAACAGATAAAAATGCATAACTCTGAGCGTATCTTATATGAACTATTCATTCGTAATTGAATTACAGATTTGCAAATTTATGCACTCTATGAACAGTCTTGCATGGTATTTGAGCATGGCTGCCTCTCGTTTCCTCAGTGGACGAATATGTAGATGGTGTTGCTTCGTGCAGCTCTATACAGAACTCCTCTGCATTATAATACATGACATTTCGGTCTCGTGTTATCTGTGGTGCGCGCGCTACCATCTTTGTCTTCAGTCGCGCAGCGCCCTCATCGATCATCCGCTCGATCAGTATTCAGCAAACAAATGGGATAACCGTCCGGTCATGTCTGCCGGACAGCGTCTGCAGACAATTACGGTACAGCGTGTTAACAAAATTGTGGCTCGGAAATACCGGTTATTCTTTATAAGCCATAGCGCATTCGTTTGCCTGATGTTCATAGATTGCCTGTTGATAAATTCACTTCTTTAATACGATGATCGGTTTGTGTGTGTCGCTCAAAAATATGGATCACTGATTCAACATACATATAGGCCTGTACCTTCCAACAGAAAGACCAGTTCATCGTTCATATGCAAGCCCTGTCGTGAGTCGAACCACGGTCGTCTAGTCCATGGTATTGAGCATGCAGAGCTCTAGACGCCAGGCCAGAGACCCCCTTGCAGGAATGTATTGACGTCACACCGCATTTATTAACAATTTACTCACGAAGCGGCTGGCATGCCGGAAATATTCACAAATACGGTTATCCGGAATTTATCGAATATTCTGGAGCCGGAATTAATGAAAACGAGTCAGACATCCAAACGGTGGCTTGACACTTCAACAGGTGAATGACGGCTAAGTGACACAATAGATGTGACAGTAGCGGTAGAGTGACATTTCAAGAGGTTGGGAGTCACGGGAGGAGTGGAAGCTGAGTAGCATAGAGTGACAATGGCGGGAGTGACACAGAGGGGCACTTCAAACACGGGATTGGTGGAAGGAGTGACAGGTGGGTAGCAAAATGACGCAAATGGAACTAACTGTGTGTGGTACTAACTATAGAGGTACTTAGAGTGACATTTCAACGGGTGTGAGAGTGACTTTTAATAAGTGACACATCATCAGATGTCGGAGTGAATGCAGTTAAGATGGTAGGCAGTTGGACATAAGGGAAGCGATGTTAATACGAACAAATAGGAAGCTTTGCAAAGTTTAAGTGACTGGTAGTGACAATTGAATTCTGAGGAACACGGCCCGTGAGGTTTAAGGTACCCATCCTGACTACAAACATTTAACAGCTGTAGGTGACGCGAACAGACAGGCGTTCTTTATTTTACGCTGGCTCGAAAATTATTCCTAACAACGAATTCTGTGAAGAACATACGATGCGTTTTCTCATTCAGATACAGTCCATAAATGAGAAACTAAAGGAAGTATATAATAATTTAATTTTTTTAATTCATTAACGTACTTGACAACAGCTGAGAAGCCAACTTCGTGCATGAACTAACAGCAAAATAATTAAAAACAAAAGACATAAGGAAAGAAAAAATAATTTAATTTAAATTGTGTCTAATATCCCGCAGACTAAAAAGTATCCAAAACAGATTTTGTGTCTAAAACATTAATAAAGGTAAGGGAATAAGGACGTCTCATTCTTATATGGAATTTTGATGACGATAATGATGGTGACGTTTATAATGATGATTATGCTAATAATGATAATGCCAATAGTGTAAGGTAATTATGTTTATCAGTGCATGAAACCTAAAAATTTCATTTGGTCTCTGTATTTTGTAAATTTTAGTACAAGTAGACCTTCAATACACAATTTCACGTTGATTAATTACAGACTTTAAACCCAAATCTGAATAGGCCTATATGCTACGCAAAACTACCGTGTTATTTTGTACTATGCAGAGAGGATGCGTGCCTTAACGCACGTCGTTTCATATTTTGCTACTCGAATTAAGGGATACTAATGTGGTCAACTGTCATGTGACACGGAAATTGTCTAAAAATGGAATCTAAAAAAGTAGTCCCTACTTTCATGATGTTTATTCCGAATATTATGAGACAATCAGCCACGCACAGAGTAGTTTACAGGTATTAACACTGCAAACAAACATGCTGGTATTTTTGGACCCTGCCATCCAATTCCAGAGTTCGTTTTTTAAAATCCTCATTAATACAATGTGAAATACATTTTAGATGAGCTATTAAATTATCTTAAAGCCTTTGCTACCAAAGGATGATACCGAAAGTACGCTGTTAAACACCCGTGCATCGCGAAGGGCTCGATCTCACTGCCTATGTTAATGAGACCGAAGAACTTGTTCGCCCATAACGACGCAGCCGTTGAGGTCAACTGGTGATGCTTTTGTTTGTACGTTCTGGAATGCGGCACGAATTGATTTACTGCAAACGATCACTTTGTTTATTCTATCAAGAAATATCCAATTGAGCTGCACGCAGTGGACTCGTTTTGGTCCGTCGTCTTCCTTTATGTTTACCTGTTAACGGTATGTGAAATTCCCCCAGAAGGTATAAATTTTTAGTACCGTACTTATTTGAGGGACATTCTGTAGCTCCAAGTCCAATTTTCAGAGCCGTGCTTTAACGGGTCCCTGTACAGTTATCTGAAAAATGTAGCTTTCGTCACTAAATGGAATATGTAATGTAGCTTGTAATTACATGGACATTGTTTGTAAAGACCGGAATCTAGGTGGGTTGTGACTTGGTGTTTGTATGGAACATGGAAAATAGGCTTCAAGTCGTCGGTGGAAAATATCCCAGCTAAAACTAGTTTCTGTGCCTACATTATCCAAAGCTTCCGAAGAATTTCCAGCCAAGACAGATTCACCCTGAAGATGGCAACCAAAATTATATCCGAAACGTTGGACAACTTTCTACATTTGATGCGGCTCATTCCTGAAAGCCGAAGTATGTGGACGGCAATGGGTGAGGATTATGTTCAGTGGCGAGATTCGGTGTTAACTGGTTTGCCAAATAGTTTTAATGTATATTTAATAACTCTGTGTGTTGCTGTTGGGTCTGTTCTGAGATCGTTGAAACACCGGGTCTCAGAAACGGTTCTTATCGTATTTTTAGTTGCGAAATTCTTCCGTCTCTAGGTTACTCGTACAATGGCGCGCGCCGGGTTTAATATTCAATAAAAGCCTTAGCATTGCTCCACTGCTCGGTTTAATCAGCAGTTCTCAGGAATAATTCACACCACTTGAAGCGTGCAGACGACACACGTTCTGATCTTATTTAACTCTTCAAGCAGGGGTGTGCAATTATTTTTACTGAGGTGCCTGTTAGGGCTGTTTGAAGATGACTTCGGGCCGGAAGGTTTCGCGAGAAAAATTCAGTACGTAAAAAACTATTCATGCTGAGATTTTCGGATATTATCGCTGCATTAACATATATCCTACATATCAATTTGAATAACAGAGAAACTGCATAGAAATTCTCCATTTGGAGTCGTCTTTGTGTTTGTGAGAACCAGAATGATTCCAAATGTTTTGGGAGGTGTCATCACATCCAGCACAGCGGTGACCAAGGGGGCAAACCTCTGCTAGAATTGAGGATTTAATTCCACCACACATGACTTTGTTTCCCATGCACGTTCTCACTCACAGTTTCTTCTTTTTACTACCTTCCTCCCTCCTACTTCCGCTCTCTTTCTTAATCTAACGCCTCGTGAAACCAATTACCTTTCGCGTTTGCTCTTTCTAGTCGCATTGACCTGGCCGTGTGTAAATACTAATCATGGCAAGAATTTCAAGACGACGACATTCCTGTTGTTGGGTGTACGTTAAACAAGTGTTGACTGAAGCTCATAGTTTCGTGGAACGAATTGCATTTGACAAAAGAAACCATGGCTGGATCTCCAATGTACGACTACTCTTTGCGTATTCACATCGCTTGTCTCGGGAAGGTTAAGGGATGTTACGTTATAACGTAATTGTCTTTGCAGTAAACTTTGATTTTTCTGTCTGATAACTTACTACGCATTCTGGAAGCTAAACGTGTACACGTTGCAGGAAAAGGAGCATATTTCTAGCTGCAGGAGGAGACAGGGCTCGAATCGGGCTGTAGCAGCAGGCAAAAAAATAGGATATAAATTGTAAGTCGTGTTTACCATTACAGTAACTGTACCCCGATCTGTGAACTGTAAGTCAGCCCAAGGTTTTGTATTTCCTCGCCATCTTACAAATTGACGTTACAATTGAAGTTATTTGAAACACTGTTGGAAGCAGTGCTACCAACTCGTAACCCTTAATAACTACGATGCTATGAAACAGGATCTGCAACCGAAACCAGCTCGCGCGGTATAATGAAGACTTCCTGCGTGCCCAAACAATTGAAGAGCTGTAACGCGATCCGAAATAATAAGCTACTTGTTAGGAGGAACCCTCTCCTCGTTAGAACTCTGCAAAACTCTTTTCTAGGGAGCAGAAATATTATTTTTGTTTCTTTTTTCAACTGAGTCATTAGCCTACATGGTTGCTTTAATATCCGAAAATACTGATTTCCACTGCGTGTCTGCAACTGATGAATGAAATTTGTCTTAAATTTTTTTTAAAGTCCCAGTTTTGAAGGATAACTAATTTGGAGTTGGAGTAATAGGGACTCTTTCACGAAACCGTGACTAAATAAATCCCTGTTACAGGTCTTCTTTCACATTTAGGCCTGTTTATCTAATCAAAATCTTTTTATTTGAACTGGGATTGATGGTTCATAAACGTCATCAGCAATGCCCGAAATTGGATCCAGTCCAGTTAGAATCTGAAATATATTTTACTATAATCATCCGATTAAAGTATAGTAACTTCATAGGCTACAGACCACGCTCCAATTTTATTCGGCATTATTCGACCGCTTTAAATGAATTATCTAATGGTAATGAAATAACGTGAGAGTCCATAGACCTTCTTCATGTCCACATAATGAAATTGGGTCTGTCCGTCTTTAATGCCAATTAATTGATTTCCACGAAACTTTGTGTAAAATATCATAGTGGAGTTCAGAAGATTTTTCTAAATTTAAGCTCCTACAGTCTGTAAAATCAGTATGGCAGTCATGTGAACTTCATGGAAGACGCGACTGCGTCGCTACTTTTTTGGGGTTCTGAAATCGTATACGATTATTATGTAATTTAAAATAAAATGCAACCAATATTAGGTTCCTTTGGGATGTAAAATATGACATGGTGGCAACAAAAAATGCACGTAGCTTTCAATCTTCTTGCGATGACATTGAATTTTTGATGTTATATCTAACGTATTTAACGCTGTCAGAATATGCGGTGGTATAAATTATACAGAGAAATTTGTAGTTAAATATTGTAATTAGTCATATATAGTTATTGATATTCTCACCATATAGGTATAAATATTTGAAGCAATTTGAAAATCCTTTCTAGAACTTCTTTTTATTTTTGGTACTAGAGAATATGAGATCAAAACCCCATTTACCAAACGCATAACTCATCTTTAACGAAACTAATTGTTGCGTGTGAAATGCGATCTACATATACACCTATGCACTGCAATTTTCAGGTAAACTAATTACATGACACTTGTGTTTATATGTATAATTCAGTGAAATTTTCATGCGACAGTAATTGACGAATCATGGCTGCGACTTCATACGGATTAAAAGCTAGATTATTTTCACATGAATTCATAATGTTTATGTATTTTTAAACACGTGTATGTTCGTGACAATATATTTGAGTTTAGCTTGGTTTCTTTACAACTCTACTGCGGAAAATAAACATGAACACTAATTAATCCAATGCTTTAAGCACCAGTTTACATGTTACTTTATAAGCCACATTACTTAATGTACACATGTTCAAAAAGTCTGTAACCAAAGGCGAAATATATTTTATATTTACTTTAATTTTACAGCATAATTTTCAATATGTGTATTGTCTATCTAAAGTCATATTAACAGACTAAGCAAATTGTTTCTTCGGTTCTTCTCTTAATATCTTCTTCTTTAGAAGTTTTTCCATCACGTGTGTTATGATTATTAAAAGTCTTGAAACCTTAAAAATCACTACATCAAGGTCTTTATTTTGAGGTGAAACGGGACAGGAACGACACCTAATCTATGAGTCCAAGTCCCTTTGCCGCTGATAAAATCAGCCAATTTATTAGTTTCGACCCTCTATAAGAACTTATGACAAGAGCAGTCATTCTGCAGACTGAGCTATTACTGATGCAACAGAATATGTCAGGATCAATGCATCAGCATTATTCTGCACTCATATTTAATTTCATGTAATTCGACTGCATATAACTTACACATACAGCCGTTAAATAAACCAAGGAACATCTGTTAATTATACAATGAGAATATTTGGCAACTGTGCAGCCAGAAGTAGGAAACTCGCCAATTGATGCAGTGATAATGCATGGCAGAAGGGTTTTGCCGTGTCACCAGGACAGACGTCAAATATCAACAGTGCACAATTCGTAGGAATTTTCAGCAGCAATAATCTAGTTCCAGTTTACATTCACTCAAGTGTGTCGATAACCTACCTAGGACTATTACTATTCATCCAGTGAAGTTACTGACTATAGGTACGAGAGTGAAGACATATTTGGACTTAAAACCTTGTCCTTTCTGGTCTTGATTTATTTGGTGTTTGAAAAGATCAGTGGCAGCAACATTTCCCGTCAGCCCTTCACAGATAAATCACCTTGTGGATTGTTAACGTTATAAATTATGTTATCATAGGAATATAGGCTACTAAAGGAAAAGGTTTGTATAAATAGAAGCCAGCATGGAAAGTGTTAATACATAAAGAGCATAACCACAATTTGAAAGAGTGAAAATGGGAAAGCTCGAAACTCAAACGCAGCTCCAAATTTCACTTGAACCTGAGACTCCGTAAAACTATTGTCTTTAGTTACTTCCAGAAATGTTTGTGCAACGGTGGGAAAATAAATCAATAAGATGTCACTCAAGAGACAAATTTAATTTAGTTGTGTCTTCAGAGGATTTGTTTTGGTGGGAAAAACAGGTGTGTGAAAGACATATTCAAATTAGCGCACAATTTGTTTTAAAGTTCTTGACAGTCAACGTAAATGTTATTGTCTGAAACTTGAGGCTGGATTTTGTTGCAGCTTTTTCAAAATATCATATAACAAAAGACTACATTTAACTACCAATTGTGTGCAAATCAACTTCCCTGCTTCTTCAACAAGTCAATCTTCTAACTGACTTTAGTTACACGAATAAACTGTGTGGTCGAAGAAGAGGGTTTCATAATAACAAGGGGCCTTTTGATCAAATAAATAGTAAATGTTAAATAAAGCCTATGTTATTGTAGGTGTGTAACTCCATAGGGCATAATTGCTCTTGGAAAGCTAATTGTAATGCCAGTTAGTTAAGAAATTCCATTTAATTTTATAGGACCGAAAGTTCACTATCATTTTCATAAAAGATTTGTCCTGAGTCAGATGAATTCAATCCACACCCCAAACCCTGTTTCTCGTAGATTCACTTTAATACTATCGCCTGTATCTTCTGAGTGGCCTATTCACTTCAAGTTTCCTAATCAAAATTTGTAAACATTTCTCATCTTTTCATGTTATATGCCCCGCCCATCTAATTTATTGTACATGTCTGTCTTCTAAAAGTGCAACGGCAATTCGCAGTAAGTAATCCTACTTTTGCAGCTTTCTTCCTGCTTCGTTAAGAAGCTTGTGCCACGCAGTCGGTGGATCTAACATTTGAGGTTCGTTCGGTAGTGAATATGTGGTTTGTGATATTTTGGGTTGTGACATTGTATGGTCTCGTAGATAGTTACAGTCTTTTCGAAGGAACATACTACTTCAGTCTTCAAGGTTAATACACTTGATACGGCGTCATAACCCAAAAGACCAAAATCGATGTCCTCAAAAGAATTTAAATCCTGATAATCTGTTCTAACATGTCTCTTCAGGATAGTGTAACTGTAACGTTATAGGTACTTGGTTCGAATCATGTATATGTTATTTGCTGTCTTGGATTTTAATATTTATCAGCACTCTCCGTTCGAATGCCTCGAAATAGGCTATACTTTTGTCCTAAGTCTTTATACACCCTTCGCGGCTATCATAATTTGACATTATTCGCTGTATAACAGGGTAGTTAAAATATAAAATGATACATTTAAAATGGCTATTACTCTTATTTAAGTATAGTTTCTTGATTAATGTGTATGTCTAGTTAAATAAAACAATAACTTAGAAACCATAATTTAATCCAATTTCGTATCGCATTTCCTCTGCAGTAGATGTGTAAAAAAATTGTCATAACTCGGTCGTCGGAATCTCATTTCTCATGCAGACTACTATGTGAATGTGTGGTTGAAAATAGGGTAAGCATCTTACCCCTTAAACTCCATTTAGTATCAGTGTTTAGACTGACGGACGGTAGTAAACGCATGATTTATCAACGAATCGTCTTAGGTTCCAGGCAACTACGCACGTTGGCATATGCAGACGGTTCTGGAAGGTAAACGTTTCTGAGATGAATAAAACCCGAGTGTATATATTTATGTTGATTTCAATTTCATTATGGGGCAAATTTTAACCCCTTTTAGCTGTTTCAAGACAATTAAACGTCTGTACGCTTCCAGAAGTCGTGTATCCACGGGGTAACTTGTATGTGTCTTGGAGTTGTATCTTGGTATATTCACACTTTTATTATACAATTTAAAACTTGTTTCATTTATATTATTATTTGTATTCTGTTCTGTGACTAGTAATTATTTTAATGAGGATGCCCATCTGTATCACTGGCAGCGTTAGAAGCTTCTGTAATAACATGGTAACACCCTATGATTTCTCTGACCTTTGTCTGGTATTTAAAGTTGTTTTCTTCTTTTTCTACGCGACGAAAAAGAGTGGTTACCTACTTAATGTTTACAATGATAAATTGGTTAGTGCTGTATAAGTAAATAATCACTGTTTATTCTGAGAAGCATTTTAAACCAATAAATACATTTGTTGGGGAAACATTGAAATATTGATTGTTAAAAGCAAGTTTTACATACGATTATCATTAGGTTTTAGAGGGTTAACTAGCACTTGTAGCACATATCGAAGTTTCAGTCCACTAATACGAATAATCACCCACTGACACGATTCTGAGCCAGTTTTGTAAAACTCCGATCCCCATAACTAATTTCCCTAATATCTATTTTAATATTGTCCTTCGCGGTCATCAAAGTGGGCATTTCCCTTTTTTTCCGTATCAAAATTCTGCTTGCATTCACTACCTACCCATCCGAACACCGTGCTCAGGGCTTCGTAATGTTATTTAACTGTCTTAACCACATTACAACCCCATAATGGGTTTCAGTTAATGTGCAACGCAGAATTAACCAGATACCGTGAAAGGTGTTACCAAGCAGACGTACAGAGTAGGGCATTTTTCTCTTTTCCACTTTTTGAATAATTTCTGTACCTAAGAGGATGTTTGTATTTTATTTTTACGAAGTGTATAAAATTAACTTTTAATCGAGCTCATGTTTAATCTAGGAAACCAACGAAGAGATCTGGATAAATACAGATAAAGCTCAAATCGAACCCTCCAATTTTTTTTCAAAAGATGGTAGTTTATAAACATTTGTACATATCAAAAACATATATTTCATTGAGGTACGTAGATATGATAAATATTTAACAAAACAGGAAAATAATTTCGGGATCTGTAGTATGATTAATTGCTTAACAGCGCACATACAATGCAGGGTTTTTCTGCAATGAATGTATAAGACCAATAGAGTAGACAGAATAGGAGGAACATAGTTAGAAAATATGTACACTCGAGGCAGTAGTTCACCTTTTACTTCTTGTATAGAAGTCTAATCCCTGACTACTCAAACTGCAATAACCATGGCATATCTTTTAGAACTCGGCGTAGTTGTGTTTAACTTTTCCTTTCTTTAGAATGTCTGCGCTAATAGGTTGTAGGCATATATGATTGTTGTTGTGAAATGTATTAATTTATTTCTGTACGCGGTAAGTCCTGTAAACATGTGATAAATAAGAGAACAATTAAAGATTTTTCCAAATAAACGAGTAAAGGTATATTAGAATGAATGAAAAAACTAATGTATTCTCTTCTTGTATTAAGTTCTGAAAAGAAGCATTCACTTTTGTGAAATGTGAATAGATCCCGCTAAATTTTTGTCACGAAAATGAAGAAAAATTCTTTTCGACAGCTTACGCAAATTACAACAGTCATATCTTGCTGGTTTGGTGGAGAGCTTGTAATGAAAAACAGGGGGCATTTGCCTACAGACGGACAGACTGTATCCAAATGGGAGCAATAACATTTGAATAACTGCAGAGCCTGCTGTCCTCTTTGACTTAAACGCGAAACTGCTGTGCCGTGTGCTCCAGAAGGTTCTTCGAATTCCGGTATTCATGTCATCATTGCTGCTAATTTTCAGTCGTCTTTATATGCTGCTTATTCGCCTTCTCCTCTTTCTATCCCATATTATTCATATTATTTCCGCCATATTCCTCTCCAATCTACCACTTTCACTTCTCCCCTCAACCTTCATCTTCTGTTCATCGTCCTCTACCTTCCTTGTCTTCTAGTTTTCATCTTCCATTTTTCACTTCTTTCTCTTTTCCATTCATCATCATCATCTTCTTCTTCTTCTTCTTCTTCTTCTTCTTCTTCTTCTTCTTCTTCTTCTTCTTCTTCTTCTTCTTCTTCTTCTTCTTCTTCTTCTTCTTCTTCTTCTTCTTCTTCTTCTTCTTCTTCTTCTTCTTCTTCTTCTTCTTCTTCTTCTGCTGCTGCTGATGCTGTTCGTATCCTAACTTTCTTCTTGTTATCCTTCTCTTGTTAATTGTTGTCTTACACTTCCCACTGGTTAGCCATAGCCGGCCTAGTTTCAAAGCATCTCCATGCCAAGTGACTATAGTACTTTATCACTGACGTACCCTGTAAGTGAAAACAATAAGCTAACCGTCAGCAAAGTGATGGTATAGCTGGGTTTCCGTTCCTACTGGTGGTAGGAAATTTCTTTTCAATGTGTCACCGGCTGTGAGAACCAGGCAGCGTCTCGTACCAGGGGAAAATGCGACCTTAGCTTGAAGCTGACTACTTTCCTCCATCGACTGCCCAAGTTAAGAATTCGTAACGCCTTGTTTCCACTCCCCCATCACGCTTCCACTGTGTCGTGTTGTACACAGCTACAACTTTATTTGGTCAGATTCTTAAACAGTGATCAAACATTCATGCGAATGCTACGTTGAACAAGCAGTGACGTCACTGCAAGTTGTGTCAGTGGTGGCAGACCGGGGAGTCGTAACACAGTGTCGTACGACCTCAAATTGTTATGAGGTGGGCTTGTGGCATGAAATATTCAAAGACGGGGCGCAATTACAACCTGGTTCAGCGCACGGTTGGCTTTTCAGTCAGCCACGGTGGTTTTATGCAGTCATTACGCCAAGTGGGACTGATCTTCGAGACACTCACTCGCTTAATTTGTTTGTCTTTCCTTCTAGTCTTTCTTGACCATCATCTGTTCAAAGATTACAGAGGCTAAAGACGGCGTCAGTTTAAAACTGTAAACGATCACCCTTATGCGTGGATCCTTATCTTCGTGCCTCCTATATGCCTTCATGTTGTGATTAGACATCTTGTTTACTTTACTGTGCTTCATGTTGCATGAATTAAAACTGTCGAATAAAAACATTATACGCACAAAATGCGACTGGGAATTTTGTGCCTTGCGATTCAACTTAGAACTCGTGTATGCTGCGTGCTTGGTCGTAAATTTATACGTATTTTGCTCAGTGAGACAGCACGTGTAATATTCCCAGGTTATAAATTTTGAATTTACATTATTGTAAGTGATGCCGGATGCTGAATCAGCTATCTTATTTAAAACAAGCTTGATGACTGTGTCAACACGCACAGGACAATATGAAATATGAAATTTAATTAAAAGTAAATAAATGTTGGTAATTTAATTACAGTGCTACCAACGTGACCGTGCGAACAAGGTTACAAATGAGATGTGAGACACTGTTAGGGTCAGAGGTCATTATGTGTATGGAGAAGTGGAGCGAACATTTACTCTCTCGGTGCTACGAACGACATATCTCAATTAGGAACACCGGTTTCTTTAGCTCCGAACTTATGTGTTATTTAACCGTGCCACCGTAAACAAACCTTTATAGGCATCTCATGACAGTTCAGATAAATGCTTTGCGTTTGCCTGCAGTGTAAGTTGTATCAAGGAAAGAAAATAAAAGACTGGGTATTAAAACCGCTAATGTATTATGATAGTTTTCTTCTTCTGGGGAGGGTAGTCCGATCAGAGGAGAATAGAAAAAAGATGAAGAAGGAACATGAGGACGAAAATTACAAGAAAGAGAAGGGGAGGAAGAAAGAACGAGGAGAAGTAGAAGAAATGAAATAAGATGAATAAATAAAGGAGGTGGTGAAGATAATGTGACTGAGTCTTTCGATTACCTCAAATTAACGTATACTGAACCTACAGTCAGCAAGTTCTTGGTTTTTAAAAAGATGGACGGATGTGCTCCAATGAGGAAGTACAAATATTTTCCGAAGGCGTTATTTGCCATGCTACATACCTCATTGGTCTTTATTTTTTGTTGGTAAATTGTATTGTAAAACTAATGACATTACAGATATCACATTTCATACAGCAATTAATTATTCTTTTTTAAATTTTCCTTAATATATCAAAGAATATTCAAAATACAACTTACCTTAATGAGCTCTTTGTACGTCATGTGTCATTCCTTGTACGATTAGGCATTTTTCAGAAGTACACTTTTAACGTCTTGCAGAGTCTAGGTTATAGGTCTTTGGTATAGACACGGACAGCTTTCAGTGTGGACTTCCAATATATCCCATCAAAATCCGTCTCTGACTGTTCCTGAAATGAAACATCCCGATTGAAGGGAACGAACTCTTCGGAATGCGTTTTTTCATATTTTTACAACTGAGAAAACAGTATACGAACATTTTTAAACAATTTTTTCTAATTTAAGCCCATTCCAGATGCTATTACCACTTAAGCACTACAGTCCATTCTGCCCTCTGGCTTTTCTGAATAATTTTCCAACGGAGGGAACGCGATCATGGCTTAGCAGTGCTCTTACCTACCTACCAACCTACATATCTAATTTGACCAATATAACAAACAAAATCGCTGACACATGTCCATATTTTGAGTGGAATTTGAGCCCACGGTCTGTGTTCGAGGGGCAAAACCTTATGCGTTACTCCACACGACCACTGTGACATTTAATTAAAACAAGCTATTTCAGAGCAAAAATTTTCTTTCTTCTTCTATTGATCGAGCACATACGATTTGGTTGTTTTGATATCCGCGTGCCAAACTCAGGTCGCCTACTCCATCGACCGACATTTGTCTTAAACCAGTTCCTTAGAAGGTAACTTCTTAGAATTTTCCACAGCGACTTATATCCTATCCTATAAGAGAAGCAGAGTTTTCCCACGCTGTTGTGTTCCTATAATATTCATTATCAGCGTGTAATTGTTGGCGACTAAATTTGAGGTTGCAGCCAGTTTATAAATATGGCTTAAAATTACTGTACCATATTGTAACTGCAAAGTTTTTTCACTATATACGCTTACAGATTCTGACATTTTATACTGACATTTTAAGCTGGATTTCGCTGTAGGAAGTGCAGAAACACGGTTCCATGTGGCCTATATATAAAATTTGACTATATTTTAAAAAAAATTAATACATTTCAATTGTACGACTATTTTGCAAGAGTTGCGTACAATTAACGCATAATTAAAGTTTGTGTTGTCTGTTCGTATGTTTCGTGCTCGGAAATACTAAACATATTTTCATTAACTTTGGCTCTTCGAGATTACAATGATAATCACTAGAAACAACTTAATTTTGGTCCTGATCTCTCTGATACATCTGCATGCAATTTTCTTACTTTTGATTTCAGATTCTCATGGTGGCGATTATGAAGATAACTGATTCTGTGTAGTCTGGTAGAAGTTTACCAACGTTTTAAAGGTACCTGCTATCTCAGTTATCAGGGTTACGAGTAGGTAAACTTCTGAAACACACTACGGAGTTAGAATTCACAAGACAGTTATCATTTTAAAATGGCTTATTGTAAAAAATATTGTTTTTAACAAAAAGTACAGATTTTAATTATATTTATGCCTATCAAATTTTGAGTTAAATAATATATGTAGACAGATATTTAACAGAACGCAGTGGAAAATGTTTACCTGTGTGCTGTGTGATGTTGGAGCAGGTAGCTTGTGACCAGCTCAGTTATAAAGCGTGGTAGACTGCATTGTTACTTCTTCGTCATGATGGAGACGTGTTTATAGGCGGACGCAACCCTCTAATGTCCTTGTCTCTTCCTCTCTGTTTGTGTAAGGACCATGGGGCCATATTTTGATTTATTAATCAGGAAAAAGTGATGAAACATTCATGAATACTTGATTCCCCTCACCAAACCCTCTGCACGGTGTTGCTCAACTACAAGTTGCAAGGACTGCAAAGTACGCAGCGTTCCGTAAAGCCATCGTGCTGGCTGTAAGCAGCACCAGAAGAACTACACTGCATACAGTCATAAACTAGCTTATACTGCCTTGCAAAGTTGAAGAACGGTAGAAGTGCAGAACGAATAAAGGAATGTATCCTGTAGCTTATTTAACGACGCTTTCATTATCTAGACTGTACAGCGTCGAATGAGAGGATGACAGTGAGCAATGAATTGGAAAGGATGTGGAAGAAAGCGGGAATGGCCGAAAAGGTACTCTCCCGGAATTTTCCTGGGGAGACTGAGGATGACCACGAAACCTTTCTGTTAGGATAGGCGGTTTTCAGGGCAAGATTTTAACCCGGGACCTCCCAAATACGAAGCAAGAGTGATAACCACTCAACTGCTACGTTCAGTATATCCTTTTGTTGATAGCTGTTAAAAACAATATTTTATATTATGTTTCTCAGCCTTTATGGTACCACGGATACCCTCCCCAGAAATTACCTTGTACATTTTGATTAAATATTATATAGATTAACTGAAATGTAGATAGATGGTATACTTTTTTCTTCATATTTCTTATTCCAATGTGACGATGACTGATCAATTAATGTGACTTGTCATATGAAGTTTGGATGATAATATGTTACAAACGCGTCTGATACTGTTACAAATTTATTACAATTTACAAAGTTCGACAGTTTTGAACCGTAAAATTTCCAGTCCGCCGGCGATTGGTTTCGGTAATTATAATGTTCCAGATGTTCTGATTTGATAGTTAATCTCCTTGCCTCAATTTTTCCATCCCGTTCGGAGGTAATTCTCTTTTGAATATATGTAACTTCTCTGAATGAAACGGTTCACAGAAGATGGTACATGAAGTAAAGAGTGTAAATGTAACGAAAAATAATGTGAACACACACATACGAACTGCCTGTTGTTTAAATTGCGGTTCATATATATTGACCTAGAAACCGTGGTTACGGAGGATTGATTCGATTACGAAACGTGCACTTGAATCAAATGAAATTTCAAAATGTTTTAATTCCTTTAAAATACTTCTGTGATCTCTGAAAGTTTTGTGGTGTTTCGACAAGGTCTCTTGAGAGAAAATCGCATATGCAAATAAGCTATAGCAGATTTATATGGGCATACGGCTTTAGTGATCCGGTTGAATCCAGCCCTGCCTTTTAGAACGATCCATTTTAATATTTTCCTTCCATTTATGCCTAGGTTTCTCAAGTGTCTTCGACCAAAAGGTAAGCATGTCTCATATAATATATTCGTGCTTATGCTTAAGTTTTATTATGCTTTACATAATCACCCGAATAATAACAACCTTTATAGATTGTACATGAAACAAAAAATTATTACAAAATTTTGGTGTTAACATTTGTGGAAAGAGATGAAATACCCAGCACCTGGGGGTGGAGGTTGTGACGATGTATACTGGAATTATTTGGTTTAAGATATAGTCCACTGGTGAGCTTTTGTGAAGAAGGTGATGGACCACAGTCCTCGTGTTGTAGCAGTGTAATTGCTACAGACGAATGCGCTCGGGATCACAGCTCCACCGTCAACTGTTTGGGAACAACAATCGGTCAGGCGGACATGCTGTTTCTCGGTTGTCAACTTTCCATCCACTCGATCTTATCCACGGAGACTTGAACGAAAGGGACTTCCCCTGAGAGCTCATGCATATTCCAGTATCTCATTTCGGTACATAATCTGCCTTGATACCCTGACGTTGCCACCGACTGGATGGATGGGGTGACACTCACACTGCCTAATCCGGCTTCTCACACTGCAGCATTACTTGGTTTCTACCTTTCTTCGTACTTTCTATGACCAGCCTGGCGTTTAGAACTGTAACGTGTAACATTATAATGCAGGCTGCTTGGGAGCCTCACAACTCACAAGTTCTTGAAACACGAATCTTCATTATCGTGTTTGCATGGTTCCCACTCTGAGGAGGATGATCCAGTTTACATCCTGGTACATCACATATTTGAATTATGCTACAATAATTTACCTCATACTTCGAGTCTCTCTCCCCCTGAAATTTTCTAATAAATTTTATATGCACTTCTCATTTCCCAGTGCTGTTCCAGGGTTACCACACACGTCACCCATCTCATCTCTATATAATAACAATAATAATAATTGGTGGGAAATAAGTAGCTCAGTTGATTACCTAAAAATTAGTCAACTGTCTAGTGATAGTAATATAAGAAGAATGTGCGTGGAAAGACCCGACATTATTCTATTTGAGTTTCAAACAACCAAGAGTTATTTGAGACTTGAGGATCTCACGGCGATTAATATGAAGATGGCTCACTTCTGGATTGTTGCGCAAGCACCTCTAAAACGTCTGCAAACTTCTAACATACTACATGGTACAATAACCCTAAGGATAGTCGTTTTGAGACAGATATTATATTTTCCTGATAAATTTCAATGTAAAAATTTCGTAGAAAATCATATCAAAATCTAGTAAGTGGATTGCTGGATTGCAGGATAAATAATCCGGACGATGGAGGTCGTCTTCGCATTATGCGCCCAGTTTACACACAAGAACGCATAATAACAATCCCTGTATTTGTATAATGTTTATAATCTTCCGCACCCAAATTCACCCTACCCTACTTAAACGTAAATTAAGTACTTGCCGTATTTTAGTGTTCCTTACAGAAATTGTTCTACCTATTTAACAGACTGCACGTCTTGTCTCTTACGTAGTTGTGTCAGTGTGCGTAAAGCTGGGTTCGCACTCTGAGTTTTGGAAGTGTAATTATTTGTAGCAGCCGCGATTACGTGTCAGAGTCTCTAAGCCGAGTGTAAACACGACGTAATCCGCCATATGAATATAAGTGGCTGAGCCTCTAGTTCGAATCTTACAGAACAACCATAGTGTGGCGTTCAACTCATGTGCTGGGGGTTAGTGGAATACGCTGTTTAGAATTTGTTATGACGATATTAAAAGCGCGCTCTCCTCGATCGTATTCAAGTATACAATTTATATGAACATCTGTTCCAAAACATTTCGTTTCTTAGAAAAAGCAGCAAAATAAATCGATTTAGATATTTAACAACAGCAGTTCATATCGTCCTTCTTGATAACACAATGTTATATAGTACTCTTTGTATTTGAATCACATAATCATGATACATGACGTCAGCATATTATAACAAATATTTCTGCTTCATGTTCGGAACGCCTACGGTTTAAATCGTCTTCCCTAGGTCGGTCAATGTCATTGAGATTTTTCATTGTTTTCCTCCGCCTCTCCAATTAAATTATCAGTTCCTAGGCCTAAAATACTATTAGAAACGTTATCGTTAATAATGACCACGTTTCGTAATTCTGACAAGAAAGTTCGGTTATATTAAGGGAATTTGAACCATCTAACTTTTCTTTAAACCCAAATGTTGCCGAAAATTCTTATTTACGGTGACGTAATCTGTACTGAAACTTCAAATACAGTACGTTACGTTCGAGCACCTAATGACTGTTCTGAAAGAATAATGTGCAGAATTTTGTACTTTTACAAGTGTCCTATTATAATTTTGCTCAGTTAAATAATTTTAGTTTTGATCAGATGATATATGTCATAGTACCTGTTTGACAACACGTATTTTAATCACGTACTCCTTCAAAGTACTTTGATAAAGAATACTTAACTGTATTAATATTGTTTTAGGGCTTTCATATTCTACAGAGCGACATCCTCTCATTAATAACATTGTATTTAATAATCTCCGACTCTTGTCTGTCTGTCCGACGGATAGAACTTGTCCATAATTGAAAAGAGATGTATATATCGCAGTTTCTCTGACAATCCTTCAATACACTAAGCGATCGTTACGCAGTGCCACGACTGTTATTAGTAGGATATTGGTCAACGGCAGTATATACTTTTAAAACTGTCATGACAAACAAGGAACCTCATTATTTTATCACAGTTTATACAAAAATCCGGGCGAGGAACGGTTACTGTCTCTGCTGCTAGCGTGCATCATCATCGTAGATGAAGCACGTTTAGTTAAATGAACCTAATTTTAATGGCCAGACGCAGAGGTTTGGCAAACAGATCCACTTGTTATCCTTTGAAACACTAATTGAAGTGCAAGGTGCATGTCCCACCTTAGTGAAATTTAAACCGACAGCCGTAGTTAAGTGAGGATTTCTGTTGTGAGGCAGGGGATTACCCCAGCCAGCCACTTCAATTGCCCATTAATCCCTCTGGTTTGGGAGCATTGCAAGAGTGGAACAACTCCAACTTCAGAACTGCATTAATCAACAATTCCTACTGTTATATGTGAATGAGAGCGTGACATGAGAGTCTGAAAACGAAGTGTTTTGGTAAATGTTTGGACACGACAAACATTCAGAATATTACATAAAAAGGAACTTCATAAATTATACTGGTTACAGGTAACAGAATAATGTTAGGATAGTGAGACGAGTGAAGTTTCTATGGGGTGAAAATGAGATTAAGATGATGCACACAGCAAATGCGTAGGCCTACATAATCATTATGCCGAAATCTTTTGAAAAGCGACCGTTTTGAGAAACGGTGATATAAGTCATTTTGGGAAGTCAATTGTGTAGTTGAGACGATTCTGGTTTAAGTGACAGATTTTAATGTTTAGTTTCTAGCTACTAGAAACCATGCCGGTAACTTTATTTAATGAACGTAATTTTTCTTACATAATGAATTATCTTGTTCTTGCTACCGGTACTTGTTAACTTATATTTAATTCCAGGCAAATATTTATGAGACTTTATTGCACTATTGTTATCCGTTATTTATAGTTCTTAGTGGACAGTTTATAATTAAATTTACCATTAACCCTTTAAATTCCATTGGTAATTATATGCACTACCTGCTTTAACTATCAGCAACTCTACGTTTTGTATGTGTGGACTTCGTATATACAGTGATTATGTTTTTAAACAGCATTAAACGGTTAAAGTATTGTGTTTTCTTTGCGGTACGGGCTGAATTATTAATATAATTTAGATGAGCTTCGGCTTCAAGGGGTTATGTTATCTGTTCTGTTTTCGCTAGGGTTCACCATGTCTGCCTCTTAGTCGTTACTGAAATAAGAACTTCAGTATTGTAGACACTAACTAACCGAGTTTCATACCCACATGAATGCAAACATCAAGCTATTGGAAACCATCCCACACCCCTGCATTAGTACCTAGTTTTCAACATCGGGCGAGGATAGAAGCTTTGGTAGAATCTCATTTCGTTACAAATTTTGAAAGATGTTGTCTTGACAGTCATTTATAAAGTATGCACATTCCATCAAGCAGTGTTTTTGGAAAATGTAAAACAGAAATATGGCGACAGCGCGAAATTTTCTCGTTCAGTGGCTAAGCTGATGAATTGTATGATATGAGAGATTTATACGACAAAAAGTTTTCGGAATTTATTGTTAGTACCAGTACTTACCACAGCCGCATGCAATGTTTCAGTACCCTAAATTACATCATGCTGGTTGCTTCTGCGTACAGTGAAGTTTTGCTGTGTCACAATAAGGCCTCCAGATGGCAGGATTGAGTGAATTTAATTAAAAGCGACTCATGTCAGCCGGACCCGAGGGGCGGTACGTGACCTGACAAGTGACAACGACGGGACTCTGGAACAGAGGGTTTCACTCCGGCGCCTCACCTGACTTCAGCAAGAAACAGATGACTGACGGCAGCACTTATCAGTCACGATTA
This sequence comes from Zootermopsis nevadensis, assembly GCF_000696155.1. Next base: position 459,659 of record NW_019059962.1, on the reverse strand, counting down.
TTAGTGTGTTATTTACTAATGTATACAGAAGCAATGAATCAAGCACAACCGACGTGTTTCTTCAAAGCAGCGGGAAAAGAAGGGAATGTAAGGGTACAGCAAGATACAGGACTGAAAAACGAAATGTTGGTCGTACAGAATAAGAGGAAGGAGGAGGAGAGAAGTAATAAAACATTCAATGAAATAAAAAGAAATACTGGATCGGAAAAATTAAAGAATAACATGAAGGTTTACTATAATAAAAATATAAATAGAAAGAAATGGAAAGAGGAAGGAAAATTACAACTGAAATAAGCAGGAGAAGATATATAACACGAGGAAAAACATAACGATGTAGACGAAATGAAAGAAGAGGAAGAAACAGATGATAGACATAACAAGAGGGAAATGAATTAAGGGAAATAATAATAATAGTAAGAAGTGAAATGTTAAGAATACGAAATGAATGACGATAGGATGATAACAAGAAAGAAACAGAAAATAAAGTTTGAAATGAGGGAAACAAAACTAGCAAAACGATTGGTCGGACAATCGGTCACTGAAGGAAGAAGAAGTTTAAATAAACAAGAGGGTAAAGGCGAATTCAGTGAATTGCACGTTTTGTAGGATTTCGTGTTTTCACGGCGGCAAGTATGAAGGTTTTTGCGCCGAAACTTCTAAGTCTAAACTACTTAATATGTGAACTGATTTGAACAGGACCGGGATAGGTTTAAAATATTATACTCAGCATCCTGTTCTCAAACATCTTCAGGTTTTGTTATCTCGTGTTTATTATTCTGTTAAAATAACCATTACTTTGACCTGGCATACTCTGTCATGAAGTTAATTGGTTAGTCATTTCGTTAGTTGGTGAGTTAGTTACTTAGCCAGAGGGTCAGTTATTCGGTCAGCTTAGGACACTTTATATGTTTAGAAATGTCAGATTGTCTTTCCCCTGCATTCTAGTAGATGACACATAGTTGTACTGTACAAGTTTCAGATAATTACTGTATCAAGTAACAACAAATGGTGTCCTCCCTCCACCGCTCAACGAGTACCACTTGCTCTCTCAGAACAAGTGTGTGTCACTTGTTGCAGCACTGTCAACCCTCAGAGTGTAGTTAATTCCACAGAACATCTTAGCCAGAGCCGACATATCCAAGTAAGAAAAGCGAATGACGAAGGTTTCGTTTCCAGAATGCTCAGTAACTGAGTCTGGAACACTCTTTACTACATTCTGTCGGGGATAAAGAGACCGGATCGTGATGTTGACACCTATTTTCCATCTTGTGTCGATGACAGAGCTTAATTATTTTGTATTTTATAGTCGTGGAGAGTGTGGGGTTTAGGAACAGGTGTTCTTCGTCTTTCGACATTTCGGTTAGTGTGTTTTAAGTATGGCTTCTCTTCAGAATTGAAGTGCGTACAAAATTGACATCAGTCGAATATTGTATGTCGTGGACCCCCGTAAAACCCGTTGTATCATGTGTCGGTCTTCCTTCGAATGCTTGGTATGAAAATGCAGCGCTACCTCAAAGTATATTGTGCATTAACCGACTAAGATCAAGTTTCTCATTTGATTGCATAAAGTCTATAAAAACATTGTAATAGGGTGTAAACACATTAAGAAATGGACGAATGTATTAAGGAATAGGATGAAGGGTAAATAAATAGTGGAGTAAAGAAGAAAGAACACTTGCTGTGCCGTGATATAAAAACTGATGTTTTCAAGAAAAATTGTATATTGGTTGTTTGGGACTATTATTATTATTATTATTATTATTTAGTGTTCTGTCTGACGACAGGTCCATATGAACAGGATCCTTTCATCCTTTTCTCGGACTGGGACCTGTTCATGTACGTTCTTGGCAGATAATCCAGAAGTGGTTTGCCATTGCCTTCTTCTGTGTGTAAATGAAGTAATTGTTGGGATGCCACGGAGAAACCGGGGAAGCCCCCGGAGGAAAACTCCGTGTTGACTAGACCACGGCCTTGTCCAACACAAGTTATAAATTCGGGCACCGCCGGGAATCGAACCCGAGACCCCAGGATTACAAGGCCAGCGTTCTAACCTCTAGACCACCGTGGCTATATGTTTGGGACTGCATAACAGAATTCGAAGGTACTGAACGTTCATTCTGTATGCAGACGAAGTTCCGTATCGCATTAAGAGAAGTATAAATTCAGAACTTGCTGCTTATTAATAAGTTTGAAAATTTATCGTTCAGTCTAATTTTGTCTTTTTCTTTGCTTCTTCTTCCTTTGTTTATTTCATTCTTTATTTTATATTGTCTTCATGTTAGTTTTTACATCTCTTTCCGTTTGTAGGCCACTATTCTGGAACCAACGTTCTTGTGGTTTTGACAGTAGCGACAAGAACACAGCGCCCTGAAAGTAAATGGAGGGATCAAAGGTAAAACACCACGTATTTTAGCCCCTAATCAGGTTGAGGTCAGTTTCAAGTTTCGGCCACGTTAGCAGCAACACGGGTATACATTTCACAAGAGACTGGCGGTCCTCAGCACGGGTCTAGATAATGGCAATGGCGAACAGAGATATCCCTGACCCTGACAGTGCTTACTCATCGTCCTGATGATGTACCTGTCGGTAAACTTTTACCAGATTACACGGCACAAGAACACAGAATACAACCATTTTCATTTTGTCTTTAACCCTACTGCTTTGTTTAGAAGTATTACTATTCATCTGTTATATTCAAGTTGAACATCTGTGCACAGCGCAGTGCTACCTCTGTGTACCACTTTCATAAGCGCCCAGGAACTGTGCATTTAGCGTATGTCTCCGTGAACATTAACCAACTGATCTTTGTAACGAGAAATGTGTGTTTTCTGGAACTTCCAGTTTAATTTCTGTTTGGGAAAGTGCAATCTTCTGAAGTGTTACGCAAGTAGAATAAAATAGGATCCTATAGTAGACGTTTGTGCTAATGGCGACAGACATCAGTATCTGTTGGCTATGTTCAGGCAGGTGAAAGGCCAGAATCAGTAACAATTTAGTTTTATCAGATAAAATATTTTTATGGTGTACCAGAATCAACATTAAATTCAGTTAAAATACTCGCCGGAAAAGCCCCGAAATTAACAGTATCCCGTAACCAGATATGTTTCAACATTTTTATTCGTAATAATTCCTCTGCCGCCATTGCGCAGTGCTAGTATCTGTAGTAGGTCACATGTACCGCATACGTGTACGAGCAGTATTCACCGGCGTTCATTTCTTTTAAATAGCTGCCTTAAGAATGCAACGCGTTTTATTCACAATTCACACACGCATACCAACTTCATAGTTTAAGAAGATTTCTGTCTTCTGGGTTATTGCGCTGTGTAGTATGGTAGATGTTTACCATACTACACAGCGTAACAACCCAGAAGACAGAAATCTTCATACTCACCCCTATGAAAACCTCAAATCATTCACAGTTTAACTTTTTACATCCTTGTTTCAGACAGAAACGTTGATCAGCATAGTTCAATCAGTAGTGCAGGGTATGAGAGCGAAGTCCGGGGATTAATTCACGGCAGGGGAAGGACTTTTGTCCATTACTGTATCCATATTGGTTCTGATATCCACTTAGACTGTTTACTTTGAGTCCATTTTAATATTATACTTTCATAACGTATTTTCCCGATAATGAATGCAAGTACCACAACTGTGTAAATATTCACAACGTCATGTAGCGTTGATGAATAAGAATAACTTGACAAAGAGGGGCAATTGATTATGTACGATGCATGTAAATGCGAATAAATAAATGAACGAAATGAAATACAATTAAACAATTTACATACGCCACTTTTACATACGATGTTCTCTTTTCATTTTCAAGGAATCAGTGCAATATAGTGCAGCATTCATAGCCCATCCCTATATCAAACAGGCTGGCAAACCTTTCATCGTTAAAATCCCTGGGGATTTACTTGGAGAATGGCCGGGAATTAGAGGGGGGACGCCTTTAACTTCCCCCCAAATCCTCTTCTCTTAAACTATCTGGATTTTTCTTGGATTGAGTTGAAGTGCAGACCACAATTCTGCAGTTTCAATTGCCATCGGCCACACGACGCAAGTGGGGCCATGAACAAACTGGCGAGGTCTTACTGAACTTATAGCCCAAGATGATAGAATCTCGATACATCAATTCGACATGAAGAAAATGGAACGATGTTACTCGGCTTCTATACATTGTTGACATAGTAGATTCTCGCGTTAAGCGACATAGTAGCACGTTATAGATAGAAGTTAAGGCGCAAGCGGTTCGTATTATACAACTAAATCTAACACACGGCAGTGAAGAATTTCGCAATAACGGGGAAAATATGCCAGCCACTGTTTTCTTGTAATAAGAAAACATGTTAATGATTAGGGTTATGAACCCTGGCAGAAAGACTGCAGCACCCTCTTTATTTTGGGAGGTACATATAAGAATATATAAAAAAGTTGTTCAAGAATCCAGTAGCTGTTGGCCTCTTGTCACGCTTTCATACAGTACATCTGTTTTAGAAATTCACGGTTTTGTAAATCATTGTATTTTCAGGACACGATACAATAGTGTAATAGACCTACAGTGTGTGGTATCGAGTTGAAATATATTTATAATCGCTCACATTGAACACTTTAGTCTACAATTAAAAGTGTTCCTGAGGAAACATCTCGGAGACCCGGTTTAAAGCCCGCCTAACTGCAAGTGGCTTTCATGCTGGACGAGTTGTCACTAAAGAAGGTGTTTCTCAGATTTTTTTGATTTGAACCCTCAAATCATTAATCCACAGTCAATCTATACTCCTACGTCATCGCTCCTTAAAGTATGGGATAGCCCTGACCAAGCATCACATTATCGTATCTATGGTTCTAGGTTACGGGTTTCATCTCTGAATCTGAGTAAAAATAGCTTTGGCAACAACCTCCTATATTGTTAGGTTTGTTTATAACTGGAATAGAGGTAATTATAATTTACTAACCTAAAAAGGCCTGTGTTTAATATGCAGCAATGTTTAGAACCTCTACTCTGAAAACCATGTATCAGTGATACGCCTCTATACAGTGTTCCATAAGCGTGTTAAAAGAAATGCGTTGTTTTTTCTCTAAAGTCAAGAATAGATTCCAGCGCTTGGAATTAAAATCTGTCGTGATAAATGGCGCTGGAGGAAGCTAAACCACGCTCAGTAATTAAGTTCTCCCTGCAGTTTGCGTCAGTTTATTGTAAGAAAAGCAAGCTATGTGGTTAAATATAGTGACTCTTCCCTGTCCAGACTGGTAACAGAACCCAAAGGTTCAGTCCCGTTAATAGCACATTGCGCCATTGGCCATGATCCTGAGCCACTTTCATTCAGATCCAGTTCTCACAAGGAATCATTGTATGATAGATCTTAATGCAAAATCATACCTTTTTCATGCTCTTCGAGTCAGCTGTTTTTCAAAAATTCCACCACCAAATTTCTGAATGCATTTGTTATCTTCCCCGTTCTAGCTACATGCCCATCCAACTTACAGCAGTTACAAACAAACTGCAGACGAGTTATTTATAATTTCTTTCTTCGATTTTTTTCCCTCTTTGACTCTGGTGTTCGTTTATTGCAGTTGCAAGTATTCTGACTAACAGTACCGATAGGATCTACTACAGCACAAAGCAATAAATTATATTGTTGATAAATTTAACAAGTAGTACTGGTATTACGCTACGTTTAGCCACAAACAAGTGCCTGCTTCTTTAACGCAAAGCATGGAAACATATTACAAATTAAACTTACAGTACTACTACTACTTAATATAAGTTTTAAAACGCTATTAAGAAGGATTTTTAAAGTTGTGTTTGAGTCCTGTGTAAAGTAGTACTTGTATCAGACCAACACTGACCACATGAATTATCCTGTCATCTGTTGGTGTAACTCCCAGACCCTAAAGCACAATGGTTTCGGAGACTAAGGAACCAGTCAGGCGTTCACTTTGTCAGGGACCGAAACAAGGAACGTTTATGTGCATCTTAATACTCCTGTATCGTCACAGGAAACACGTCATAATATGACCTGTAGCATCTAAACGGCTTCCCGCACCTTTACACACAAGACAACACTTCCTGTGACTTATTTCCTGGTTATGACATGAGAGAGGTCGTTCTGAAGACGCATATTCGGCGTCAGACTTCGACGATACACGCTGTGGAATTAATGCGGTTAACTTTGGTTATTATGCTAACACTTACGCGCTTGCAGTGCACGAGTCTTTTCAAAATACGGGACTTGTTTCAGTACTCGACACGTTTTTTAAAATATTTTTTTAAGTTGTGTATTTGTCACTAATTAACTAACCAACCTACTAAATTTGTGGAGCAGAATTTTATTTGAGAAGCTGACAATCGCTCATTTGTACTGAAATTCTCCACCATTTTTGGAATTGGAAGGTTGTACCTTGTTTACAATTTTGCCAATTTTACATCATACTATATATGATTCGTTTTAATGTTATCATTCCATCTACGCATAGGATTTCAAAGAGCTCTGTTCCCTTCAAGTTAGTAACCGACATTATGAATTAATTTCTGACTTGACTTATTTGTGCTACATGTCCCGCCTATATTCACTTTTGATTTAATCCTTATAGCAGTATTGTGCGAATACTTCAACTGATAGAGCTAATCATTACAAAGCCTTATAGTGTAGGTAATTAAAAATACCGAAGAAGAAACAGAATAGTACGCATACCGAACCACAGTGAGGTTATGGAATTCACCACATGAACTACGTTTTCACAAAATTTAAATGGTAATGGAACACCAACTGTCAGTTGACAGAAGACGTGTGTCGTCCATTCTCGCTGGTCTCTGGGTCCCTGACAATTGGCACTTGAGCATTCAATACTTTACAAAGTAGCGAAGTTCTGACTGAAGCACACTCCACTTAAGTGTGATACCTCTCGGCGAATGTCCACTGTCACTCCACCCCCTGAACATTGTCCTGACGTTGAGAACAGTAACCACGAAGAGTGGAGTTTCAGTAATTCACACCTTGCAGTTAGTCCTATTAACAAGATATGGCGCTTGGACGTACAGTTGGTTGGCTGCCATCTCTTGACAGTGAAAGTTAACTTAGCAGTGGATTAGTGTTGTGTTTTATTTGCAGTAAGAACTCGACTTCAGACAACTAACATATCTTGGTATGAAAAGGTCTTCGATGGAAATACAAGAACAAAGAAAATATTTTTATTTTAATGTTGGATTTTATATATTTGTATGATTACAGAATCAGCGCCATAAGTTAATCAGCTGGTTTGTTAATTTGTACGTGAAAGGCACGGGCATGCTTTAACAGCCGTGTGACGTCCGCCCGTTCTGGTGAAGTAAGTAACATTTTTATGATGAAATAACACGGGAAGACTGGTTTCGGTACTCATTAGGTCCCTGCCATCGGCAACTGCAGATCGCTTGGTGCTGAGGTCCCGGTATGTTTGTGTCCACACATATTAAAAACCGCAAATACATAAAACTAAATACTGCAGTTTTTAAAACTATGCATAAGCCTAAATGGTAAACCGCTGTTGACGAGAGGGTACTCTATTTAAATATGGGAATAAGTGAGCAGAAATTTGACGAATAAGTTCCACACATTCTAGACTGATGAGAATAAGATCATGGAGAATTATATGGGGGGATGTAGAAAGCATATGGAAGATGGAAACTGCGTAGAAATTTTGCTCGAAAGACTTGAGGGCATTTAGAATGACAAATTTTAAATTGTTCTTAGGGCAGTAGAGCAGGAAGATAAGTTGGATTAATCCGCCGTAGGTTACAGACCAATGGCGGCCCCTTGTGAACGTGGTAATTACATTTCGGGTTTCGTAAAAAGCAGTTAATATGTTGACTAAACGATCGACTTTGTTTGTCACAAGGAGTGCTCTGCTCCGTGAAGTTTACCTTAGACCTCCGTTTGCTGTATGGAAATGGATAATCAGTTTAATACTCTGGTTGTATTTACCCCAAGATACCCGCTGGATCGGGAGCGCAGTGCTGAAAATTATGAACAGGTATAATTCCAAGTATAATTTGAGGTTGTAACGACGGTTAGTACAAAGATGGTTGTCTTCTGGGTTGAAGCGCCGGCTCTAGAGCCCAGAAGACAGCCATCTAGGCACAATTTGACTGTCGGGAATTGAACCCCGGAAAATCAACAGCATTATCCGCATTTTGCTGACATATGTTAATGGAAAATTAGTAATCATCAAAGATCTATCACTATTCGAAAGTTCAGCACTATAGACCTACAATGAACGCCGTTAGCGTTGTTTTCACGTCATAAATATGTTCGCATGGCCTTCATGTTAGTAACGTCATGTATTTAAATCGCATGAAACGTGATAGGTTTTCGAAGGTTTAAAGTTCGTACCAAGTTTCACCAATTCCATTTAATCAGTTAATATTGTTGTATACAGTACAAACAAACAGACTCACTGAAATTCCACATATCAAAATATCGACATTTCTGTTCTGTTTATTTGTTGACTGAGTTTATGGACATTCTGTATTTTCACGCACGTCTCATAGCACGTAAATACGCATAAATTAATTAAGATAAAGCTTTAGTTCCACAACATTAATCTGTATTTAATTATTGACAGTGATCCAGTCCACAAATAATGGAACCGAATCCAGAGATACCGGTAACGCTATATTACAGAACAGAATTCCAGTTAGGCCTGCTCGTCTGATGTCACTTTCGGGTGCATGCGACCCCCTCCCCCCACCGATAACGCTAGAAGCAGTAGGCCCATACACACCATGCAATACTTCGAAGGTGATTCAGAAGTCCCTGTTACCGATAATGCCAGTCGGTTGCTTAATAAGTTTAATTAGTCTGAAGAATCTCCCTGTAGTGTAACAACACGTAAATGTAGCGTGGTCTAATTACTCGCCGCTAAGGTAAGCTGCCATGTTGCGGACCGTCATCTGTCCCCACCACTGGATTCATAATCCGCTAGGACAAAACTTTTAAACGACCCCGCCATCGCAGTCTTGAACACGAGGGGATTCACGCGTAAGATCTTCTCTTATCACCGGAATAATCCTCATTTGAAAATGCGCCACAGTCAGCTTTACCGCCTGCTGCTTTGACTTCTCACTTTATCAGCACTAAGGGAGAACGTGCCTGTACTATCAGTAAAAGGAGATACAGAACAAACAAAGTGAAAAATTATTTTGTAGAGGAAACTTATATTGAAACAAAATTAAATAGAAGAGGAAAAGACAGAAATAAATACAGGAGGAAAAAGGTAGCATGAACGTAGAAACGTGCTGTAGACGAAGTTGCCTATTCTATCAGGCGCTTCACTGAAGTTACTTACCTGTCACTTAGAGATGTTTCTAAAATGTGGGCATTAAATCCGGCCGTGAATCTAGACGAAACTTCTATCAAGCGCATTCTAGTCACGCAATGCTGCATTTATGTCTCGTCTGTCGAGGCACAAAAATTTATGGGTGAAATTTATTAAATTACTTCTCTACGAACAACGGCAGGTTTCTCTATCTGTATTTTGTTGATACTGAGTTGTAAATATCATTACAGTTTAACAATAGTACTCGTCTGATTCTGAAAGTTTCTAACTATGGTGCGTTATAATACGCAAGAAATAGTTATTTTGGAACTTCGTTCATTGTCTTAAATTATAAAATAATAAGGCAACATTTCAGAAGCTGGATTCTGCATCCGCATTCAGATATAAAATAAAAAGGGTAAAGAAGGGGGAATAGGACAGACACCTTAAATCTTGGACTTCCTGCTTGTACTAGTCTCAAACCTGGACCTCATCCAGTTGAATAGTGATTGGGTTTTTAGGACTGTCATACATTGGCTCTCTTCTCATTCTTTCTACTTTACGTTTTATTTCTTGCTTTATTTCAAAAAGAAATGTGTAGAAATGGAAATAGAAACGTATTCCCGCAGTACATTGTATATTTTCAAGAATCTGCATTTTTTAAGCATGAAGTCAGAGAATTTCATACTCCTCTGTCTATGTATTTCAATGATCTCATTCTTCATCCCTCATGCAGCCCCATAATGTCAACATACCTGAACCTCCCCAAATCACCATTTCCTACTTTTGTCTTTAATTTCATTTCCCTAACAAAAGAGTTCGGAACTTCGGCACATTACGGTTACACTTTATGATAAATCGAATTAGCATTGTAGATTCGGTTCGCTTGAATAGAACAATTTAGCCTCTACCTCAGCATTCGAATTGTAAAACACAATGCGTTATGCCCTTAAAATTGCACAAATGAATAAATCAGCGACATGTCTTCGCACGGTGCCAGATTACCATCTTGCTGATAACACTCCAGTTTGTACTGAGTGAATGTTGACATGATAAAGTTGGTACTTAAATTTAATTTTTAGTGGTGGGTATTACTTTAACATGTTATTATTTACAGTTCTGGAAACGTTTCAGATTATAAACCTTAAAGCATAGCCTACTCGAAACATACTTGTAAATATTTCCAGTTAATAACTACAGATAGACACAGAATATACTGGAAATTACAATTATTTTTAATCTTGTTTTCAGTGGTTCTTGTACTGGATCTCTGTCTCCCAAATAAGAATGTAGATTGCAGGTGACTGAGAGCAAAGTACTGAGCAGAATATTTGGACCTAAAATAATGAAGTAACAGGAGAACAAAGAAAATTACACAACGAGTAGCTTTGCCATCTGTGCTCTTCATCAATAGCAATGAAAGGAATTAAGCATGTGTCACACGGGATGAAAAAAGAAAGGCGTACACAATTTTTGTTGATAAATATTAAGACTGAGTAACGATAGGACGGCAATATTAAAACGGATGATTAGAAAACATTGTGAAATTGTGAACAGCATTTAATTGGTTCAGAATAGGATTAAAGTATTCACTGTTATGATCTGTAGTTTTATAACCAAGAGGGGGCCTTGTACCGTGAAGCCAGTCAGTTCTTTCGTTGTAGTAAAACAAAGGACAGCAACGTTGCAGTTATAGTGAGAACACTACAGGCAACCTGATAGATGAAGTCGCGAAGATAGCTCAGATTCCGACCGGGCTGCCTAGTGCCACTCTTTCAGTAAACTCGGCGCATTAAGCCTGACGATGCAGCGGGCAGGCGACAAGTCCACGAATTCAGAACAGCCAAGGAAAATCTGTGTGAAAATATAATAAAGAACTGTGAGCGTTAAACTGCTTACTGCACGCCTACAAAATTGGACAAACAGGTGACAGGGTGGCTCGTGAGGCGCATCTGCGCATCTGGCTGAATGTGCAAGAGAGATAACAGAAGAACAAAGCGATAGAGAGAAATAAACTGAGACAGAAAGGTGGAAGTAAAATAAAATGGAGAATGAAAGAGAGAGGAAACTAGAAATCAAAAAAAGCAAAGAAAAGAATGAAGGAAGACAAGAAAATTGGAAAGAGAGGAATGTAAAATAAAAGAGAATGAGAAAGAAAGTAGGGAGAGGGAAAGAAATAGTGAAATAAAGAGAGGAGGAAGCATGACTGAAATTAACGAGGACAAGAAGGGAAGTAAAGAACGAGAAGCAACAAGGAAGAAAGAAGGAGAGACGGAAATCAAGGTAGAGTAAACACTGACGCCATTTCTCCATGCATTTCGGCGGCAGTGGCCATGTTACCGGTTTGTTCTGCACGCGTCAGTGTGTTCTGTGTTGTCCTCAGGTGATCGGTTCCTGTGCCGTGTATTAGTTCTAATCTGTCGACAGTGGACGAACCGCACTGTCCGTCTGTCGATAACGTGATAAATATATTAACGTCCCTCGAGCGAAACAGTGCGTGTCGCACTTACACTCTGCATTTAAAGGTGGAGATATCCATGGTATTTTTTGGGAGTGTGACTGCCTGTAGACTTGAAGATTGGTACCAACATTTCGGAGGAACATATTACTTTGATCTTCAGGGTTTAAAATTTGTTATATTAATATTCTCCCATTGAGGCCTAGGTCTTACAAGTGGTTGGTTGATCCCTTAATGTTTTCAGACGAACATTTTGTACGCATTTCACATTAGTATACGTGCTACATGTGCCGCCTATGTTATCCTCCATTTAGTCCAGTTGGCCTTGTCATGTAGTTTTCTTCAGTACATTTCTCATCACAAAAATCTAAAATTTGAGTTGTTCCCTTAGAGCGAGAGATTATGTTTCATATAAATTAAAACAACGGGTAAACTTATGATTTGTAAGTCTTTATTTAATATTGGTATTTATGATCTCTGTGTCCAGCGTTTCGGGAGATTACGTCCTGTGGATGGAGGCAGTGTACCAGGTGCGATCGGAAAGTTTCAAGACTGTGTCAATAGAGGGCGAACCGGATGTAGTACGAGCTTCTGCCGCTAGGGGGTGCGGCCTACATTCATAGTGAATCAGTGTGCCAGCCGGCATCATCGAATTAGCATTTGTTTCTTAGTTACGGGCGTTTTGGTAGTGCATTACACCGACCCTCCTGCGATTTCGGAATGGCGCGTGTGCATCAAATTTTGCCAAAGACTCGCCAAAACGGCTAAGGAAACCTATGAAATGCTAAAGCAAACATTTGGGGAGTCCGCAAACTTTTGTGTGGCATTCACGTTTTAAAAAGGGCCGGCCGAACCTCTGTCGATGATGACGAGCGTTCTGGACGACCATCTTCGAGCACAACGCCCGAAAAAGTTACGAAGATCGACGTCGTACCATCAACGACTTGTGCGACATTGTTGGGATAGGCTATGGGACCTGTCAGCTGATTCTAAAGGAAGAACTCCACATGCGACGCATCCTGTCTCTTATTCGCCGGATTTAGCTCCGTGTGACTTCTTCCTCTTCCCAAAGATGAAAATTCAGCTAAAGGGAAGGAGATTTGAGACGATAGAAGAGATTCAGGCAGAATCGCAGATGGTGCTTAACAGGCTGACAAAGAAAGATTTCCAGGGATGCTTCCAGGCTTGGCAGCGGCGCTGGGATCGTTGTGTTCACTCCCAGGGGAACTACTTCGAGGGTGATGGATGAATTTAATACCTGAGATAAGTGTACGGGTCTTTATACGCGCAGTCTAGAAACTTTCCGATCGCACCTCGTATTTCTCCGAAAACAGCATCGATATCTTTACCTCAGTGAGAACTCCAATTCCCATATAAGCTGTTTTGCTGCCACGTACCACATGCGTATGTGACCGTATGTACGTAATTTATTCTGCTGTTAATTTTGTCTTTAATATAATTGTTTGTATTTATCTTGTTTGAAAGCGCCTCGTTGCTAGTGGCCGGAATTTTTGTATAGTAATCGGAAGATCCTGAATTCGGTTGTTGGCGTGGAGGCACGTTATCTTCATTGAGTTTTCGTGGTTTTCGTTACTATGTAAATATATAGGCTATTAGAATCGACTCTGACCGCTTCCTTTCAAATAATTTTCAGTTCTTAGTTTATAATCGATTATTTGACGCTGTATTATTTATATAGTTGAGAAGTTGTCATTAAATAAAGTAAGAAAGGATCTAGAATGTGAGATTTCATGTTCTCACCGTGGCGAGTAAGAAGACGACAGTCATCCAAGAACACAGTTATCTTAAAAAATTATAATGTTTTCAAATTATTTGTTATAAATGCTACGATCTTCTTCTGTATTCTAAATAATATACATTTAGCATACAACATAACTGGAAAATCTCT
>NW_019059962.1:413428-437305 GCF_000696155.1 Zootermopsis nevadensis | reverse complement strand
TCGCTGCGAGCTCGCGCGACATTTTCTCGCTCGTGTGCATCGAGCCTTAGTGTTTCAGAATGTCTTAACTGAAGTTTTAGTTGATTTTACTCAGTCTCAGTAGCAAAATTTTGGGATAGGTCTTCAAATGTTCTGTGCCATCTTACTTAGTTACTTGCTTCCGATTTACTGTTAAAAACACTTTTTTCGAAATACAACGAAACGTTTTGGTTGTGTGGTTTAACACTTCTGTTTCGTATCTGAAATGTTTTGGATTTAAATCTTGGGCCGGAAGACTAGAAACGTGACGTCAATCCTGTCAGGTAAATATTAGGACAGCAAATTAAAATATGCCATCTCCGCTTTCCCCTACTTATTCTACAACTCGTCATCTCATCATCAGCCATTCTCTCATTAGACGTTAGGAACATAAATAATATGTGCAGCAGAGAAGCAAAGTTAGAAAACAATCAACCTGTATACTGAATCTATCAGCGAAGGTGCTCGTTTTATGTCCGTGTCTTTCTTGAAATAAAATATTCTCAAGGAAGGAAATTACTTAGCTATCACCGCCGGTTTATGTATTCTGTGTTCCCGTCGACAAGTGTTCTGTCTTCTTCTGCTTTGGCGTCTCATACTGGTTGCTTTATCAATTCAACGGTTTCCAAGCAAGACAACTGTTATGTAAATAGATTGCTTTTTCAGCATAAACCAGTTGAGTTCGTCTAGCATCGGCAGAAATGGATAAGCGGAGAAAACTAATTGAATAGATTTTGTGTATAATGTAACTTATTTGGCATATAGAGCTTCTTGACTCATTTTAGCATCGTTAAATTGATACGCAGGTCATCATCATTGAAGTGTTAGGCTGTGCAGAATTCGTGGTTGATGTCTTTGGTTTGGGGGCTTTCTCGATAACTTCTTGTTATAATGTATTTCCATTGTACATAAAGAAGCGTGTACATTTTAATGCGATTTTATTGGTTGGAGTTTCTTTCCCAGTTAAGTGCTTCTCGACTTGATATTTTATCCGACTGCAATGGCTTGAAAGGAGGCAGGCGGAGAATTGAAATCGTTTTTTTCAGTTTCTACTCAAAACCCGCGTACAGTTAAGTCAGTCTTGCACTAGGCTTTGTGCCTACGTCACAAGCCACCGTGTTGAGAAGTCACGTGTTGCCAGCTTTAATTGCCCGTAATCATCAGAAGCATTTAGAAGAAGTAGGAGGTGGTACATATTTCTAAAGCGAAATTAGAGAATGCTGTACAAATATTTTGCCGGCTTTACATTTGAGTTTTTTGAATATGCTATTCGTATTTCCGTTCCAAGTTAACTAATGTTTGTCAAGATTTTATGTCGCCTTTTGCCCTATTTTAATTTTCAAGGAATGAGGTAACCAGTTGTCCAGTTTTGGCTCGGAGTTACCTTTCGGTAAATCCGGGTTCCGGCTGGTTTGGATCATGAATGGAAAATCACAGAATTTTCCGTCATCTGTTCTTATTCGTGTGCTCATCTTCAAAGTTCTCTTACTATTTCGTTTGAATATTTTTATACTTCTCTGTAAACGTTTCCCTTCTTCTTCTAATCTCCAAAATATTCTTTGTGCGCGTTCGCAAATAATTGTTACAAAATGTCCTAATTACGTCTGCTTTGTTTCATGTTTGTTGGTATATTCAGCCTTGTCTCACTTTTCCTACTTCTTTGTCACCCTTTCATTCTTCTATCGAGTTCTTAAATATTTTTATTTTTATTTTTATTCTTAATAATTTAACTGTTTCTTCTCGTATTCCTTCCTCTTTGAATACTTTTTTATTGCCTTCTTTTTATCTTACTACCCAGAAATTTTATGTGCTGTATGACGGTTCACTTTCCGAAGTGAATCTGAGTTCAGCAAACACCGATATTTTAAGAGTAATATACATTAAACACAGAAACACAGATGACACGGGGTTGGAGAAATTGAACAGAAAGTTCACCTGTGCGAATTCCTCTTGCTGCATGGATGCACTTCCGCGATTTTCCTATCCAAGACGTGTTGCCAAGTATCTGGATGTTTAAACGCGTCAGAGTTAATTCCGTTCGGATAAGGTCAGAGAACTGAAAGCCGACGAATTGTAAAATGCATTATGATAATTAGATGAATTCCAAGAGATGTTGTGACTCTGAAGTGTAGAGCTATGGTAAGTTTTGCATCAATTAGGATTTTGAGAGGGAATTTAGATTTGCATAGCATTCTACAGCCTTTCGTTTTGAAGTACAGCTTTTGCGGTCATCATGCTCACTTCTGTTTGGACTGGAACAAAGTATTGCTTATGTAACTCGAACAAACAGACGTTCCAACTTATCGGTTTTCCATTAACTCAGCATTTTCTTGCTTTCTATCCTTTTCTAAATTCGGTAAAATGCGTATTGCTTTCTTTACTTTGTCCATGTTCTCTCCTCTCTTAAACGTATGTGCTGAAAAAAGGGAGAAATTCTTTTCTGTTTCTTCCCTGCCTTTTTTTTCGTGCTCCTCCTTTGGTCCGCATATTTTGTCGAGGGGCGTATAAATGGCAGTTAGCATTAAAATTGTAAGGCTTACCACCGTGTGCCCCGAATTGAATCCAAGGAATAAGCGGAGTGCCTCAGCACTGTCTCAGATGAGCACGTTCTGAAATAGTTTGTTTTTACTATTACGTATACGGCTAACACAGGTCTTGATTACTAGTCCACAGTTCAAAGCAAGAGATTCTAAGAATTTTTGTTCTAGAAATTGAAGTTATTAAAGAATTTCCTTATTTCTGCTTTATATTATATGTCCGCATACTTTTCAGTCTGACTTACAAAGTAGAACACTCACTGTAACTTTTAGTTCTAATTGCAAATTTAGGTGTTAAATTCTAGTTTCCCAAACGATTCTAACCTGACCTCGTGTAACCTATCCTGTATCAACCTGACGTAGCCGTGGCCTAGCCACGAATTTCGAAGGTTTTAAAAAGTGTTTAAATACTTTAAAAAATTCAGGAATTTCATAAATTTTAAAAATCCCTTTGAACTGAAGTTATGAATCTTGATATCAAATATTGTTTTTATGTTGTGCGATTGATCGGTTTTGAGAAAATCAATAAAATTGTCTCACACGCACATAGACTCGCGCAACTGACATGATATATACAAAAGGTTTTTGCCTGTAGGACACCTGAAATATGTTGTTTGTTCAGGAAATATTACAAATTTCTGAACACTACGCTGTTGGGATGGTACAAGTTCGATTCTCGATTTGGGTGACAGTATTCTGACCACTACATATTATACACAGCGTATGATCCTGCAGTGAAAATGTACACACATATAACGGCCAAGCCCTTTGAGATTTACTAATAAAATATTTGCTCACAACCAGAAACAAATTCTATTATAAATAATTTTATATTTTAATTTCAGAAACCATTTTCCCTTACATTTTTTATATTCAATATAATCTTTGTTGCGTTTCGTAACCTAAATTTATGTCTAAGTTGCCATTTCATATTATATATAAAAGGGAATAATTTTTATGCAGTGAAATGGAGTGTGGAAACGTTTTAAATTCTTCAGTGGCGAAAACATAAACTTCTGTCATGTAAACAACAAAGTTCTTCGTGACCTATGAGACATTCAAAATAGCGACCATGCCATCAAACACTACAAGAAGGATGTTTTAAAACCAATGTCCATCACTGGCGTCTGTAACAACATTAAACCACATCAAATATAGGCTTATTGGAACCCATAGAAGAAATCAGAAAAGTGTGATTTTGCGAGTGAAGCAAGCCTACGCGTATGTTATAGGACAAGAAACTTAGCAGTTCATTCGTCGGCTGTTCTGTTTGTGAGGGGAAGGGTGAAGACTACAGAAACAATTCCGTAAGTTGTTTTGAAACGTAAGTGATTATTATTGCGAAAATTACCTATTAAGATCGGAAAGCGATCGACCTGAAGATGGAGGCACCAAGCATCTCTGAAACTTCAGCAATTTTTTTGTTTGCCTTTAGTCGGTATCATAATATTTAAATACCGAATGATTATTTTGTATGAATTACATTAACTTTCATTATCACTCGGTTCAACGTAAATATCTAAGTTAATTAAGTAATTAAGGTCTGTGTATGTTCTATATAAAAAAGAAGAAAATGTAACTCGAGTATTCGATCATATTATGATTTGCTGAAACCCTATTCACATTACTGAGAGTTAGAAAATATTTTTCCGTGTATTTTGTCAAATATTTTCCATATTCCTACTATGCATTCATATTATGAACTTTGTGCAAAATGAGTGTAACATGCAGATGACCTTTTCGGATCGACTGACATCTATTCACGGTTTGTGAAACAGTTGAAATTTAAATGTTGTTCTGTCTTCACGTTCGCTGTTCATATTTTTAGAAAAAGAGTCATTGTAGTTTCTCCTTTAATCCTTCAAATACGCTGTACTTCAATCACATATTCAGCAGAATGTTTGAAAATTGCACTTCGTGGCATGAAGGGCACTTAAAACGCAAATGTAATGAGACTTACCTATTTTCCGTTATGTTGCTAGCGATGCTAACGCTCCAGTGGCGATACAAGTATCCAGCGAATCACGGACGAATGGATTGTTTACATTTCTTTCAAACATCTGTGAAATATGTTTAGAAACAAACCAATGTTGAGTGAATAGCCATATACGATATAACAGAATTGAATTCGATTTTTACAGTCTGCATAGAATATAAGATTCTAATGATGTGGAAGCAATTTGTGCTTGTAGTGGGGAAACGCAAATCCATAACACACGTGGCATAGTTCACGCAGACCTACACCAAATATGCAGACAAGAATGGATAGAGTTTGCTTGTCTGCCTTTCACTTTGCTTCCGTATACTCTTAGACTTGTTTCATGGAATATATTTCGTTTGAAAGACGGAGACGTTTCATTTAAGTAGGTTAAAGCAGTGGCAACAGGAACAGGCAATTTGTGTAGATTCCCTGAGTTGCAGAAAGAAATAGGCCTAAAAAGAAAAGCTATTCAAATATTTTCGCAATCCTTTGGAATCTTGAAATGCACCAAGACAATGGTGAAAATTTTTACATTTATTTGATGTTTCAAAAAATAATTAAATAAACATTTCACGTCATACCTCGACAGGGAAATGTTACTGTTTCTACTATTATAATATAGACATTCACAATCAGAAGACCAACATGGACGAGATTAAAGCGTGCCTTATAATTTTAAAGTATCTAATTTATGATTTACTAACTAGATGGCTTACGGAAACCAAAGGATTTCTTCACCGAATTAACCAAAGCCCTTCACCGGACCCTGTCCCGGGATGATTTGTAGAAGTAAATATAAAACATGTTTTATTAGTCATAAGGCTATGTGTAAGAACTTAGAAATTTTAATTTAGATTAGGCAGTGAGTGTGTTCCTCTTGAAACAAAAGAGGAAGGAATGATACAGTACCAGTGCTGTTCGGTAAAATTAGACCTTAGAGGGCTGTGGAGCCAGACATAATGTAAGGTATTCTTTTTGTGAGATAAATAACACATATCTCTCTCTTCAGATTTCCATTTTGATGTTTATATAAAGGCAGACAAACTCTTTAAGGTAGTAATTTTCTTTTTATTTACTTTCTTCTATCCATGCATATAGCAGCACGATTAGTATGGCTTCGCCATCAACGGTTCTAATAGAGAAACTGAAACAATTTTATCAGAATTCTTGTTAAGATGTAGTTAACAGTTATATTTTACTGAACTTCCGTATGTGAATTTGTTTTATAGTGCTGATACCGATTATATCGTCAGTAAATTTCACAAGGTGTCAGTCACAAACACATTATTGTTTCGTGTGTGGCGTTATATATATTCATACACGCTGTTTACTGCTGGTGGCAAATGTGGAAACCTGGGCCAGCCATGCCTTGAAAAATCAGAATGTAAGAAGTTGATTAAATTGAAACTCGGAGAAAGTGAGTGAGGGACAGATAACATGCAGCATAGACAAGTACTGAGCTGTCCGTTTCTACTCAACACGTGTCCTTACTTCTGGAGAAGTGCGTAAATGTGTTTGTGCTTCATCGTTCGCCAGTCCGGAGCACGTGTTTCCGTTTTACTCTTTATCAAAATTGGTCAGTGTTTATTTCATTACGCATTTTTTATGACTGGGTTATTTACAGTTGGAAACACAGAACACGAGTTCTTTTGTGTTGAAAGTTACTGGAATTGACATTATCCTTTAGTACATTCTTGTTCTTTTAAAAACTGACTTAAAACTTCCTGCAATAAGTGATGCTAGAAGATTACCTAAGTTTCCTAGGTGCATTCTGCTTCCATGATCGGGGCGGTGATGTAGGTAGCAAGTACCTCTGAAACGTCAGATTACATGGCGCTAATCTCAGTAAGACGGTGGGCGATCTTCATACTCACCGCAATGAGAACCCGAAATCTTACATAATAAATACACCGATTATAATAACCTATATATTAAATCGATCAATCTTTCGTGTTTTGAGTTTTGTACGACAGACTGTGTGAGTAACTGAGAGGCATATGACCTTTCTTGAAAACCTGAGAGTCGCTCAGCTACACAAGAAATTCCCCGTCCCATTCGAAACCCATTGGTTTATTGCCCTGATTACAATAGCCACAACTAAAATTACTTCCTGTCCTGTGACAGTTCAGTCGAAAGGGTGTTTCTGATCTTGAGTTTTCCGAACGAAATGTTCCTGTATATACATATTTCTCATTCCTTCCATTTCTTGCACATTTTATGCTCCTCGAACCATTCATCCTCACACAAGTAAATAAAGTTTATAAATATGAAGTCTTCGTTGTGTAATTGTTGCAATGAGATGTGCCACGCAGAATTCGGCCGACGGATTTAACGATGCGGACAGTAATGGTTTGAATTGACAGCTGCAATCAGCCGCTGGTGCAGACGTTTCGCGAGATTAACTGGAATATGTCACCAGAACACACCGGACCATTGGCCATTGACAGTTCTACCAACCCACTCTATTCACGTCTGGTCCATTCAGAGGACACGGTGAAATTTGCATCGACTGAATAAAATGAACGCGTAATGTTAAAATTGCTCCTGTCTGTTCGAAAATGTTTTATAACCCAAACAATAATAATGGTTTTGTATTGCAACTTGTACTGGTGAGTGGGGCTAAGCAAGGAATGGGCAAAATATGACCTGGGAAAGAATGTCACGCGGCCAGGGGCAGTCGTCATTTGTTGTTTTGACAATCTGTCTCTTCCTCATGTACAGTGTGAACGAAAACAGTACAGAATATACTGAGAAATGAAATAGAGATTTTGATGAAAATTGAATTTTTGGGGTTCCCATTATACTCAAAATATTAACGTGGAATAACTCCCTTTCCGAGAGGCTGAATATCGCATGTCTAATTAAGATATTTTGTGGCGAAGACGAAGTCACTGCTTGTTTTCTGCGTTCTAACACCGCGTGGACTTGTAAGTGGATACCATAACGATGTTCACAACAATACCATTGAATCCTATACTAAATCCAGTTTTACACCGCATTTTTTAAGATTCATTTTAATTTTGTATTCCTTTCTGTGTCTAGGTGTGCCAAGTGATTTTTTTTCCTCGAGATGTCCGACCAATATTTTAATACTTTTTTCATATCTCCCCAGCAACCACAGTATTTTTTGAATCGTTAATATTTCTTATGTATTTTATGAATATGATTTTTGGTAAATGTTGTAAAAGAAATTTTTGCCATTTCGTAAGTTTGTTTGCTGCTCTTTGTGCAAGGAACGTGTAATACATACAAAAAAGAAAAATGTTTTCAGAAATGAGATTGTGAGTGACGCGTAACTGATCCTAGAATATTCTAATTTAGATGGTGTTGACTGCTGCAGTCTGACGTGCAGTAGAAAAGACAACCGCCAGAATTGACAACAACGCTCGATCTGATACATCAAACATGTCATTAATCAACGACTTCCCATTTGGAGGGTAGAATTCAATACAAGTGTCTGCTTTACTTCGTTGCAACTGGGAGTGTCTTTACTTAACCTAAAATGCCCTCTTTTTGGGCACGGGAAATGTACTTTTCTCTTGGCCACTTCGAAACATTGACAGAAGTCAATTGATTTACGTGTTTATGCAAAAGTCGACTAACTGGGAGTAGATATGCTGTTTTATGTAGAACTTTGCATATATCATTAATGTTGGTGTTTATTTATTTCAGATACAAATCTGTTTTTCAAAGCTAATAAACAGCACAGATATCACACAGCATATAAAATCAGAAATGTTGCCGTTGGCAAAGTTAATGAACTGCGTAGATATGACAACTTTTACAGACGATATTTTTATATTTTTTATTTGTATAGTGCACAAATGCTCTTTAAAATCAAAAGTGTAAATTCTAATGACATCACGATTTAATGTTTGAGGAAATCATAAGGTTTATTGAAATAATTTTGTAAATGTTCTGTTACGTTGAAGATATGCGGACCATTTTTTTTAAAATATAATATTTAGTGCAGGCCACTGATTTAAAATTTAATCAGATTCTGTTTTACAGTTTCGGAGATTAAAAATTCAGGCATACTGGCTGACAGACCATTTTGATTCCTGTTTAATGTGTCTATTTGTTGTACTTCATGCACATAACACAAAAATATACCGTGTTTATACTAAGAAATGCCAGTTATAGTTTCAGAGTTTCCAAAAATGTGGCGTGTAAAAATATGCAACTTCGGCATTTATTATGTAGCAATGGATTATTTTGAAATCCTAATTGGAAGGGATGTGGAAAGACGCGGTCGTGCCCTAGAAGTTCTCTCGACGGACTGAGTGAAACAAAAAGAAACCTCATTTATTTTAACCGGTATTCGGGCAAAGTTCACATCTCGGGACTTAGTCTATATGAGCAGGAGTGCGAGCCACTGAAACAAACCTTGAGAGGGTTGTAGACACGCGGATACAAACAATTGTCGCGGACAGGACGCCTGTTCAACAACTAAACAGCGAGGATTGTCCCGCACCGCTCCCGGCAGACAACAACCTGTTGACTCCATCCGCCGATAGCTTCTATTTTTCCGCACAATTAGAAAGTCATCGGCCCAATAAATCTAGTACACGTGACTGCTTTCCGGATTATGATGGAATTAATACTGACTGGCATATCACTTTAATTGAGGACACACGCGTGGTGAACATTAGATCGAGCGCCTCTCAACGCGACACGTTGACAGCAAGAGTGGGTACTCGTATTCCTGGTGGATTACACATAGTCTGCAGATACGTTCTTTGCAGTTCTGCGTACGTCATGGGCCTTGTTGTTATTGTAGTGCAGATGTAATATTCTTGTTTGAACTGTAGATATCAAACTGCACCATGTCAGAAACTATTTGTTAGGCTCCTGTTCCTCTAAGTAGTCACCTCGATTTTTTCATATCAGCGTTGTAGATCCTAATTAGATGTACGAGTACATACATCGTATGTCGCGTATCTGGAGACAAGTAATAAGTTTATTTTACTTTCGCATAAAGAAGTTCTTGTAACTGAGGAGTGAATAAAAGTGAAATGAGCCCGACATATTTGATGTAATTCCAATGACAAATTTTATAGAAATCCATCGGAAAGTTCCGTAAATAAAGCATATGGTCGGACAGATGTCGTATTCGAACTGATTTGTTCATTTTATGTAAAGAAATTGTGATAACTGGCGAAGTTGTCTCAAGCACCCTAACATGCAGCCATATAGGTGACGTGCAAGTAAAGCCAGCTGCATGCGTTCTTAACCTCTCTACTAGATGCGGTTCAGTGGTTAGCATCATGCTCCGGTGGACTTTTTACCAAGAAAATATCACCTTTTCCCGCTGGATAGAGGCTGGGTAGGCCCCAGAGCAGGTTCAACATGATAAAGAAAAGAAGAAGGTCTTCCCATGTAAAAAATTGAATTCTAGTCATCGCCAAGTCGAGAATAAATCTAGGGACAAAGCTGCCAAGGTGCAAAGCTGGACACACATTCATCAGTGTCAGGGTTTAAAATTGTTAGAGATTTATCTCAACATCCCACATACGCTATAAAGCGTTTCAGCTTGGAGCCCAAGGACAACTTTATTTTGTCAGTAACACTTCTATGGAACCGAAATAAAAATCACTTTGTAGATGGTTTTGTGAATCTCAAGGGAGCTGCTAATACGATTCTTGGTAGAAGAATATAAGAGACAGGTGTAGTGGGATGTATGTTGGGACATGAATATCATATCACGCTGCAAATTGTCACATCCGGGAGAGCAAGCACTGGAGGCCTTTGCCTCGAGACAAAATGTTTTGTAGTTCCTCCCTCCTGACACCCTCCCTGTGATTTTGCAACAAACCCCGCACGTCCTGTTTAGCGATGTAACACTTGGTGAAGACTGGGAGGTTGAAATGGAGTGGAAACCACATGCCTAACTGAAGCTCGTTGAAGTCATGAAAGTCAAGAGTGATTTTGACTCGAGAAAATATGTGCTCTAGTTTCTGAACGTGATTTTTTATCTGCTAGCATAAAGAAGACAGTGATGTTCCATGAGGAGTGATTTATTTATTTCTTCATCGTCACCGGTTCTTTTCTTTACTTTAGACTTTTCCCACAGTTGTCGAATTCCTCTTGTATTCCTTTCCTTGTCCTTTAATTTGTCCGTCCTAGTGTCCTTCTTCTCCTCTTTTTTTCCCTTCATAGGTTATTTTTGCACCTTTATTCCTTACTCTGCCTACCCCCCCCAAAAAAAACAAAAAACAAAAAAAAACATGCCATTGCATGAGGAAGACAATTAAAGATTCTGCGTCCCACGTCATTTGAAAGTTCTTTCTTCAGAGATTCGACCTAATTAAATGTTTTCTTTTCCCAAGCAAACATGCATCAAACTGTAACAGTATTTACTTTTACTGGCATCTTCTGAAATGATGTACGCCAAATGAAGCCAATTTCATGTGAATTAAAGACACTCAGTACACTAACTTCACTTGTTTTATTGAATGGCTGTTCATATTTTACACTTAAAATTTCTAAATATTTATGACATTTTATTTGTATGGATCATCTTTCTCCCATTTCGTGTCGTTGATTCCATTCCACTTAAAAGTTGAGGAAGGAAATGCCTGCCGTTCATACGTCCATATTAGTTTCGCGTTTAATTTTGTCATCGCAGTAGACCACGACATATTCTCTGAAGCCTTCGACACTCTCCATTCCTTTCTTCCTACTGATGGATTCAATTTCAGGTAAAAGTTATTATTCATGTCAACAATTTTGAGGACTGGACCAAGTATTTTAATACGGAGTAAAATTTCAGCTTTCGAAATTGAAAATTCTTCCCCGTGATCACAATATCCGAATACGGGACTCGTTCCTGAACGTCCACAACTCCACAATCTCCGAAGAGTATTTTTGTATTCTGAAGTTTCAGTTTCTGATCATTCCTGGGAATTACTCGCCAGTACTTCTAAGTCGTGTGTGTTAAATCCATACGGGGCACAACCTTATGGCAGAACTCTCACATGGGAGACAGTACTGCATTCGGCAAGGTGTTAGGCGGTACACTATGGGGCAGCATAGCTCAGTGCGTGTAGTGTCAGACTACAGACTGAACGACCGCCTTTGATCTTCAGCAGGGGAAAGAATTTTCCTTCTATCTTCTGCGTCCAGACCGGCTCTGGGGCTCACCCAGCCTCCTACCCATGAGTACCGGAGATCCTTTCCCAGGAGATAAAGCGCGGCAGGAGCGTGACGCTGACCACTCACCGCCGTCTAGTGCCGAGTTCAAGAACGAGAAGGGACTGTACAATCTCTCCCCATAAGTGCCTCCATGGCGTGTAACGGGACAGGTTTCATTGGCGTAGGCGATAAGGAGCACAGAAACATCGTTTCGAGGTAGTAAACATTTTGACTGCCAGACTGTTTTCCTGTCCTTATGTTATCTCCCGTCGGATACGTGGCGCATTGTGCTTCGCACAAATAAACAGGAAATTAATTGTGCAACCACACTATCTGTAACCTTGATTGATTGTCACGTGGTCCAATAATTGTGTTCTAGAAATTCGTGGACCTTATAACACCACTGGTAGCATTTTTAAGGCATCGTGTCATGAAGACGAATGAGTGAGTGGATATACAGCTATAGGTCCTTGCATTGCTAAAGTTGGGCTAGATGTAATACGCTTCGTACTCCAGCCGTCTTTTTCCGGTGAGAAGAGACAGCAGTTACCGTTAGACAGGAAGTCGAGTCGGCTGTAGCATGTCAGGACACTGGTGTCTAAGAGAAAAGTCCCTGACCCTGACAGGAATCGAAATCTGGTCGCCCAATCTATGGCTGTAAGCCTACTGAGTATTCTGTGCCGACTCACTGAGATCGTTGGGTGTATGGGGCAGAGTGGTATGGTACTGTTCCAGTATTCCACCTGAGAGGAATATGAAAACCACAAGAAATTCAAAATTGAATAGATTTTTGTCTTATCAGGTAGTAGTTGATAAGGTACCATGAAATAGCCTGATAATAAGATATTATGACTTTTGTCGTTCTTGGTCTTCGTCTTATCCTTCCCTGCAAAAAAGTGTGTGTCTTGGAAACAAGTGACATCCGTTACGTTTTACCCATTCTAATTCATTCTCAAGTTAATATTTTATAGAGCATCGTTAAAGAAGCTTACGATCAATTTGTCAATTGCCAATATAAGCGCGTACCTTCACACTCCTCTACACCTCCTTTTCGTCGGCTTCTACGCCTTGCTTTTCTCGTTCTTTGTTTTGCGCTCCTTTTCATTCTTCACCTTGTTCCTTCTTTCTAATTTCGACCTTCAATTACCATTTCCTATTAATTTTCTGCATTACGTATCTATTTTTCATCCTCAGTTTTTTCATATACTTTCTTTGTAGTCCGTCTTCCTCTATTTTAATTTTAATTTTGTGCTATTATCGTAATTTCCCCTATTATTTTTTCTTCTTCCGCTTTCACTGTTCTCCTTCTTCAGCTCCTTCCCTCCTCGTCGCCATTTCTTCTTTTCCTATTCCTTCATATCGTTTCCATCATAATTTCATTTTTGTTCTTATCCTCTCGTTTATTATTTGCACATTATCTTAATTTTATTCTATTTCTATTACTCTTATTTATTAATCTATTATCCATTCTCATGTCCTGTCTCGTTTCATTATCCTTTTTTTACTGTTCTTTTCGTCTCTTCCTTCCACGTTTTCTTATTTATCTCCCAATCTTATTTCTTGTCGCTTCTTTTGCTTCTCGTGTTTTTATTACTCCTTCTCATCTCTCTTCTGGCCTCTTCCCTCCTCCACTCATCGATGTTTGTAATTCTGTCTTCTCTTCCTTCATCCTCTAATTCTCTCTCCAATATTCTGTCCACGTGTATCCAAATTGGCCAGAGATCGCCACTTCTTTTCAACTAACCTGCAGTGTTCATCGGCCCACAAGTTGACTGAGAACTATTGATGTTCAAAGCGAGTTCAAACCCCGGTACTTCCAGCAGCCCGGGCCCTACGTAAAAGTAATTTCCATTATTTTCGCGCACTCACTGGGGATTCCCCTGCTACTTGCTCACATGTGCGGTACAAATACTTAATGCCCGCCTGCAGAGTATGCAAAGTACTTCGGACTCAGGGGTGTCCATCCTGTTTCATTATTTAAGTTAAACTTGTTCATAGTTCCTGCGTTTCATGGTCCTTCAAGGCAGATCCCTGCACTATCTCAGGCATTCTGCCACGATCTGGTTGTGCTATCGGTCTATTAGTTTTTATGCATGTTTTAACACTTTCAATTCTGACATCGTTTGAAGGAAAAAACCTAATTTCGTACGCATTATGCAATATAGCTTTAAACATCACAGGAGAAGAGGCTGTTTTTAAGCTGCCTGCCACGTTCATAACAACGTAAGTGATAAATAAATATTTCATAAAACCTCTTTAAATGGTTTGTTTTTATAGTGTGCCCTGCATTTTTCTCTGCTGCAAAAAAGGCAATACTTTGAAGAGAAAAAGGTGCTAAGATAAATACTATCTTTTAAACCGAAACGAAGAAAACCGGTCTTCCCGTACTTTGACGAGCTAGCGCAGTGCGAAGTCGCGACGTTGAGAAGTTGCCAGCCAGCAGCGCTGCTACCCTAGTTAAGAAGAAGGAACGGTAAAAGAAGGTGAAAAACCGATAAGAGGAAGGGAGATATGAGATGGGAGCATCATCAAAGGACGGTAGATAGAAAACAGCGCAGAAGAGAAAAAATCGTAGACTTCAAATAAGAGATGAAGGTGTAGGAAGTGGGGAGGGGAGTTTCTTATATGCTACATGTTGAATATCATTCTTAGAATTCGATTTCACGGATCCGGGGCTCGGAGCGCGGAACTGTGCGCTATGTGACGTCACTACTCGTGGCACTGACGTTAGAGTAATACTTTTGTGTCGTCATGCCCTTAGGTCACCTGTCGCTGAACTTCGCGCGGAATTTTCATTGCTGAGAACACAGTCGTAAGGCTGTAGGCCTTATTATTGTGTGATACGTAATTAAGTAATCGACCATCACACTAACAAAAACTGACTGCTAACTGACTGGATTGCTGATTGATCTGTTCACTGACTGACACGCAAACTGCTTTACCGCTCTGTAAAAATTTCTTTCCTTACGCGTCTCTTTGTTTCTATTTTTTCCCCATTGCTTTGTGACAGACATATCAATTAGTCAAAAAGTTATACCAAAACGTAATTGTTTAATCCTTCAGAACCACAAAACGTGTCAACCAAAGGCGAACCCTTTAACCCTTCCAATGTCACGCACAAGATATCTCGTTTAAAGTCATTGACACTTCTGGTATCGATTTGTTATTTGGAAAGACCAGAGAATGAAACGTGTTTTGCCATCTCGAAGTATTTAAAGTTAACTGTTCGTGATCTTTGAACAATATATAAGTTGTACGCTACCATGGACAGAATTCGTTTTTGAATAAAATTAAGCACAGAAAGGCTTAATACCTGTTCCTCAGAGAGGAACATTCTGAACGAACATTTATTTCATGTGATATGATGCCTGGTATGGATGACAAAAACACGTAATTCATTCAGTTCCAGTACTAGAAACAAGATGACTGCAAAGACTGAGCGGAAAGTATCAGACTTCTGATTGAAGAATAATTTAAATGGCATTGCGCTGTTCACATGACAAATTTAGTTTCAGGTTATGTGACCACTGCCTTTATGATATGTGTATTCTTATTTGGTTCACATAAGTAATAGTCATCGTTTCCCTAGAAATTGACCAGCTAGTCTTTGTAACTGACATATGATATGTTCTTGGAATTACAAATATGTAAATGTTAAATAAATGAGCTTCTTGCTTCAACGATTTAAATGTTGCAGGCCCATCCTACTCCGGACAGGGGACTCCTTTCTCAGGATTAAAGCGGTCGAGGCTAGAATTTGATCAAATCACGTACATATTGTACCTTGGTTAACAATGCATTAATCTTCATTTCCACTCTTGATCACGCCTCTATATCATGTAACTGTGAAAACAGTCAACTGTAGGTTTAAACCTTCCTGTAAAGTAAACAATTAAGAAAAAAATTGTGAGCACGGAAGTTTTTCGGCTACGAAGAGAATTCTTTTGAGGGATAATTGCTCGGTTGGTACAGCGTCATTAAATAATAACTCAGTCCTTAGCAAAGCGCATTCATTCATGTGCAAACAGAAAGCTGTCAGTGACAGCCAGCTGACGTATTGGGTCTGCCGGGGCTTCATCACGAACTGAAAATCCACATGACACAACGCCACATCACTGTAACCTTGTTACAATATGGTGGGCGCGCGTTCTTTTCAGCGGTTCCGTCCATTTGTTTAAAAATTAACCATAACAGATGCAGCGAGTAATATTAGGCCCTCTGTTGGGGTGCTGTATTTGTTACAAAAGGTAGACATGGTGTACAGCTTCAAAGTCCTGTATTTTTATGCTATTAAAATAGCCTACAATTCACTAAAAGTGTATTGGCTTTTTCCGTATAAATGAACAGTATTCAAAATATAAATAATTCTCTCGTATAAGCAGAAAGGCCGGCAAAGTTAACGAAACACTTCTGTATTGAGTGAACATATTTCTACAACTGAGATCTTTGCTATTTTTTATACTTTAATTGTCTTAATATTTGCAGAAAAATCATGTGTTATAAAGCTAAGCACACTACAAATGTATCGCACCGGGTCAGTAGGGTAGGAATTCGGGTTCCAACATTCCCTTGAAGATGCTCTTGTCATTTGTTTCCTTCTATTGTTTTTGATTTGATGAAAATAAAACTAAATTTATTCTACATATTAATTTCGTATTCTGCATGTTTTTCAACATTTGGTCACAGGTCTTAGGAATTTCATCTCTGCTGCTTGCATCCATATCTGATTTTTCGATTTCATTGTCCATGATCCAATATCTTATATCACGGAATATGTTTTGCATGGAACTTCACGTCACGCGTCATATTTTGTGTGATGAGCATTATTTGAGAAAATCGAAGTCTATTTAACTCATATAAACGATCCACTTGATTATTGTCATTACTTCAGCTCTGAAGACATAGCCAGTACGTTCCACATAAGCCTTGGTGTGCGACCAGAAGACTAGCACGTGTCACCTATGTCACCAAACCCAAGCGGCTGGAAGTACCCGGACTTAATTTCGGCCGCGCAACAAGCTGTACTTCCTGACTGCTGCCGTGGCTTTTTTCAGACTCTCATGGTAGACTCCGGGTTAGAATAAGCTTACAGTGCAATAGGTGATCACCCGAGTCCATATCCATGATAGACAACCAACAATGATAATCTTTCCATTACATCTGACGCTACATAACAAGTGGAATTTAAATAACACCAATGAATGGTTTAAGTATCAATCAGTCATATAGTATTTTTGTTGGGACATATGGAAAGACGCTGCTAGGGAGACAAGTTCTTTGGTGGGGAAAGAATATTGCACCCATTTTAGGAAATTATGTAGTGAAGAAGTGATCTGGAATGAATTGGCCCAGCACAGCATCACACGTTCGGGGTTGATAATGACGGTCAGAATTATCCTGTTTTAATAAGGTATGTGTCGTGTAGATGTGTTATTTAGTCGCCCGGCCATATAACTTAAGTTCCTGACAAGGTGTCATTAATTAGACAAAATGGTACAAACTGTTTTGGTTCAGTTCCGGAACTGTTATCTTGTCGTCTTTCTAACACATTTAAAGATCAGGACATACAAAACATAAGTTTTGCTAGTTTATTTCTCTCGTCTTCATGGAAGAACTTAAATAATTTGTAGTTGTTTTGATACAAAGCGTCACCAAAACGTCTGAGACCGAGACTAATAATCTACTAGAGCAATTTAGACTATTTCGTATCGAGTAATGAGGCTATTTATGACTTCTGCAGGTCACCTGGTATTGTGTAAAAATAGCGTAGACTAGACGTATAGCTCGGAAGAAGATACAAGGAAACTATACAGAACTTTGGTGGTATTTTTTTTTGAAAGCTGCCACTGGAAAGTTCTAGAAACAGATAAGAGGATAAAATGAAGATAAGCTTTGGAGATATGTGAGGATGTTAGGTGGGTGGAACTGAATAGGTTTTGTGCAGAGCGACGGGGTTCTGTACTGGTATTAGCGACACTGAACCTTCGCGTTCAGCCACCAGACAGTTATTAAGAACCTTGTGCAACTTCTGGCCCGACAAGACCTCTGCTACCGTTTAACGCAGGCCAAGGAAGATAAGACCGAGTGCTGCTACATTCCCAGACCGCCATGCTATTATTCTGCCTCTTTTCCACTGGGGCACACAGTGCTGCCAGCCTCGAGTGACAAAAACTGCATTCGCGTATACAAACCCTCACCTTCAGTTGTGCACAGGAAGGGGTGTTGTCGCAACCCCCAGGGGAAATAGTGTGAGGGTACCTGACTTGACTGCAGTAACACACAGGTAGAAGCCCCTGTAACACACTTCTGCACGGCTTAAAATGGTTATCTATCTACTGAAAGGAAGCTGGGTGCTTCTAGTGCTGGCTGTGATGGGCTCTATCGGACAACACACTAGTCGGTCTCACAAACAGCTCCACAGAAAAGTCCTGCTCCATTCCCCTCTCCTCAGGCTATTCTAATGCCGCCACTTACTTTTTTATGTTCTCTCTCATCTCCATCTATTTTCTACAAGTCAAAACATACAGATTTACCTCCACGATCATTATGCGCCTTCATGACCTGGTGGTTACACTCAGAGCTAAAAAAGATCTGCCTCTAAGTGAGATTTCAGTTTTTCACGGCGGCAGGTATAAAGATGACGCAACAACCCAGAAGACGGAAATCGAATATCTTCTGGTTTGTTGCGCCGTATAGTGTGGTAGAAGATTACTGTTTCCATCATCAGGGCGATCTCCCTTCTACCAGACTGTTTAGCGCAGCAACATCACAGAAGACAGCCATCTTTGATCTGCCTCTAGATGTTGTAGTACTTCACGTATCGACAAACCGAGAAATATATTAAAAAGTATTTAGAAGTCTAAAAGAAAGAAGTCACTTCGGAGATCTGTACATAAATAAAGTGAAAGCAAAGTTGTCAGTTTGTTTAAACAACACAACCGCACAATTGCTTAGAACTGGGTGTGCAGTGGAAGCTCTAACTCTTCTGTGCTTAAAACTGTGATCTCAATTATGTCCCGACAGCGTTGTCCCAGTAACTTATAGGGCAGGAGGCTAGATGTGTAACGGAGGTGACCAGGACTCAATGAAGGCATAGAGTTAGGCCTATCACTGTAAGAAGTGGAACGTAGTTTTTCCAGTGTCCAGACACTTTAAATAGGTAATGTAAGCACAGAATTTAACAATAAATAGATTGAGCAAATGCCAAATAGATTTTGAAAATACAAATGGGAAGAGTACTTAGGCGCAAATGAAATAATTTGTAGACACTTTGATAAAACAGTTCCCACGAATAGTCTACATATTTCAAATTATACGAACTAATCATAAAATAAGTTACTGAGACTTGAAATGAAATAGCAGATACAAAAGAAAAAATTGTAAGGCCTTTAACTGGATGTATACTGTTCGATAAAAATTATGCTGAAATGCGTCAGATACTCTTGGTTTTTAAAACAGTATAATTCTCTAAAGCACGAATTTAAGTTAAATCGTATTAAAAAATTCGGCTCCTACTTGAAACAAAACACAATGTGTCTTTATTTTAAAGTTTAATTGGTTAATGTAGTTGAGGGAAATAATCACATTTTATTATTAGATTTGTACGAATCCATAAATATACTATGTGAATAAAATTCAGAATTTCTGAATATCAACGTAGGTGGTTCATATAGTTACCACTGTTATGTAAAGAATTAGCAGATTTCTGCATAGAGAAAAATAGATGAACAATGCATGTAATGGGTGAAAAAAGTTGCCCGAAAATATAACAGTTTTAAACGTTCATGGCGAAGATGAAGGAGATGCTGGAGAAATTATTTTGGGGCTTGTTCGTTCTTTACAGTGACATTATCATTATATTTATCCTTCCAGCAATTCGCAATATATTCTAAACTTGTGGGAATTCAACAGCTGGATATCGGAAGCCAGCAGTTTAGCGCCACCCGGCACAAATAAAGGAAGTTGTTTCGTGCTACATTTATGTGAGTTTTGTTGAGGAGTTTTAAACTGTCAGGTTACCTCACTGCACTGCCGCTGTTGTCTGGTTTTTGCTGTCACATTTTGTAGCGTTATACACGGCCTCTCTTTGTGGTGGAGGACCAGGGGATGTAGGAGTTCGAAAACAGAGCGCCGAGGAGGATAATTGGTTAAAATTAAATAATGAAGAGGCACATATTTCTTCTTATCACGTTGTGTGTTAAAAGTGCGCACCAGCGTTGCATGTAATACACGGAGAAACTTGATGGGGAACTGTTCGAGAAGGACAAGCAAAGATAAAATGAAGGCTGATCTTATCGACATGGCTTGTGAAGACATGAGGTGGATGATACTGGATCAGGATTGTGTCCATTTGCGGTCTTTGGTATTAGAAATTTTGAAGGATCAACCTATATATCGGGTGTTAATATTCTATTAAATTTTATCTTATAGGAACATGGTGTTAGCTGGATTCCGATGGCTCAGAACAATATCTTATAGTGTGCTCTTGTGAACTCGCTTATGTAAATTCGTGTTCCATATTGGCGGTGAATTTCTTTACCAGCTGAGTTAAATTCCAACAGATTCTCAATAAGGACTCAGATCCACGGAGTATATAGGCTGTAACCTCTGGGATTCTACTACCACAGAGTTGGTTTATTGCAGTGCAAAATTATATTTACATTTTTGTGGAAGTATATGTTCCAACCTAGAAAACGTGTTATTTTTATTAAATTAGTTCTATTTCTGTTTTCATTTTTCATTGCCTTGACGAATAGTTATTCTTCTTCTTTCTGTGGCTCTACACCCCATGGGTCTTGGCCGCCTCCTTTCAGAGGTTTATTAGTTTTTGCAGTGTGAATTTGTGAGTAGTGAGTGACCTCTGCACAATTTCTACTTAGTCCTTATTTCTGTCTGCTAGAGCCATCTGGTAGAGAATCAGGAGAGACTTGGGTGAGAAATGGCGGCGGAATTTTGCTTACGAAATATCTCGTATCATGCTCGTAAGGTTCTTTTACATGCTGTAAATCTACGACATGAGACCGCCAGCCTTACTTCCTCTTCGAAGGAAGTTGTGCTACGGATTTTCATCACCATTAAAAATCCATCGACCTCGGCTGGGTTTGAACCAGTGCCGAGCACGCTAACCACTAGTCCAACGAGGGCGACGACAATTAGTTATTACAGGTACAGATTTATTTTTGACAGACTTATCAGAGCACATTTAGAAATTACACTGCTTAGAGGCATGTAGGAAACATTGCCATAATTTTGTAATAGAACATTACGCCAAATATTGTTCAGAAATAGATGTGGATCTAAAGTCACTCTGTCTCTCTCTCTCTACACACACACACACATCCAGTATACAAGAGCTGAGCTTTGGTCGAGTCGAGTCCTGCAACAGAAAGCAATGTGTTGGTTCAGCTCGTGCTGTACTTTGCTGTAGCGGACTATAGACTAGAAAGAAAAAAATATCGAAAACGTTATTGATACAGTAGTTGAATCGGTTTATATGAACTAGTGCAGTTTCTACGTATGTGGAGCGGGCAAGCACATGCCTTGAATTCCTAACGTGTCACCCATCTTGGGTTAGCCCAGGGGCCGAGTTGGGTGGGAGCGAGGGTAAATGACGTCTTCAAAATAAACTGCAGCAAAGGGATTTCGTGGAAACCTCAAACTTCAAGTCCATAACTTTGCAAGTTCCAAGCTTCTTTAAAGACGTTCTGCTACCTACTGCAGCCATTTTCAGTTTCTGGTGTGAGGCAGGCTGCAGAACTTGCGGCAAGAAAATAATTGGTTGTACCTACTCAGAACACGAATGTAAATGCGTGGTAGAACAGAGCAACTAAGCACAATTACCTAACCGGCTAGTTAGCTATACAAATTAATAATTAATTGTTGAACGTATTTACTAATTAACTAAGCAAGTGTGACATAGAGTCTATTCTGAGTAGACCAAAGTTATTTGGCTGATCACGGCGTTCCACTCTCGTATGCATTGCCCTTTTCAAAAAGCATGACATTTGACCATAATCTTATCTGATTGAAGGCAACACGACCTTTCAGTTAGTACAGGACTGGAATTTTTGAGTCGAGATTTAATAAAGAGAAACCACCATTACTGTTACTACTACTACTTCTACTGTTAAGACAGAGTCGCTACCGCCCACTGTGGCTTGACGTCTCTTAAGAATTTTCTGGTAACTTTAGAAATTTCCTACGACATTTGTTAGGACTCCAGGATCGACGTCAGCCCGTCTCAAGGCCGAAGTGGAACTTCGCTCCGAATAACTTTGATACTGAAGATTTCTGTCTTCTGGGTTGGTGCGCTGTGTAGTCTGGTCGATGTTTACCAACGTTTCTGAGGCCTTACTGCCTCCGTCAACAGGGCGATGAATCGCTCACCGCTGTGAAAACCTCAAATCTTACAACTATGATACTTATCCGAAAAAAATGTGCCTGAAGTAAGTGCAAAATGCAATGTGTTTAGGACTCAGTATAGTGCACATAATTAAGTTATTTCTGTAGATAATTCAAAGATCTCTGAAATTCTAGTCTTGTTCCACGTTTGTATGCGTTTATATCAGTACAACGAAAATAAGTTTAGGTCATCTGTGGGTCTATCCTCCAGCTGAAGTTAGAGTATATATCCTTTGTTTTAGATCGACTGTATTCGGGATCTATCGCAACAGTTCTTCCTTCTGAACTCACTAACCTTCGTCTTGTCTGACCTTCCTCCCTTGATTCAATTTCGAACGTAAAAAGTTAAACCTTTTATACGCGCCATTATGTCGATGTTGTGAATCTCATTATGAAAAGGATGGCGTTGAGATTTACCTAATGTTATTACTTCTTTGAACAATTCCTTTAAACTACAGTACCAATATTTATACATTGAAAATGAATGAAGTTGGAGGACTAATATTATTAAATTTTTGTTGTCGCTAAATGAAGTGATATTCCTGCCTATATTTCTATTGCGGACAGTTGTCGAAAGAAATCTAAAATTCCACAGACGAAGCTAACCTCCGGAATCTACTTATATGTGTGTTAGTTCAGGCGTCAGGTGTATTTGTTTTTTGAGGCATCCTCAATGCGATCCTCCTTCTATACATTCCTCTATTCAGACTAATGTGCAGTTTTAGTCTGTATTCTTTGGTTGGCATGGAAATTATGTTTGCAGTCGTCACTATTTTTTACCACCAGGTCTTCAGTTCTCCGGCTTTGTAGACATCAGAGACTTAAATAGTAAGTTGAATGACTAGTTGATGGGTTTGAAACGCAGGTCGGCAAAATACGGCCCAAAATAAAACCAGTTCCTGTCTGTGACGATATTCATATATGATTAACCTTTCATAAACCAGTGGTGTCTATATGCACCACTTGCTTTGGCAATCAATAACTCTGTATTTCTTATGATTTTTACCGTAAACAGCTATTATTTCCTTTAAAAACTGAAATTTTAAATACGTTCTTTCTTTTACAACTATTTCTCTCTTCAATTTTTATTTAAGCAAGACTGTTATAGGACACCTTGTTCCATAATGTCACATACAGTTACGTAGTCACGGTCTTTTGTGAATAAGGTAATGGAACTTTGAGGTCCATAAAAACTGGAATTAACAAATTGAGCAACTATGTACTTTCCAAGGTAGAATCTGCTCCGTGTATTCAGTTACATTCGTGCTATGGTGTCGGATGAAATGACTCAAAGTTGTGACCTAGATTAATGCCAGAAATAGGCGGTCACTTTGTTAATTCTTCATGCGGAACACGACCCGTTTGTCTAGGTCTCGTTAATAGTATTGATCTCAGGGTATCTGATGATAATTCTGTTTGTTTGTTTTAATGAGTTTTACTTCGCTGCTGCATTTCCCTTGTGTTAAATTTAACTCTGTCCAATAAAATATCAATCGGTCTGTCCGCACACTACATCTGCTGGCTTCATCTTTAGATGCAGGGGCATAAGACACAGAATGGAACCACAAATACAAGTGAGAAGGGAGGGTCATGGCCTGACAGTCCGCTTGAGAAAAGGAAAACGTCGCTCAGGATATGCGTTTCCTCTTTCGAATATCGAACTAAAGTCTCCCGAACAGGTGACATGCATAATCTGAACTGTGTAGTAGATGTTGTGTTTGGAACGATTCATTTCAACGTGTGACCTTTTAGTGGTATCGCCCTAATTGGACCACTAATATTTGGATGTGATAAATAACGGAACTT
>NW_019059962.1:394662-413400 GCF_000696155.1 Zootermopsis nevadensis | reverse complement strand
ATTCCTTGGTGTTTGTTTAACGGCCAGACCGGGTGTTGTAAGCACTGCGTGTTTTGTTTCGTACATTTCATCTGTTTCATCTCTTCTGTCTACCTGTGAACAATTCGCGTACAGTTTCAGTTAAGGATTTAGATGAAGATTTCTGTCTTCTGGGTTATTGCGCCGTGTAGTCTGGTCGATGTTTACCAACGTTTCGGAGGTCATACTGCCTCCGTCATCAGGGCGATTCAAGAACGAAAGTGTAAAATTAATAGAAATGATAGCGTAATGAGAAAATTCGTGTTTTATTGCCTTATCTATTATTAATATCACTTACTGTAACTATATTATTGTTATTGTTGTTAATATCACTGTCCATTAGCAAAGTCCATAGAGAAATTGCTTTACCTTCTACACGTTTCAATGAAAACGTTTTACAGCGTGAAATTATTATTGTTATAATAATTTTTGTATTTCTACTGCTATTTCTGCTAATATTGCACTATTCGTTACGTCAAATGTGTGAAAATGGACAGCACATGCAAGTTAGAAAATGAATTTAATGTAATATTTTGCGGACCGATAGTCTACGATAAGTCGCACATGGCTTCCTTAACACTATGAAGCATTACATTTGTGTAAATGACACTTAGAACTTCAGTGTCTGTTTTAAGGAAGACACAAAGCGCCTCCACTACAAAAATTAATTGCTTAATGCTGTTCAGGGAAATAATCGCTGTTTGTTCTTAGAATCATACGAAACTCATAAATGCACTTTCTAGGAAAGTGCAGAGTTGTTGATTTTTAAAGTCGGTGGCACATATAAGCTACCACTGTGTTTAAAGTGTTTGTGACGGTCCTGTGCTTAGCACAGAATTGCTGAACTATCAATTGTTTGTTGCCAGCGATCTGAGTGTCTGGTCGCCTCTGTAATGCCGGTTGCCCGTAGCAGCCTGCCAGTCTCATCTTCCCAATAAATCTCTTTAGACAGGGAAAAACTTTAATAATAACTTCAGAATTTTTGTTCATTTGACAAACTTTGTTTCTGAAGTGGCCTTTTCCAGAAGTATGGATTTATATCGTTGCCCACCTCCTTCCTGCCTTGAAATCCTCTTACTTTCTCCAAAATGTTCTGTCCCTTCTTCTGGAGTGGAAGAACGTCTTCTTTACAATGGATGGGCACACTGACCCCCAGTTTGCATGTGAACTGCGCCACACCAGTGAAGCCATCGCATCTCGAGGAGCATCCAACATGTCAGTTGGAAACCAGTAAGAAAAGAGATCAAACGACTTAGAGGAGCCGTAGGCGAATGGCAGGGTATTACCAAAATGGGTAATAAAGACAAATACAAGTATGCGAGCTGGTTTTAAGTAACTGATGGCCGTTTTTAGTGAAGGGCTTTAATATTAATAATATTAAATGTTTGTGTTCTACAAGGACAACTGAACCAATTTATTAAACATCCATTGGGGATGTTGACTAGACCTGCAGGAAGCAATAAAACCTTCTCAACCCTTATACAGGCTGTTTCTGAAGTAAGTATTCAATTAAAATTCTAAAAATTACGGAAATTGACCGAAACAGCTTGGTATGAATATCTTCGAAATTCGAACCAATCATGCAAAACGAATGTCATTTTCGTCTTTAGCAGCTCAAAATTAGTAAAAATTGGTTAGTTTCATCTCAGATATATTTTGGCTGTTGAACAGTGTATTTATATGATATTTTTGATGATTTAATTTATGTTAAATTTAATAGCTAGTTGGTTGATTTGTTATTGAGCAATTTAATTATTCAATTATAAGTTAAGTTACTCATTAAATTGGCTGTTTAGCTTTCTAATTTGGCCGTTGTTTTATTCTTGATAACACTTAAATAGGTATTTTAATTCATAGTTAGCGAGTTATTTGGGTGATGGAGTGATTTAATGTTTTGTATAATTACTTAGTAAAACTTAATCCGTTAATTGCTTAATTAGACATTTAAACAATAAGCGATTTATTTGAATAGTTACTGTTACAAACAGTTATTATTTCGTTTGCTACAAGGAAAGATGTTTACGTAGTTGACTAATTGGTCAAGTAGTTATTAATGAATTGTTAGCTTAGACAGTTCATTGTTACATAGTTATTCATTCATTTCTCGATGTGAATATGCTATGACTTGATTAACCCCCAGACTTCCGTCAAACCAAGGTTCTTTTCGCAAACGGCAGTTTGCCTGATGAGAGCCTTCTCCAACCAGTAGCAATAGCCTTTAGTCCAAAAACGTCAAGGCCTTCAGCCAAGACAAAAAATCCCCGTTAGCTAAAGCACTTCAAGGCACTGTTTTCCAATTCCGGCCGTACATTTCGTCAGCAGGGATGGTTTTACATTTTCCTCCCTCAGATAGCTTTTTGTTTGGCTTTTGGCTGCTCACTCCAACTTCAGCCCCGAAAGTAGAAATATTATGCGTCTCAGAAACGTTGGTAACTACGTACTAGTCCTCGACATCTCCACAGCCGTCAAAAGCTCAAATCTCGCTTCTTTTCAGTGTTGGTGTAAACATTTAGTTTCTTTCACTGTTGGATTCCATGCCACCGCCCCACACTGCAGAATTTACTGTCCTGTGGTTTTGGTCGTCGCTCCGAAAGACAAAATGTGAAATATCGAGTAGCGCTCACGTATCCGGTTGTAATCAGAGCGATCGCTAATAATAGATGAGCATCGCGCAGCGCCGCCGCTCCGAATTAAATTCGTTATGAAATCAATAATTTTCACCGGCCGCGTGGAAATTTGTCTGTACTATTTGTCATAGTTTGCCCCCTCCCCCAGGAACGTTTTGATATTTAAAATGAACATCCGTGATTTACGTGCAGTACTGCGGCCCGCCCATATTTCGCATCGCAATTTCACGTTCTGATTTTGATACCTTCGAGGTAGAAGCCAGGTTTTGTGGAGTGATGCTTTTCTGAAGATATGGTTACGAGACGGCCTGAAAAGTGCTACTTATTTTATTGTCACCTTTTTTCTCTTTTACTTCTCCTGTTCTTCGTGTACTCTCTTTCTTCATCATTTGTTCTTGTCGTTCTTTGACTCCTCATATTTTTTTTCCATCGTTTAATTCCCTTCTTGATCTTCACGCTCTCTTCCTGCTCAGGAGGAAGATAGAAGCAACATAATTAGAAAATTCATAATTTGAACTCTTCGCCCATACAATCAGAGTGATCAAATAGAGGAAAATGAATTGGGCAGAATACACTCATGAGAGAGAACATAAATGTTGAACACTTGGAAGGTCTAGGTGTATATGCAAAAGTAATATTAACGTGGATCTTAACAAAATTAGGGCGTGAATATGTGGTCGAACACCGCACTAATAAGGATGAAACATCAAGAGGACTTATTGGTATTTGTATGTGTGTGTGTGTGTATATATATATATATATATATATATATATATATATCAGCGAATTTCTGTCATTCCTGATATTTACACTTATAATGGGTAAAGAACTACCTACCGAAGGGTTTGTAACGTGTCTAATCGCCCGAAAGGATTTTAACAAAAGTTACTAATTAGTTTGTCAGTTGAAGATTTCTGTCTTCTGGGTTATTGCGCTGTGTAGTCTTGTCGATGTTAACCAACGTTTCAGAGGGCATACTGCCTCCGTCATCAGGGCGATGAGTTTGTCAGTTATTACGTTAGATGGTTAGACCTAGTTCTTAACTACTTAGTCGGAGAATCAGTCACGTATGATATTCAGAACGTTCCTGTGCAAACCACAAGGAATATCCTCCTCCAGGATGTCGTCCAGGTCTGTGACAGCGCTGCTGCTGGGAGAATATTCAAAGCGCTAACAAGAGTTTCCGCTCTATTAGCACAAGCAGAGACCACTGGTGTTGCAGTCTCAAGAGGAATGCCCCTAAAGGGAATCTTCTTAAGCATAATTTGACCCTATAAATTAAAGTTTTATCCTTAATTCCCTTTCTACTCAGAATTGTTATTTTGGGCAAATGTCAAAGACAGTTTACTGTTTTAATTTTATTCGTTGCGTTTCAAATCCCCTGTACTGTATAGAAACGACAAGTGATGTAATGGGTTTTAATACTTAAATAAGAGTTTTCATGGTTTTCCTTGATCCCTCCAAACAAACGGAAAAATAGTACTTCGAAATACTTGACGACAATGTATTTCATGATTTATCTGTTTGCTCGGAACACTTCTTATTATATTCGATGCTAAATAATTTCTACCCCTGATTTATCAACATTGAAAATGACAATAGAATCGAATACCGTTTTACCACTATCTCTGCTACTTCCCCTTGTTTCTGTTTGATACGTAATGTGACAAGTTATTACGACTGATGAACATGCGTACAAGTGGCAAACATTTTAAACATATTTTAATGTGTTCTAGAGAATAAAACATCATTAAATTTGGGGAATACCTGCTACCATAAAAATCAGAATATTTGTTTTCCCATGTGCCATACGAAATATATAAAACTATAATTTTTCCTGATATTTTGCGTGGGTCTGAAACTCGGACTGTCATATTAACGGAAGAACACAGTTTAAGGGTCTTTGAGAACATTTTGACCTCTGAGAGAATAAGTGACAGAAAACTTGAAAAAGTTACATAATGAAGAGCTCCATATTTTGTACTGCACTAAATATTATTACGATGATTCTCCACCCATCTCCTTACTCTTGACTTTGTCTTCCTAATAACATTTGATGGAGAATTGAAACTGTGAAGCTCCTCCTAATATAACATCCTCTATTCTCCTGTTTCTGTCTCTTCGATCCATATATTTTCCTCACTGCTTATTCTGAAATTGTGCACTGTTAATCTATGTTCTTTAAGAGTGAGACTAAGTTTCACACCCATTATTCATCTTGTAAAATACACTGGTAGACTATAAATGTGATTACACACCTCTGAAAGTAATGGAGATTCTTACTGAACCAGACATTAACTTCTTGTAAAGAACCATCGAATGTTGTGTTCCAACAGTTATAATTTAAGCTGATTACACGCTCAAGCTGCCTGATAAATGAGGATATGAAATCAATTACAGTTATTATGTCGGCTGTCTTACAGGCGGTAGAACGGTGAGGTACTCCAGAAAATCACGTTCTGGTAGGTGGAAGTAAGACAGCAAGAGCGTTTCTTCTTGAAACACAATCAGAACTCATCACGGACTCGTTATAACTGATGTAGTAACAGACAACTACTGTTGGCCCCGACATTCGCGTTGCAAAAGCACGTACACAGCTAGAAGACTTGAATTGCGCGTTTGTATCTCGCTACAGACACCGATATTTGTTAGGTGCAATCTGTGTTTTCCACTGCGTTCACTGATAAACCGTAACGCAACTGTCACAGAGATATGGAGCCGTACTTGGCTCGTATCGGGAAAAATCTCGTAGCACTTGGCAGTGAACTGTGGTATAATGCTAGAGATTTTGATTCCAAATAGGTGCTGTATATTGTATACACTTTTAAGGATCCTAGATCGGTGGAAAATTTAACCTCTATGGTTTGTGCTGTCTTCATGTTTCTTAACCAGTTAATATAACCACCTATTTGTACACGAAGAAACTGTATTACCGAGTCTGGCAGTTCAGCTCGTAGACCTATACAAAAGCTTCATTAATTGAACTTATAATATAATAGAAACAGCTACATTCTTTACGAAGATAAAAAATAGATCCGTTTAGTGGGGAAGCTAACTTAAAATTCAGATAGTCTTAAGTGATGCCAACGTTTTGACATCTGCGAATAATCAGTGTAGTGTTTCCGAGGCAGTAAAGTGGGTTAGAATTTCGAGTGTCGCATTGCCGAGTCAAAAACTAACCAGCTAAATCTGAATCTCCTGTAATCTGGCAGTTCTTCGCTGCCACCTGCCCCAGTAGTAACACAGGGATTTAGGGCTTCTGGAACCCCGTGACTGAATTACAAACCGACAACTGGCGACATATCGATCAGCTGTTTGTACACAGCGCGCAGTGAGTGGGGCGAGAAATCCTTTCCCGTCTGTATTTCGTTACTTTCCTTTTATCCGTTTCTACTTTAGCAGTTACTTTTGTTTGGTTCTTCCACGACTTTAGGGTTACTCACTTAACGAATGTTATCCTTGGAGATTTTTATAGCATAAACTTTATTTAAAAAGAAATTAAAACTCCTAACAACTTTTGAAATTAAAAAGGACTTGTGGAAA
This sequence comes from Zootermopsis nevadensis, assembly GCF_000696155.1. The sequence goes on along the minus strand of NW_019059962.1, from coordinate 407,212 downwards.
CAAGCTTAATATACAGATACTCATCTGTCAGACAGTGTTGAGGTTCACTGATAATCGGTAAATTCATGATGTTTATTTATACATTTAAAATGAAGGACGAGGGAAGATATTTCTCATCAGAATTCCGAGACCTTAATATATGAATAAATGACATGGCGACAGAACTCTTTCAACTTCATAAAATCGCTTTAGCGCGCGGAAGAATTTAATCCGGAGACTTCCAAGACTGCAGCGAGGCGGGGGTCATCAATTGACAGCTTACTAGACGAGAAAAATGTTAAGAGCTGCGAACAGGAATCTGCTAATAGGACGGAGAGGTGAGACACACACAAAGATAAAAGCGAAACGGAAGCTGAGCGCTCTAGGTCAAGGGCGGATTTCTAATACGCAACGCAACGCGAAATATTTTGGTCACGCTACTTCGCAGTGCGCTGTCACTAATTTGGCCGAGATCGCACATCAAAGTATGTGTGTATAATCTAAAACTTATTACATTTTAAAAACATATTTTCGTTTGTGTATTTTGTACAAGAAACACAAATGCGAGCTATAATAATATCGGGGCATATATGGAAGAATATTTTTAAAACAGGTTTTTTGTAAATAGGCTCAGGAGATTTGAATAGGATTTAACTGTTTTACGTTCAAGAACGTAAACCTTTTTAATAACGGTAACGGATTTGCGTCATTGATAACAATTCATTATTGAGCCGAACAGTCTGTTGCTCAAGAAAGGCACTAACTTGTTTGTTTGTTTGCTCTGTAATGTGGTATAACTATTCTCTGTCTTCCCATCATCCTTGGCAGAACTGTGGCTTGTCCTCCAAACGCGCTGTAGAATGGTGGAATATTAATTCTGACCCAGAGTTTCGGAAATACGAAAAGCGAAACGCTACTTTAAGTTTTATACTTGACTAGTTTGTAGAAACCATACTCTCTCGTTATTGTTATTTATCGTCTTTATATAGGCGTACCTCGTTTTATTGCGCTTCGCAGATATTGCGTTTTTTAACAAATTGAAGGTTTGTTTCAACCCTGCGTCGAGCAAGTCTATCGGTGCCATTTTTCTAACAGCATGTACTTACTTCGTGTCTCTGTGTCATTAATTAAGGTATGTACATTGTTTTTTAGACATAATGCTATTGCACACTTAATAGACTAGAGTATAGTGTAAATATAACTTTTATGTGCACTGGAAAGCCAAAAAATTCGTGTGACTCACTTTATTGAGATATTCCCTTTATTGCGGTGGTCTGGGACCCAACCTGCAATATCTCCGAGGTATGCCGGGATTATAATAGGATAGCTTCGTAATGATATTTTCAGGACATCTGCTGCACGTTCAGTACAATTCAGTATGATGTCACTTCTCTGTTTTCGTAAAAATGTCGCGTTTGATTGTGGACCATTGTGGAGTAGCTCTGTCTTACCATTGAAATGGGAGGAGGGGTTTGAGTATCGGCACATACTCTAGTAGGCAATCTTGAAGTTAACCAAGCGTGGAGAGTCAGCATGTCAGCATTACTCCCGCTCGGACGCGTCTTTTCAGCTAAGCCACTCACCGCATCGCTTTTATCTGCGAGAACAATGTTTAAAAACAAGTGAGAAGGCAGGGGCACTACATGTGGCGCGTGACCTGTCGGGCGGGAACTTTGAACCTGTACTGTAAGAAGTCTGTATTTTCTTTGTGCGATAAGATGACAAACACAGATCTGTAAGTGGACACATGAAACAACATCGTGTGACGTAAGAATATCCGGAGATATGCTTATTGATGAGGGTTACAGGTTGTATAAAATGATAATGATAATACTAATACGTTAAATACAGCTACGTGAAATAATAATGAAGTTATGAAACAATACTAATACTACTAATAATAATACCAATAGAACAAAGCATCTAATGAGAGTAGCTATATAATCTTCACTGTTTACCAAACATTATTCGGGTGATATAATGAATGAGGATGATATTGTCAGATCATGTAGCATGCATTGGGGAGCCGATAATTGATATTCGTGGAAAAAATAGATAGAAGATAGCACATGTGAAACTAGGCATAGAGGGTATAATAATGTTTATAGTGGACTCTTAAAATAAATGGGGCATAAACGTGCGGACTGGATACAGGCTCTAAATATGACAATAAGGAGTTTTGTGAACACGGCTATGAATCTTCGGGTTCCATAAACAACGAATAAGGAATTATTGGTTTTTCAAGGACTTTGTGCCACGTAGTTCGTGTGAAACTGTTTTCTGTGCTCTGAATATCGAGCCTTTTTCAAGAGAATTAAAATAATTTTAAGATGAAAGAGACAATACTCATGTTTTCCACATAACTACTATAGTGAGCTTATAAAATGTGTAGAACTACACGAGTCCTTCCGAAATGTCATGTGAAGTAATAAATTACCAGCATAAGTGACGAACAATAGATGTTGCTGCATGTATTTTATGTCTTAAAATGGCAATAATGGTCTTTTATAAGGGCTCCTGTGATTTAATTAGGCAACTGACAAACTGGCTATATAAACTGCATGACAAAGTATTTACGAAACGAAGCAATTACCCAATGCTGCTATGTAAGCAAGCCTAGGTTAATCCCTAGTATCAACAGCTGGAGGTTCAACATCGCTGATGTTATAACATGCCCTTGGTCTCTATTCTTAGCCATTTTATTTCAGATCAGATATAACAACGTATGCCCCTCAGATACATTTTAATATTATTTCATTAAGACAGTTGCTTACTAGTCGCTTCTGATTCTAGCCTAGGCATCCTCTGCTGTACTTGTTTGCTAAATCCTTATTGAAATAAACGATAGGATTCCTTGCATGGGGGATCAGACTGGCGAAAGGCTTGTGCCGTCACAGGATAAAGCAGACAAAAGCACATACACATACATTAATGATCCTAGCGTGGTTTGAACCAGCAGTCCCAGTGTTTGTAGCGCTATCTTTCGGCAGCGTAGCCAACGTTATGGTCCACATTTCGTTTGTCCTTCCGAAAACAGAACCAGAACATGTGGCTGGTCTGGACCTGTTGTGCTAGTGTGACAGGCCTATGATAAATCGAAGTACGAACAACACTTCGCGTCATGTGCTGTCATTCGCTTGTGGAACTGATGACTGGAGTCATCTGGGAACAGAACCCGGTTTATCCAATTTATAAATTAAGTTTAGGTCGTCATAACGTCCACTTTCCAAAACACTTAACATCAGGATGTATAAAACAATGTCTTGAAGTACAAACCATAATTTGGCTGTACAAAGTAGTAGTATTTGACCACTTTTTTTTTACGACTGTGAAACAGTTTCTTAGTTTGAGAAAACCGCATGAATTATCGAGTATCTGAGAGAAAAGGGCCCTGGAATTATTTGGATATAATTAAGAAGAGTGAGGTAATTGACCAGTTTGGTTACACCTATCGAATTCTGCTATCATTGCTACCTGGTCTGTTTAACTCATTGACATATTCCCGAAAAATTATGGGAGGTCAGATCTCGCGTGTCATTGCCACGTGACGAGTGGTCGAGTGTTTCAGTACAGATCTTGTGTCTGATGCGATTGCCTCTTTTCAAAACATGCTGTAACCAGAATAACGCTCGTCGTTGCGTTCTGATGGCTGCTTGTCCCGTAGAGTGGATTTTATTTAGGTGGTACTAGTCGATTAAAAACATCGACTGCACATGAGACCCATATATAACTGTTACATTTATCAGAAATAACCGATACTGTTGAAACTCTATGTTATAAAATATAGCCCTTCTTAAGTTCTATAACTCCTATTTAAAACATTTCGATATGGGGAATATTTAACAAAATATGTTTTCTTGAAGTGTGTTATCTGCAGTCATATTTATAATTGGCAGTAAAAGAATCAAGCCTTTAAAGCTTAGAGAGGAAGCTGTTGTGGCCTGCGTTTAGATTTCCCAGTATTATCTGGGGAGACTGAAGAAAGCCACGAAATAATCAGTGAGAATAATCGTTATCTATTCCGAGGCTTGTATTATACAACGCATAGAAATCGAAGTTTGGTTAAATTCGTGGAAATTCAACTTCATGCCTCCCACACGCCTTCGCAGTGTGGCTCCTAAGTACAGGGATAGGTGTGACAAAACCTGACATTCAGGTACACAGATTCGAACACGTAGTATTGCGTCATTGCAATTAAGGATTGAGCTGATGTCAAGAAATCAACGTGGAGAAGACAGATTGCTCCCTCGAGTTTTAAAGAAAAAAAATTGTTCTGCGATTGCAGTTCGAAAAGTACATCACTTTAGAAAATGCATGCAACCACGAAGTTTCTGTTTTTGTTAAAATCATTTTGTCACAACGACGTTTTACAGCAGTTTGTACAACAGTAACATTTGCTAGCGTTTACGGTGACGTCTACAGAGGAGTCTACACGAAACCAAATCCCATAAGAACATCATCAACAAAAGCATTATGAGGTGTAATTCCTGCAGACTGCAGTTTACCTTTCTTTACTGGAGTTGAACTTGCAATGCCAACTGAATAGCAAAGATGCGCATACCAGATGTGCAGTGACTATACGCAGCTCCAAAGGATTTCTGATGTCGAACGAATCATCAGATTAATGCATATGGACTACAATTGCCCTAATCTTTGAGGTAGTAAGCACCCTTTAAACGTTGGTATTTAAATATCCCTTCATAATAATTTTAATACTCGTTGTGAGAGCCTGAAATCTCACTTAGTTTATAACGGTTTTGACTGAAATTAACTGTCTCAGAATAGGACGAATTGGATGGATTTTGAGAGTACGATAATGAACTTTAGTGTCCTATAATTGAGTAAGTCAACTTCAGTCTGAATACCCTGTTCTGTGTACTATGTTATAATGTCCATAAAGTTCAAACCGTATCGACTGGAGTTTGCATAGTTAGGTCTGTCGTATAACTTCATAAATATCGAAAGATATCAGTAACAAAGGTCTAGACTTAAATTAGTAACTCTCCCATGAAAACCATTTCATTCACTGAGGTACATTTGTCCCTGGACCTTCTAAACACAACCCTCTTGCGTCATACGCCACAATCTTGATTTGTCCCCACTAAATGTCTCCTCCCGCCCTTCCACTCATTTCCACCACAAAGACAGGATCGTAACAATTGTAATCTCGCGCCAAAGCTCATATCCTTCCTCAGTCGATAGCAAGTTTCTAACATGCAAATCCGTCGTAATAACGCAACCATTAGAGTTGTATTGTGTTTGCCGATAACGAACAGGGTCCAACTTCTTGACGCTGTGTTTTTAATCGCATTCCGTTTAAATAACCTCACAGAGCCGTTTGTCTTGCTCCACAATTTTCTGCCTCAGACGTTCCAGCTAAAACATAATATTTACAATTCCCATGCTTGTTTATATTATGCGTTTTGCATACAGTGTATGAAAGAAACGCATAATGGGGAGGATGATTCTTTCCATCTGTCTGTCACCACGTATAATCTCTGGACGTATAGGATTTTTAGTAAAATTTGGCGAATTTAATTTTGTCCCGTGTCAGTTCGGTTTTAGTCATACACTGCTTTACATAATACTATCAATGAGATTCATCGACCTCCTTAGAAATAGCTGGTTGCAATAAAACTGGTACATAATAAATAAACTGTACGAATAAATGGTATTATGATCTACACCTTTCCTTTGAAACGTTATTCGGTGAGATAAATGTTTCACCAAATGCAAGTAAACATAATTTCTAACACTTAGAAAATGTTAGCAGCGTTGCAACAACGAAATGGAACTGGGTGTTAACATTTGTCTGTTGTTTAACTAAAGGCATAGCTACACATTTCCATAAATTACAATTTGAAACAAAGTTAACAATTTCATATGACTACATATGTAATAATCTTACAGGATTTAAACATTTCTGCGTCTGAATGGTCATAGGATACAAGAACTAAAGGGAAAGTAGAAGCGATTATTGAGAGAGATTCTGCAGGATATGTGAGTGAGGTTAGGTCTACACATTTAATGATGGAAACAAGAAATATACGTTCCATGCCTCGCTTCAGTCGTTAAGCGACCCTAGAAGGTTATCAGGGATCCTGCAGTCTATGTAGGCTGACAGCAACTATCTCAGACTTCACTATAGTAGCTTCTGTCTGAGTTACTTTATGCCAATTTGGATGAGATTCGGCAATTAATTTTATTTCACTGTGCGTTGGGAGACAGTAAAACGGATACAGAGGTAAGAAAATCTGCTGTAAAGTTACGGGCATTTAAAACAACGACACGTTCTGGTAAAATCTGAGAAGTTAATTACACAAAGTATTGCTTTCTGGTCTTGGTAATTTTAGTACAGAAACTTACACAATTAGACTAAAGCGTTTTTGTATGTGTGTAAGCCAATGTCAAATCAAACATACAGAGAAAAACATATGATTGAGTCGTCGTTTATAAGATTCAGAGTCCATTGTAGGTTAAAATTCATTCGAAAAATAAGTATGATACTATGTTACGGAGATTCAGGGAAAATGTTTGCAAACATTCAAAATCAGAGAAGAATATTCCAGACATTTAGAAATGAATCGTAATAAAATATGTCACATCTGAAGAAATGTTCAAAATACATAATCAAACTTAGTGTATCTGCAAGAGTTCACTTCCAGGCACTGACTGGTAGGAAATAAAATTAAGAGCCACGACACAAAGCACAGTAACGCCAACATGACGACACACAGATAATATTATTTTAAAAAATATGCTGGTTGTAACTGCAGTTTATCCATAAGTAATTAAAATAGAGTTTCAACCTAAAAATATTTTACTAAATTTCACTGAGGCAATCACTTAATAGACGCAACAAATTCAGTTACCGCCACTGCAAATTACACATATATTTTTAAGACTGAGTTCCAATCTTAAGAGAGCTCACATACGCAACTGATGCACTCATGTTTGCACAGTCGTGTGGCACCACTGCAAGGTGTTCACTTGCCGCCACTGATGCAGTAATAGTGGAATACTGGTGTCAACAAAGCACAGAAATTATTCCGTTTGTCACTCTTGCCGCCACTGACACAGCAATCATGATACACAGTCAATGGCCGCCTCTGCAAAGGGTTCACAAAGCAGCAAAATTGAGTGCCACTTAGAAAAGTCATTAAGACCGCCTCAAACTGAGATTGTGCAGGGGAAAACGGATCTTAAGAAAACCATATGTATGCAGATGTAATGAAGAAGGGGTTCAACCGTCTGGTTAAGCAAGTCTTAGTTGCGGAGGGCGCGGGATAAATACCCAGGCTGAATAATAAGGAAGCGGAGTACAAGCTAAGAATGCATAACAATGAACCAACGCGATGAACAAGGAAAGTGAACAAAGAAACTTTCGACGTTTGAAGTTAGAGTTAAATATTAAATAAAGCAATATTTATCAGGTAAAAGTTAAATGTCTGAAGAATGAAATCAGAAAATAAAAGGGACCTGTGTCGCGACAGCTGAAGTGTTAATGCCATTAATTTCAAATGCAAATCACCAGGAACGTTTTCATTTTAATGGAGTGATAGTTTTGTGTACATCACATTAAAGAAGATAATAATGTCGTGATGATACAGGCAGTAAATACGTCTGAAATGTCAGTGAACTTTTACCAGACTGCACGGCGCTACAACCCAGATGACAGGCATCTTGATTCTCACCGTCGTGATGAATTCTAAGCTTACGTAATTTTCGTAAAGATAGCGGGTTTTTTATTACTTATGTTGTTTAATGACACAGTTACAAATTCAAATTATATTGCGCTGAATAAGGTGGAAAGACTGACTTTTGTGGAGCCCTCATGGTTTATTCTAGAGTATTATCCCGATCGAATTATGTTTATCACCCGGAATTCGAACTGACAATCTGTCGGATATAAGCCTCAAGTGTTACCGGTACACGAAACTGCATATTGCTTAGGTTGTCATAGCGCACAGGCTTTTCTAAACACGGGAATAAACTTTAAAAAATGTTAAAACAAAATTTCTCATCTAGCTAATCAGGAAAGCCTGTACCACAGAATTTGTTGTGTGCTTTGTTATTTATTTCTTTACATAGCTAGTGTGCTTTTCTGCCACAGATTTTTGCACTTGGTCATGTACTGTCTGTTGAAACGGGATTGTTCGGCCATGGGTTAGTACGTTGCCATGGGCATGATTATGTTCATGTTCTCTCCCTCTATAAAACCCACAATGGGCCATCGCTCCAGTGAGGTGGAAACAATAAAGAACACAGCAATACTGAGAGATGTTTCAGAGGGGTACATGAGAGGAATTCCCTGACCACAGACACAGACATACCAAATTTAATAGCTATGCTTTCACAGGGAGAATTGTTTGAAGTGTTAGTTTAAATTTCAGGCCTATCCAACACGTGGTCCTGATTGTCATGTGACCCTTTAAGGCACAGAAACTCACATTATGATATACGTTTTAACATATGTTATGAAAATTATCGGGATTTTGCCAATAAATTGCAAGAACAATATTTTAATCCAAAAGATTAAAAGTGCTATTTCTGGACTTTGGAATTCTTCACAAAGGGCATAATAATTTATATTTTTAAACTTGGGACTGTGAAAATAATTACTATGAATAAGTATATTATATTATCATTATTAATAAGAACCGATTATACGTTATTACATTATTAATAACGTTCTTTGTGAAATACGTACTTTCTTCCTGTTACGTTAAGACAGAAGAAAAACGATCAAAAATTTATATAAGGTAATGATAGTAATACACCTTACAAAAATATGTTGTAATGTTCATTGTTCAATTTGTGTGGTGGTAGCGGTAAATCTGTGTTTAAACTGTTTAGACAATTTAAAATTGTGTGTTAAAAGGAATGGCATAATAATGAATCTCGGTAAAAAAAAAATGACAACTGGTACTAAATTAAAAACGTAGAAATTATCTCTGTCAGAAGAGAGAATCAACGTTTGGAAACAGCGCATATGACATTTTAAGACCATTGCTGAGATTTACAAAATTGACTCACCGAAGTGATACATAGATAAGTGAAATATTGTAAGTTAAGAATATGGCTGAAAACATACGTGATTTTTAAGAAATGGAACAAATAAAACACGTATAAATTAGTCAGACAAATATATTATACCAACGGCAGCACTGTACTATAAATGGGATAGCAAAATAAGTATTGGCCGTCCCAGAATGAATTTCAAGATTAATTTTTGAATGGCTGTTGATGGAACAGGCTAAAATCAAACTAGTTCAAGCAACGTGAAGAGAAATTGGAAAGTCAATATACTGTTGTTATTATCATTTGTAACACATTTGGCGTTAGTCACTTTGTTCTAGTCTCAGTGCACAATGCCCTTGCAACAGAACATGACGTTGCATGTCACATCGCTGGATAACACAGAAGTGCCCACCATTGTGACAGGCGTCCGGGATATCTGATTTCTGGATGTCTTGGCGTAATTTGACATCCAGTTCTAGATCCTTCAGTTGTTCGCACTGCATTGTGCATATTCCGATGCAATGCCTTACTATTTGCATGCCCACAATAAACAGAACTTTATTTGAAGATTTCTGTCTTATGGGTTGTTGCGCTGTTTAGTCTGGTCGATATTTACCAACGTAAATGATGAATCGCCCTGGTGACGGAGGCAGTAGGACCTCTGAAACGTTGGTAAACATCGACCAGACTACACAGCGCAACAACCCAGAAGACAGAAATCTTCATACTCACCGCTGTGAAAACTTCAAATCATACACAGAACTTTATTTTCATGTCACACCATCTTCTTTGTTGTTGTTGTTGTTACAATTATTGTTGTAAATTCACCATCAGGAGTTTGTTTTTATTGGTGGTCACTGTATGTACGAAGTGTTTTGCAATAAATATTTATAACGTAAGCCTATAAAATAATTGTTCGATTCTTGACCGGCTGAGCAACCATCTGATTCTCAAGGACCCTGCTCTATAAAGTTATGTTTATAATAGTAATAACAATAATTCAATTCAATTCAATTCAATTCTTTATTATTTGTGCGCTGTATCAATAGCCTGATGGCCAATTACAGATACAGATAATACTAATAATAATAATAAATATCAAGGGATAATAACCATGTTACATAAATATTTGTAGTATTACTGAAAGATAAACCCAACAGTAACAAGTATAACAAAAATAGATACAATACAATGTTGAATTACTTCTGTCTAAAATAAAAAGGATCTTTAATATAACGGAATATTGTCAATAAAAATCTGCTGTCTATGCTGAATATAGATGCTCTTCAATAGTTCTACTAGATGCGTACGGTGATTTATTTTCCGCTCCAACCAGGCCCTCTGGAGAACCACACTCTTTGGTATTCGTATCTGTCCATTTGATATATTCGCAGCAAGTCGTCACATCAGGTGTCTTCGCTTTTCAACCTTAGGGCGCGCCATGCTGTCTGTGACAGTTGACGCAGTCTGCTTTCCTGAATGACCTTTGTCGGCACTAGAGAGGTTTGCCAGCGTCTCAGAACCAGCATGACTTGTTCGAATTAAACAGAAGGGGCCAAATATTGTGACTGTTATCGACTGGGAGAATTGTCACGCCATTTCATGTAAAGAAAAGCTCGCGTTTTCTCCAGATGAAGGTGTCCTCTGGTGTGTGTGTGTGGCGTGAGAATAATGAAGCATCGAATTTGTCAGGAAAGGTTTCTAATAAAAGGGCCAGTGATTCGTGTTCCCAGCGGTAAGCTTGAGACTTGCTTAAAACTTGACCTGTTTCAGCTGCTATTTCCGGGAAGGAAACTGTTTTCACGATATGGAGGTCCGGGAATTGATCTGTCAGACATTACGAACTTTGAGCTGATTGTTCTGTACTTTCAGACACTGATATCGCAAGTTTCAATATTGTGACTTGGTTTATCTACTTGGTCCGCTGAAGATACACGACTTGTGATGGCCCGATCCTACATCCAAGGAACCTTACTCCTTGTCTTACTTTGAATTCAGAAAATCTCTGTGTTATGAGCGACAGAGTTTAGCTAAGGGGGGGAGGCAGAAGCGCTTTACTGTGGACTCGTGCTCATAAAATTACATTTTTCCACTTCTTCGTGGTTTTAGTGGCTGACTCATGTTATTTTATATGTTATAAATCATACTCTTCAGGAAATGCAAACCTAATATTTCAACAAACGGTACTTGCTTATTTCATGGATCCAAGTCCTTCCTGAGAAGTCAACATTCGATCAGCCACTTAAGAAATCCTCAACATTTTATTGCATTCCTATTCTCTCCCATGCAAGCTACATGCCCTGCCCATCTCATCCTCCTTGACTTGATGAGTCTAATTATATTTTGCGAGGAGTACAACTTACGAAGCTCCTCGTTATGCAACTTCCTCCAGCCTCCTAGCAATTCATCTCTCTTAGGTCCAAATGTTCTCTTCATCACCCTGTCCTCAAACACTCTCAGTCTACGTTCCTCCCTTTGTGTCAGAGACTAAGTTTCACACCCATGCAAAACTATAGGCAAAATTAAATTTATGTACATTTTAGTCTTTACATTTTAGACGGCAGACGAAAAGAATTACCCGAATTTAAGCATCAAATGGCACGTCTAAGAAAAAGAGAGTGTATCATAAATACGCATTTCTTTACGATCATCAGCTGTTATTTGAAACATTTTTTGAGGTAGTGAATATTCAAGGAAAACAATTCTCGGCTAATTGCAGTGTGTTAAGCGATTAGTCGATTAGCTGCGCGACTTGAACTTGTGTTTGCAACAAATGAATATCAATGAAAATGAAGCATACAAAGTCTCAAAAATCGCATTTTGAGAAATGTATGTACTCCAATTTTGTGTTTCTATTACACTTTTTCACTCATGTCTACCGTATAATTCTGTTGCTGACACAGTATTTACATTTACGGGTGTCATAACATTTAAACTGAAAGGTACCAATGCTTTCTTTCGAGAGGTCGACAGTCTGTTGCGGCAGCCATTGTTTCTGTCATTCCCAGTAATGTGCAAGTGTCATTGCTCGGTTCTGTGCCCTAGTCATTTCTTTAGAGTGTTGGATTCAGGTGTCTTCATCGCCAACACACTACTGCGTTCCCACCGTAACAGAAACTTACTGAATTGTTTGTTGGCCTGGGCATTCGGAAGACGAGAATTCTTAAGTAAGAGAATAGAAGAAGAATACAACGCAAACAGGCAAACACAACTTACAGTGGATATTTTCTTTAATTAACCAGCGAAAGTCCTTTCATATCAATTTCGACATTATCTCATGTAGAAAGAATACAGCAAAACAATTAGCCTATGATATTTACTGGCTGAAACTGTCTAATTATATGAAGATTTCTGTCTTCTGGGTTGTTGCACTGTGTAGTCTGGTAGATGTTTACCAACAATTCAGAGGTAATACTGCCTCCGTCATCAGGGAGATGAATTGCCGCTGTGAAAACCTCAAATCATACATGTCTAATTATATGCTTGTATCCAACAGAACAAGTGTTTGTACAGAGGGAAGCGTTTTCTCCATTTCTGTTTTATCTGTTTT
>NW_019059962.1:369507-381375 GCF_000696155.1 Zootermopsis nevadensis | reverse complement strand
CCTCACAGAAGTCCGGGATTTCCTCAATAACCGTTTCCCAGGTCGGTGGATTGGTCGAACAGGGTCGATAGCATGGCCACCTCGTTCTCCAGATTTGACACCTCTCGATTTTTTCTTATGGGGTTTCATTAAAGATCGTGTGTATGTTCCACCCTTACCTGCCAATCTCACTGAGCTCAAAGCTCGAATCACCGCCGCAGTTGCAGAAGTGACACCGTATATGCTGGATGGTGTTTGGCAAGAAATTGATTTCAGGTGGGATGTCTGCAGTATCACCAATGGCAATCACATCGAACCAAAATGACTATTTGAGGTAAAACTTGATTTGTTTTGCTATAAAATGACACCTCAACCGATTCTGTAAGCCTTCTGAATAAATTTCTATACACTTTCAAAGTTGTAAAGTCCTTTTTGAATCAACCTGTATATTACACGATACTGTTTATGACTCGTAGTGTGTATTGTGTATGAATTACCAGGTTCCTAGTAACGATGTTAGATTGCAGGGTTTTTTTTGTTTCACAAATGTTGCTGCCATTATATGACTTTTAGACGAGCTTCTATAGGAGATAAAAGTAAGAAATAGTTAAAGGAAACGAAGACATTGGTTTAGGGCGGAAAATACGAAAGAACTCATTCTCCATTAAATTTCCAACTGGCCTTTTTTTAGTAAACACAAATAGCAAAAATCAGTTAATTCCACAGGTCAGAGTCTCGCGTTATCTTATATCGATCGAAAATTTGATTCGCGAATGGGAATCCCGCTTGAGGCATGACGCCTGTGCATTAGTGTGTTGTGTCACCATTTGATTTGACAAGCGCTGCTGTCTCCCGTCCAAGAGCCCTCCATATGTACAGGAATGTTCACTGCTTCAGAATTATTTCTGAATAGGAACTTCCTAGAGGGCCAAATCCATAAAAAATGAAATAAAGAAACACAGTACGTCTTAGAAGCTAGCAACGAAGTTGAACAAAAATGGCAGAAATAAATTTTTATACGCTCAGTTATCGTCTTCAAAATTTAAAAGAACACAATCAGACAAGGTATTGAAATAAATAACACAAAATCTGTCATATTCAAGTACTAGGAAACTACGGTAAAATCCCAGTTACATTCGTAACAGATTTAAATCAGATAATGCTTGCTACCATTCACTTCAGAATTTTTTGTCTTTCCGTCTGCAGCCAAAACACACAAGACTGTAACTTTACGTGTTCTATGTGACTCTATTAACTTCGTCTTTAGTTCTATGGGAAGAACATAGATGCAGGGATTAATCAGAAGGAAATGTTTGAACTGACGAGAGAGCATGTCGCAATAAGTTGGAGAGAATTGGTAAGGGACTTCACACTTGGTGAAGTGGCATTTTCATAATATATAATATTTATGCCCAATAGGATCTAGGTATTGTATGAAAAAGTACACGACTAGCCTAATTGCTGGAACGACATTGCGTCATACGATGATGTGACGAGTTCCCCCACCCCCGAGGTCCGAGTTATCAATAATGGAGAAGACCGTGTGAGTTACATGCAGCTCATATATTAACGTCGTGTTTGACGATGCACTCTAATGCTAATGGCTGCCGACTTGGGTCGTTACTGGGCGGGTTCTAAGGCATTAAATATTGAAAGTCGGACACACATGTCGACCCACTTCATACGAATTTTGTTCCTGCACCAAAATTGATCAAGGTTCGGTATTCATACAAGGACTCGAAACGCTGTCTGACTGACTGATTTTTTGATATCAGAAACAGAAGGTTTGGCTCCGCTAACAGCGCAGCCTGCCGTTGTAAACGGCCCTGAGCCACTACCATCAGCTTCCCACCCTTTCAACGCCCGAAAGGTATATTGTAACGGTATCCTTCCATCTTCTTGCCGGTGACCACTTTCCGAAAGGTTTTTCTTAATACCACTGTAATAATGCCAGTTTAGGCCTCAACTGTATGACTGCAAGTTTCGGAAGTAGGGTCACAAGATCCATATATTTCTTACAATCAGTATGTGATTTTTCAGTCGTACATTAATAATTGATAAAGGTTTGATATGTTCAGCACCTGGAATAAGTATTGAACAGTTTTCATTAAGATTTTATAATGTTGTCTTGATATTACACATTGGACCCCTTTAGTGGCCGCAGTTTCATAGAGACATAGACTTTCCTCTTCATAAAAACGATCCATATATTATAAAAAACACGTGTTTTGTATTTATATGATCGTCTAGCTTTGCTAGTTACATGTTTAATGGTGGAATGATACTCATAACGAGATTTACAAAACTTGGTTAGTAGTGTATGTAATATTTATGCCTATAACTTCCTCAGTGCTGAGGGCTAGTTGTCGGAGACTGCTGGCGAGTAAATGTTAACCTCGAAGCAGAGTATGGACAGCAAGAGTCAAGTGGCTAGTTAGTAGCATTTCTAGAGCCAAGTTTAGGCTGTACTTGAATTTGTATTCAGACAGACACACAAAGTCTGTTAATAGAACCTCAAGAACAAACTATCTATATTCGTTCGGGACCGTAAAATTGAAGTAAGGAATTCTATTGGGGATTCTAAATTGTATAAACAAGTTTTCTCGAGGCTCTAGTGGTACCCGGTGAAAGATGGAGCTTGCTATTTCTATATTTGTGGTCATTTTACATCATCGTAATCGCCAAAATTCTGCTCCATTTCTGCCTGGTCTGTCATGGACATGAAACTGGCTTTAAGAGCTATAGAACAGATTCATACAGTTAAATGAAGCCGTGGAAAATATGTTGTATACGATTTGAGGAAAATATTATTACGTTTCTAGCCTACTTAATGTTAATAGAAAGACAGGCTAGTATTATAGTCATGCACCTGTGACCGTCTTTTGCAAATAAAGTTTGAATAAATTTACAGATTTTCATGAAACGTGGTATGAACTTCATGTCCTTGGAGATAATCTCAGCGTTTTACACTAATTTTTGCCATCAATACCACCAATTTACCAACAGTGTGAACTTTGGGTAAGCAGCGTTACCAACACTTTATACAGGACTATGAAACTGTGTACCATAATAGACGTATACATAGATACTTGCATAAATTGCATCTATAAGTTTACCTATTGGAATATGAAACGACAAATATCTCGTCCACAGTGAAAATTGTATATTAGTTTTTGTTTGACGGTGGTAACTATTTAACCGCATCACCATTTAATTAGCATACCTACAAATTATAAATGAAAAGTTGTATATTTGTTAGCAATTACAATCATGGCAACAGTTTAATGTAGTCGGAATGTGTAAAGTGAAAATTAGGCTCAATATAACGGATCACTGAGTTCTATACTTATCTACAATGAGCAGTGTTGGTTGGTTGGTGATCGTTTGTCGCTGAAGGCTTTTACTCTTTGTGAGATAATATTATAACCATTGCCATGGTAATGCTGTTAAGGAAGGCCCACAATTTAACTCTACTACAACACAGCACAGTTAATATAACCTCCATGTAAGATAATATTTGAAATTGCACTGCATTAAATCATATTATATTATTTCATTAAGCAAATATAAGACATTTTATTAATGTTTTGTTGCACGGCGTTACATAATTTCAATTTTTATGTGCTGCTTTGTGGAAACAATGCGTTAAAACAAAAGACTATTTACTCACTCATGGCCTGCTATGTGCATGTACTTTTATATAACGCAGCTAAACAGATTTTAACGGTGTTGACACTTCACATCTTTCGTAATTAAGCAAAGAGCAATGACTTTAATTTTTATATGCTGCCTTGTTACATTTTGCAATGAAAATGTGTTTTTAACTACTACTTGAATTTTACGTCATTCTTGACGGCCCATTTTTTAGTTAAATTGTTGATCGTGAAACTGTCATCATTTAGACAAGAATATGCAGGAAAGTAGAGTTATGTTCTTCCCAGAACTTTGTGTTTCCTCACGAAATAAATAATGAAATAGTGAAACACTTCCCATAGAGCATGTACCAGGTCTTGTAAGGTTCGTTTGATATAGAAGTGGTAACATGTGTCGCGTGCCTTCAAGTGTTGTTCTCGCGCGCCACTCTACAGAGCACGGAACACAACGGAACTAGGAACGCGCTGACTCATTATGAGCCCCATTTTGTTGTCAATATCTTCTAGAGTGTTGGTCTCACACCCTATATGAAAAACGGAGGATATTTAGACCTAAGGGAGAGGAAGTGGGAAAGAACTGAGAAAATTACATCTGAACTGAGCTACGTCAGTTAGTGCAGTGAATGACGCGGAGAAGGGAAATATTTATTCACAGCCGCTGAGTAGAAAATGGTTCTGGGTTAACCAAGGTTACTATCCAGTGGGTATCCGGACTCTTTAAATGAGACTAAATCAGATGGAGCGTGAAGTTAACAACTCCAACCTCATGTAATGCCGGTGTATACAACTTGAAAATCTCCACTTTCTTATGTTTGGCCAGAATTGAAGTATACCGACAAAATTCAGTAGGTTTATAGCACATCCCCAGCACCACATGAAATCGAAATACCCTGCTTAGTTTGTGAGATAAGACATACTTTCAGACATAAGAATATATTCAAATTATGTGTTCATTAATGCACTTTGTATAATTTGCGCTAAAACGATTACTAATTATAATTTTCTAAGCGTAACTGAAGACTGTGCTTTGATCGACCAACGGAATTGGTATATTTGTCAGTGCTACCAAATTCAGACAAAACACATTAATCGACTTTGTTCTTTTGAGTTATGAAGCCGTGTGGACTTGCAGACTGATACCAACGTTTAGGATAAACGTCCCGTCTCCATGTTCAGGACTGAAGTGAAGATGAAGCCAGTATTAACTTGTGAAACACTGTTATCTCCCGATGACTCCAAACGGCGTTACCACCCAAAACAACAACTTCGACATCTTCATCGCCTTGACAACTTCAAATCTCATATAATTACATTTAGTTTGTAAAGTTTTGTAATTTGTTTCATTACCACACTTAATCAACATCCTTTTAGTTTTCACGTTCTAGTTAAGAGATGCAGAAGGACTGGTGCTTTGTACATTTTATTTTACGCTGTGCTTCTGTGCAGTGACAAATACGCCTTATGCCTGAATCTCATTATCATGATCGGAGCTGCTGTTTGCGAACAGATGTTATACCAAAGACGGAATCCGCTCAAATAAGGCGTCTGCTTTCTTCTTGGGCACTTTGTGATAATTTAAGGAACTAGCAGCCCAGAGCGTTATGTCGAATTCACAGGGCACTGTATATAGTATATATGTTCTTGCACATTTGTGGTGTACAGTTTGGCAATGAACTGACCAAGCTGGCCTAACCTCTGACCTCGTGGGAAATCTCCCTCGATCACAGCTCCAGCAGCAGTCAGTTCTTTACCGGCCGACAAATTACCTGCTCCTCCCCACCCCACCTCCTTCCTAACCCATTCTCCAGGCGGTCGTTTATTTGCTACAAGTTGTACAGCTGCCCGCTGAGAACAAAGCTCGTTTCTAATAGGGAAATTTTTGCTGCAAAAGTTTCTAACAGAGAAATTTTTGCTGCAAAAGTTGTTTGCCTTTTGCTGGACTAAGGCAGATGTCTGTGGTGAAGATGTCTGCTGTTAAAACATGTCAAGAATCACGATGGCTACCGGCTAGAGGAGTGGAGTTTGATTCCCCGTTGGAACACGACTGATTTTTGGAATATAAAAGGACAGTTTCTTAACTGCGTATATGCTCGTAATATGACATCAAATTACTTCGTGATTCTGAATGATGAGTTGGACAGTTTTAAAAATGATCGTGACCTATTTTAAAGTACATCGCGCACCATTTTCTTGAAGAACCTAATTAAACTTCATAAATATGGTCATGATAGGTGGTCTTTGGTACAAAAATCAAATCTGGGATCTCCCAAATATCTTTTATGGTTCAGTCGTCCTAACAATATTAGGCGAATTTCAGCGCTGAGCTAATCCACAGACAATCCATGTCTTGTAAGATTTGAGGTTTTCACAGCGGTGAGTATGAAGATTTCTGTCTTCTGGGTTGTTGCGCTGTGTAGTCTGGTAGATGTTTACCAACGTTTCAGAGGTCATACTGCCTCCGTCATCAGGGCGATGAGTATGAAGATTTCTGTCTTCTGGGTTGTGGCGCTGTGTAGTCTGGTCGATGTTTACCAACGTTTCAGAGGTCATACTGCCTCCGTCATCAGGGCGATGAATATGCCAATACACAGCGCAACAACCCAGAAGACAGAAATCTTTAATCCATGCCTTAATTGTATTTTTCGCCAGTTAATTTAGTAGTTGAATTCCTAGAGTTTTCGTCAGAATGAGAAAACAAACATGCGTGTGTAACAATGATATATTTATGTCAGCAATGAACTCCAAGGCGAAATAGATATTAGGAATCAAAAAGAACACGTATGTAAAACGTGTACTCCGGGCTGAAGCCTTGTTTCTACCGTTTCTAATCACAGAAGTTTCCTTGTTGGGTTCTCCGACCCGCGTTTAACATTGAAATGACCCCGTCTGATTCCGGGATAAAACGGACTTACTAGTCACCCCCGCACTGGGCACATGGGCCATGTTCTCGTTACAGTAATATAAAATGTATTGCCATTCGTCCCTAGAGACTAGAACAAATTTTGATCCTACGTCCACACAAAACAATGCATTTTTAAACTTCAAATACAAATCAAATCACCTCATGTGAAGTTAGATAAAGTTATGTCACAGCAGTGCAAGTTACCTCATCCTACCAGTTTTCAATTTGAACTTGTGTTTCGGCTATCATGACTGATTCCTTCCCGATTTTTTCCAGTTGAATCCGAAAGTTAAACAACGCTAATAACAATGCACACAGTTGAGCCTGGTCCATCCATCTCCCATCCTTACAACCTGATTCTCTAAGAGCCATCTTAATGCTATTCTGTCATATTATTCTCGGTCCTTCAAGTGATTGTTTTCCCGGCTAATATTCTTTGCTTATTTCTTGTCTCTCCGACCGTAGCTCCATATTTAACAATACTATGGTGGTGTAAAAATCACGAAGGTTGTGCAGTTGCCTCGTACACATACTAGGTTAACATTTAAGACTGTGTTATGCTAGATTGACGAATTTCTCAGTAATGCTGCTAGAATGCAGGATGTTCTGTTTTGAAAGTTTTGATACCATTGGGAAGCTTCTAGAAGTTTCTTCAATACTGGATATAAATACGAATTCGATAACTGAAGAAAGAGTTAAGGGACTAATGTACAAAAGAAATCGCTCCCACGTGAATTCATCGGGCTTCTTCCACTACAATCCCACCGTAAAGCGCTAACGTAGACAAACTTCAACGTTCCTTTGATGTCCCAATATTTTAATACAAATGTAGAAATATAATGACTATTTTGATACTGACGTTTTGATTTTGTAATTGAAATAAGTAAATAATAAACTTGCCATTGCTTCTGTGTCACCATCTTCTAATTTTAAGTATTTCTAATTATTCGGAGACCTATTAATATTTGTAAATTTTGTTTCCTCAAATTAGCCCACCCGTCGCGCTTGGAAAGCGGAAGCCACGTATGGCCCACGATCGCAGGTTGCTTATTACTATTTTACACAATAGATTACTAATTAAAAAGAACACATTGAACTATATAAACAAAATTTATGACAATAATACCAGTAGAATGAGACTTGTAACAGGTTAAAGAATTGATCACTTGTAACAATAAATATGAGGCGAGAACAATTAATCACGACGAAATAAACAAATGAGCGACATATTGGTCTCGCTCTCTCTCATACACATACACATATATATCTCCATCAATTACAGGCTGTTCACAAAGCTGTGAACATCACCGCTCAGTGAAAATTAATAATGAAAATATAAACGAGCAAATTGAATGCAATCAGAGGAGGATTGTGTGAAATTAACAACAAAGCAGACAGAAAGCTAATTAATCGTGATATTACAAATAAATTAATTCCTTTAAAACATTACGAAATTTAGAATATTTTTTTGATCAGCCTAAGTACTATCAGTTTTTGAAAGGGGACTTTGCTCCTTGGAGTTAGTTCGCAACACATCTCTTTACCATAGCGAGTGCTTTGGTAAATAACGCGTGCAAACGGCTGATAACACAATTTGAGGGGAGCACAAATGGGACACATATGAAATGTGAACTCTTTGGTCCGAAAACCTAAAGAGAAGAGATCTCTTGGCGTAGATGGAAAGACTGTATTGAAATGGGTCTTACATAAATAGGGTGAGTAGATTCCTCTGGTTCACGATACGAATCAGTGGCGAGCTGCTGTGAGCACGTTAATACACCAACGAGTTCCACGAAAGACGGGACATTTCTTGACTAGCTGAGCGACTAGTAGTTTCTCAACAAAGACTCTGCTTCTTTAGTTATTTTGTCGTCTTTTTATCGACGCTATCTCACTAGCATGGGTTTTATAACAACGAATACCAGTATTGTGCACGATTAATTTAAAGTTGTGTGAAAGAAATCGGCAGTTTTCCCTTTGCCTAAGCATGCCATGAAGGTGTATAAGAGGCTTGAAGGGAAAGTCCCACGCATTCCGAACTTCACCAATAGAGTAGACAGTGTTTGGTCTAGCATGTTTGTAACCTACCAAGCCGCAACACGAGCGGAAGAGTGTGGCCCTGTTGTCAAATATTCATTTGATTATCAGATGGCGATTCTTGTGGTAGAAAATTGAAACGATCAGACCAGAGGACATGATGTATAAGACATTTCGCGAACAAAAACAAGGCGTCTGTCTTACAAGTGACCTTTGATCAGTGCTGTTTGGAGAGTTACGGCGCAGTGCGCCAGGGATTATCAAATCCTGGCGAAATTTAGACGTAATTATATTTATTATAACTCAGAAACATTATTCTTCATCTACTAGCATTGCCTGATAACATTGTCTTCACCATGGCATATCCTTATTCGTCTATAAGGTTAAACCTATACTCGTGGTCTGTTCCTCCATTTTAATGTAATTCTGAGATAATGTGTATTGGATCCGCCACTGATTCCTGCCCACTAATGTATTGTAACCGGGTTGTCCTGTACTGCCTAATATCACTAGACTTTCCCTGATACAGCGAGGAATGAATAAGTGTGCAGTTGATCAGAAGAAATCGTTAACTAACAATGCAGTAATACCACCAAACACAGATAAAATGTCGCCAGTCTTATTTATCATCTGAGGAGTACAGATATTTGGCATTTATATCATAACCTACACCATGATCGGCCGACCATGTCGCAGTCCTAAACTCTTGTGCCTCATAACCTTCTTACAGCGAAGCAACCGCCATCTTAAAAGGGTATTTATTTTAACTTGAGTATAGGATAAAGTTGTTTTGACGTAACAGCAAATCGGAGAGCGTTGGAAGAAAAGTTCCATGGTTCAGAAATTGTTAAAATACCTAAATGCTTCGAATTAAATAAAATTATTCTCGATAAAACTAATTTATAATACGACATTCGAACCAATGAAAAGTGTTATCAAGTTATAAAGAAGCGTTAAACAATATCTGCAGTGACTGTCACTAGAAATTGTTATATCTAGTTGCAGATACATTAAATGAATACAAGAGATACATATACGAGCTACGAGAGACCCCAGACTTTCAGTTTTCGCCAATATTTAAATTTGATTTTTTAATATAATACGTCCTGTACACTATGCATTAATATTAGTAAGTGATAATATTACTTCAGAATATCGCAGCGGGCTGTAATTAGCTCACCCCTGATTGCATGCATCTATAAAAATTTCTGTCGTTTCTCTTTTCGTCATTCGTGTTTTGCCGTCTGTTTTGAGCAATCTTTCTACAGTACACGGCCAATCATCTTTTTGCTTGAATACATTTTCTTTCATTGTAAATGTACGTATTACATAACATTGACCGGAAGTGATTCTGTGTATGACAGTTGCCCATTGCAGACATTTAGAGATACAGTGGACTTTTTATAATATCAATTGTAGTGACCCAGTAGCAATTTTATATTTGGGCTAATATCCTGAGGATTTTGTAATTAATATGAGATTTTACTGCCTGTCAGAATACTGTGTGGATTTTCCTGTCATTTTCATTAGCTTTATTTGTTTTCAACATTATTTATCTATTTGAGGTAGGCGTATTTTATATCGAGTTGTGGAGATATATGAAAACTGGAGAAAATATTTGTGTGAATGTCTGTGTTTGTTTGTTTGTTTGTGTGCTATAGCCTTGTTCTTTGACAGTACAAAATCGCAAATGACAAACAGCGGAACCCCATTTTGTTAAAAATCATCACAGTGCTACCTGCTTCGAGTTACGCTCAGGCAGGAAAGTAAGTATTTCAAAGCCTCTGGAGAATTTTCAGTATGCTGTTTGAGTGTGCCGCAGCACAAGGAGAATTGTTTAGTTGTATGATGTCAGAGTAAACAAAAACCAATCAGGTCCGGTAATGGAGTATGTTCCGGCGCAAAAGACGACATCCGTCAGTGAAACTTAAAACTACATGACAGTGAGTTTGTGTAACGTTAGGCCTATGACCGTAGTTTTAGTCACGAATAGCCATTAATTGTTAGCCTTAACTGTTGGGAGATGTCAAGGCTTATTTTTAACAAAACTTCTCAAATTGACGCCAGAGTAACTAGTGCTTCTAGGTGACAAACCTGCATGTTAGGCGTAACATAGAATAGGATAAAGTATTCATTTCTTCAAGTAGTAAGTCAAAACAGAACTTATATGTAACATTTATAGAACGTTTATGAGGTTTCATACCATATTAACGGAATTATTTCAGGCATTTGAATCCGAGTTGAGGATACTATAAGGAAATATGTTAGTTCACAATGGGCCGACAGTCGTTTTAAAACAGTTGGCAAAACTTTCACTTTCTTTATAAGTTTTATTTTAAGTAATATTACTCTATGCGTATTAGTAACATCATTGGTTTCCTGTTTCTTGTTAGACTGTTCTAAAAAAACCTGACATTGCGCTAACTGCGTTTAACAACACTTTCCACCTGGCAGCCAATAAAAAATTCGTGTTTATTACCACCTGCTCGGTATATATTTACTCTACCTTCATAAACGTAATGAACAATATGTAGCCAATTGTTCATTTATTTTACGATGCTGCATGAATTGTTTATAGGCATACATTACAGAATGAAATGAGGCAAGATGATGGTGAATAGGGAGGAAGAATAGAACGTAGCCTGTTTTAAAACATATATCTCGCGGTTGAGATAAATCGAGATAAACCTTTGTAATGGTAACCCATTCAAAATGCTTACCTTCCAAACACGAGAGACGTTATCAGATAACTAATACGTATTATGACATTGTACTGTGGTATTTGTGATAACGGTACATTTTTTCAAAAAAATTATTGATCAATATTTTAACCTGAGAGGTAAATTATTGATTACCAGGGTGACTGTCAGCTTCTCAACATGTACTCTTTTTCATGTTGTTTTACGAATAAACATTGTTTCTTTTATCTGTCTTTGGCTTTTTTCTGTTTAAAAAGAGTGGGCCCTAAATTAGAATATGGAGCAGGCTTGCCACAGTAGTTATTCTGTCATAGTGATGCTGCCATTTTAACTTGGTGTAATTTCACATAACGAAGCTCGAAATTTGTGCATTTAGTTTCAAGAAACTCGAGTGATTATTTAATAATTTATATAAACTGCAGTGTTTACCCAGTGTCGATTGAAATGAGTTCATAATTATTTATGATGAACAGTGGAAAGATAGTGTGGACAGAAACACTAGTGGCTCCATAAATAATTCTTAAACGAGTATTGTTTTATTTAACGAACAATTTTTAGTTGCTTGAGCTAAGTGACGTCTAACTCGCCTGTGTCGGGG
>NW_019059962.1:336243-352220 GCF_000696155.1 Zootermopsis nevadensis | reverse complement strand
CCTCTTCCTTAGCTTATCTTCCCGCTGCTTCATATAACTTGTCCCTCGCTCCTGTCTGCACATACCCCCTTCTTGCTCCCACGTCTCGCTCTATGAAATATCGACAGGGTCCCAAGAGCCCCGTTCCGCAGAGGTCAGTAGTCGGAACCAAATGGCACGCACTGAACTTTGAGTGAGATATCCTCTTACTATTGTTTGCGAAAATGTTAACAGCACTGTCACCGCACAGTGCAACGCAACACAAGCGGAACAACGGGCATCTCTTGGAATTGCCCTGTTGATAGCACATGGCAGTAAGTAATTCTTAATTTAAATATCTGTTAAGATAACGGGAGAGTAGGGAGATATGAAATGCATTCAAAATTTCGGTCGCAAAACCTGCTAAGAAGAGAATACAGCTGGCTAAAAATGTACCTAACAAGTTTGAACTCAATTTTATCCACAAAGAGCAATTCTAATCTGGAGAAACTTTGCTGACGCATTGTAGAACTCGAGTCATTTGTTTTCATTTAGGTACCAGGTCACCCCAAAGACTTTGGAGGAGCTAGAATCATCTGTTGATCGTAAAATCTTCGCAATTTCAAGTGATATTATCAAAATGTGGTGTCACACTTTGGGGTGAGACTGCGAAAGACCATCGAAGTGCATTTGCCATATGTTCATTATAAAAATTCACATATCGGATGTTTTAGAGGAAATGCCCCTATTTTGTCTCCTAGATTCTTTTTAGTTCTTATAACAAGGTGAGATGAAAGTGGCATCACAGTATACAGTTTACTTATGATTATTTAGCCCTTACTTGTGAATGATCTGATGGTATCTTAAAATAGACCACGACCTCTTCTCCCTCCCTAAGTTCACCACGCTCGTATCCTCTCATCTCACTCGGCGCCAAATAACCTCTGTACAACGCCGATGTGTGTGCGGCGTGTTGCAGGAGGGCATGGGTCAACTGCGGATTGTGACGGGTGGCATACAGCTCAGTGGCCAGGCCATGGTTCTCGACGCTCTGCTGGCGTCATCAATCCGCTCCAGAAGAGGGCAGCCGATCACTGTAGAATCCAGCCGAAACTTCACAATCAACACGAGGGACGAGGGCGGTCGAATCGTCAATAGGATATTCCTGGGTGAGTCGCAGTGGGTGTGTATCTTCGGGAGACTCCCGAGAGGGTCAGAGTGAGGCCAAGAATCAAGAGTTTGCATCCGGATGCTCCTTAAAAATAGAGTATTTCAGTGTTTAAGAATCAGGTCTTGTATCGGGATATGCGACTCTCTTAACTTTAGTTTGCCGTAGTTTTCTTCAGTCTTTTCAATCACACTTGAATGACACATCAAAATATGCTACTGCTGCATCCTTTCTAATCCCTCTCAGATCGTCATTCATAATCATGCTCTGTGATATGACGCAATCTAAGTTGTGTTTTCTGTACAGTGCAGTTAAATAAACCCAACGGGGCTGGTTTGCATAGCGACATAGCTAATGAATCAGATTTTCTAAGTTTTCCTTCGTCCCTCCATGCGAATATGAGAAAGTAAAAGAAAGGAAAAGACAAGTAAAGAAACAAAAATAAAATAAGAAGGTATTTTAAAAGACACAATAAAAATGACAGAAAGAACGTACGAGTTATAAAAGAAAGGTGAAAAAGAAGAAAAGGAGTAAAGAAGAAACGAAATTAATGATGAATGTTTGTCTATACAGAACCAAATGAAAGAGGCTGAAGCAGTTGCTAAACCGTACTCGCCTTTTATTACATCCAGAATCATCCTGGTGATGCAACGAGGCAATGCTCCAAGTGATTCTGGATGTAGCTGAAGTGTCAGTTTCATGCTCCAACAACTTTTCCCTTCAAAATGATTCCTCAGTGTCTGTAGAATAGGGTATTGGGCAGGCCCCAGATGTAACAGCGAACAAAATATATTTTCCTTGCTAGAAATATAAACACCCTGTGGTCCGCACCTCTACCTACTGATTTATCACAGCTCACCTGTCAAGCTAAATGCTCAATGAAGACCTTGAATCAGAACGGGTTATGGCTCATGTTCGTTTTCAGGCAACGACCGCTTGGTGTGCCTGGCTAGAGGGTTTCGTGTCACAGACACCAGGGGCACTGTGCTCTTCTCTGCCGACAAGAAGGAAGTCGTCGTTGGAGCAGAGGTCCTCAGGGTCACAGGTCTGTTTCCTTTCCTTATTCTGCGCTTCACTGATCCGCGTCCATAGCCAGCTTTCAAATTCTCTCTCGCTGTTCGTGTCCTACATCCCTTTGGCGTACTATTGTGTGTTAAGAAGCAAAGCTTTTCAGGGTCTGTTGTTATTCGTTTTCTTAAGATTTATATAATGCTGTCATTGTAGTAGTAACATGAAACAAGTCTCCATTTCCTCATGTCTGTGCGTCCTTGAAATTTAAATCTGCGAGAACAAATGCCATCGACATCCATCAAGTACTTTCCGAGAATAAACGTACCTCCAGACAAAAACACCCATTGATTCCCATAGGCCTAATGTATTGTAATTATACAGTTACTACAAATAACGCATTAAATATTAAATTAATGATTATGTTCCTAAATTTAGAATGGAAACTGAAGTTCTGAATATACTGTTTCTGTAGTTCACCAGCGTTGACAAATGTAAAACATTGAAAAGGAACGAGTTTAATGATATAGCACTTCGCCTGTGTAGTCTTGTATAGACTACACGGACGTCACTGATGACTGAGAATTTGCCTTCGTATTGCGAACTATCAACTTTGAAAGACGAAATTATATTCGAAGAGCTTCTCCAACCAATTTCTTCTTTTCACACAATCCTAAGACTCACATCTTCACAGGATTTTTAAGGCCGTTTTATTTTCATTGAAGGAGAGTTCAAGTGTCCTGTTCATAACATAATGATTATATTGCGCAGATTTCATTTTAATTTGACCAAACGAGACTCATACGCCATTGATACGTATTGAATTCATACATTCAAATACAACTGTTTCTACATATTTCCGTTACTTTCAGCCATTTTTAGGCAGTTTACGCTAAAAATTAATGTTGTTAAGAGAAATAGACATTTAGTAATTCTTGTGTAGAAAATAATAATTTTACAACAAAGTTATTAACATTTTATAATCCATATACGTTTTTCTTGTTGTTGTATATGTATGTTCTAAACCTCGCGTAAAATACATCTATTTTACAATAAAATTACTAATATCTTAATATCCGCAAAAATATTTTTATTATTGTTGTACGTCTTGTCGTTTTAATAACGTTAACATACAGAACGAATTCCCGTAAGAAAGTCATAAATACCATAGACGTGTACGGAGAATACAGGTCTGCGAAATGGAAATTTCTGTGTGATGCTGTTAAACGTAGTTGGTTATGAAGATTTCTGTCTTCTGGGTTGTTGCGCTGTGTAGTCTGGTCGATGTTTCCCAACGTTTCAGAGGTCATACTGCCACCATCATCAGGGCGATGAATATGCCAATACACAGCGCAACAACCCAGAAGACAGAAATCTTCATACCCACCGCTGTGAAAACCTCAAAACATACGTAGTTGGTTATGTTGAAAATAATCATAAGACAGCAGTTAGTGCCGATTTTAAAATCCCCAGCACTGAGTTTTGCCTGTTCCGTCGATAGTTCAAATCTCATCGGTGTTCGTTCTTGTCATGTCTTGGTTCTTACTGTTAATGCGTTGTCTCACCTTTTTTTCCATTTTCATTCCTTCTAGGTGATGGCGGCGCAATTTTCGACGGCACAGTACAGACGCCACTGGTGAGAGCCGACTCAGGAAACGAACTCAGGTCAGTGTTTCACAATTACATATTTCCGTTGATCTGACCCTTCTGGAGCACTAAGAAGGCAGGGTTACGAGAATTAATCATTGAGAGCTCTAAGACGTCCAGAAGGAAGAGTTTGTTACATTTTAAATATTATAGAAGGGGATGTTAACAGCGTAAATAAAGAACAAGAAGTAGAAGAGGGAAAGAAGAAGAAAACGAAACACCCATATAAACAGAGTCGCTTTAGGACAAATGGTACGCCACTGTTTGGCACACAAACACAATTATAGCTGTTGAATAAGGAAGAATTAGTATTCTTTTTAAATACTGTGTTTTACTCCGCGACTTTGTGATTTTTAATCTGAATCTACGCTGCAGCGTCTTACAGTCTAATGGTCTGCTGCCGACATCTGGCGCGAAAAGCTGTCCTAATGCATCAATGTCTTTTTTCTTCTTCTTCTTCTTTCTTCGTCATAAAAAGAGATGCATTGCTGGCGGATTTAATAAGCGGAACAGATTGGCTGGCTGGAGCCGGGAAATGGGGGTGAAGGAAGCACGCCTATTAAACACTTGCAGAACTTGTGCTTCCTTGCTGTAATGCAGAGTATCGGACTCGCCCCGCACCCACCCGCTCCCTTTGAGATCTTTGCAACTATCGAGTTCACTCACTAAAGTGATGGACGATTAGGGTTAGAATCCCTGCGACGGCAGTAATCCAGTGATTCGCCTGTTCCTTTCGCCATCAACGAAACGCCGACTCCGGGGTCCACCAGATGCCTTCTCTGGATGATACCTGTGAGGACAAAGTGGGCGAGTCTTGCACTGGCCACTCATTTCCAGGGCGGACCTTAGAAATTTTTCTTACTCGATAAATAACAGGCCTAATCTTCTTGAATATTAAGTTTCGAGTCTCATAGTACGCGCTTTTAAGATCTATTTTTACTCACTGCAAGTATTACGTACATCAGGCTTTCAGGAAATCGAGCGATGCTCACTTCGAATTCTGTTTAATTAGTGTATTATTACGTTAAAATCACAATTTAGGGTGTTTCCGAATTACTACACCCCCATTTGACTTGGAAACTCAGTAGACGCATGACATCTCGGCTAGGATGTTCGGTCTCCAATCTGGGATTTATCTGGGCCGGATTGCCGATTGAATGCTGTAAAATTTGTGTAGTTCAAACAGCGTTGCTAAATAACATGGGCCTGAATCTGAACCAAAAACTACCGAATGATTCGGAAATCATACGTCTGTGCTAACCAGCTCGTTAACTGTCGTTAAGTTTACGTCAAAAAGACGTGTGTATTTTTGTTGGTGCAGGTTAGAATCTCCCACTCGGTCGCTAGAAGTGCGGGCCCCACTGGGGGTTCTCATGGAGTCCCGTGCCGGGGACATCAGCGCCTCTTGCCTCACGGACCTCAAACTGCAGTCCGTTGCTGGCGCGGTACGTATGTTGAGAAAAAACTGCCCTTACATAGATACCATAAACAACAAACATGCCAGAAGATAGCTCTAAATAATATATGCAAATTCTGTTTTAAACATTTTCCCACACGGCGTACATTCAACTAAGTACAGGTGTACCTTTGTACACGCGTAGAGTTCCTGCAGAGACCAGTTCAAGCTGCACTTTATTCTTATTTCATTTCAATGAAGAGAAATATAAGTCGCTAATTACCACAAAGAACTTAAACTCCTTCAGCCACGTATATTACTCATGTAGACATAAATTAGAGGAATACTCTCTTGATAACCTTACTGCCTCCACCTTCTTCAGTTAACCTACATGAACACCCAGCTTTCCTCATTAAAGCCTATTAATTGATCTTCAGAAAAAAATTTCGACGAGAGTCATATTATATGAAATAAATAATATTTTTATGTAAACGATTTGTGTAATATCAGTGTTTGTGTTTAAACACGTGTTTAATGTTATTACATAGTTGTTTCACTTCTAAATAATAAGGAACAGGATCGAAATCTCTAATTTTGCTGTAAATAAATATCCACTCACAAACTTCAAAGCTAAACATGTTGAAACAATCTACCACGTAAATCAAGTTTCCTTACAGAAGGGAAATGTAGTTTCAGTGCTGTTCGCGAGCTGAGTATATGAAATGAATCAGTACTAGCAACGAAATAAGTTATTGGAGTACGTCTTTACACGCAGCAGCTCTGTCTTTCAGGTACGACTAGATTCGGCCAACGTGTACCTGTCAGGTTTGAAAACTGCTACCCCCACACCTCAGTCACCGCCCCCAAGGGGGCACCATCCCACAGGTCACGAGATCTACCAACTGTGTGTGTGCAGCAACGGGAAGCTGTTCCTGGCGCCTCCCGAGGGACTCTGTGCTGCAGACGACGACAGTACTGTGTGTCGGTGATGAGACTGAACTGCTTGTAGCATTTTCAGGAGTACAGTGCTGCATTTCGTTGTTCCTTGTGAACCTCTTCCTGTCCAAAGTTGTGAACGCATTGCCCGTCCCTTGTGAACACAGTACAATTGGTACGCGTCTCTTAAATCGGAGTGGTACTCTGTTCCAGCACCTAGTGGTACTGACTTTCCTCCCTGTTTGAAGTTTCTTCGGCTTTGTACCGCGTGGTTCCTTACTTTTCTCATAATGAAGCAGGGTAAGGTATTCTGTCTTGGTAATCTAATGTAACTCCTTCGTGTCTCAAGTCAGCGCTTTGAGGCTTCTATTTTTCCCTTGTGAACGAGTTGAGAATTATTTTTCTGCTTAGCCATCCTGTTTCTAGATTCTCCAAATCCTCCGTATCCACATTCCCCATATTGTTTTCTTTTTCCATTTTGAACAGAGAAAATTCATTGTACGTAATTGGCATGCCGGTTCGTTGTGAAAACAATATATGTTTCCAGTGTTCACGTTAACCGTAACACTTCGAGAAACGAAAGTAAATCGATCTTATGACTTACATTCGCGATTCACTAAAACTCAATACATTGGAGCACAACAGAATCGATCATATAAAATGCATCGTTAGACAGCTTCACTCAATCAGCTATGCGTTGTTAGCCAGTTAGTCGAGGCTTACACTCATGGCAGGCATAACAAAGTTATCAACGCATGGCTGCAGCAGGTTAAATATGAAATTTATCTAATCGATTCTAATATGTTTTGGTCTATGGAGTACCACTGAACCACGAAAGTAAGACAGAAGACTTTTTCTCTTTCGAAGTGTTAACCTGGCTAACACGTTCAACACGAACGTTCCGCTCGTCTGTTTCAATCAATTCCTTCCGAACGCCTTGTAGTCTGCCTATTGTAAACACGGTACGAGCAGTTCCTCTATGTTATGAAAGCTTAACGCTGTTTTCCCCGAACACTACCTGGCGCCCTGTCCCTATCCTTGAACATAGTGAATTATATCCCTTGTGAGAACAGTGGATCACTGAAGCCCGTTCCTTCTGAACTAACCGTAGCGACATATATTATTTATTCCAGTGGGATCCATTGTGCTTTGTAACTAATGACCGCGTGAACTCAGCATTGGAAGTATCCCTACAAACTTGGTATCATGAAACTTTAATCCAGAAGATGCAACGACACGGACCTTTAAGTCTGATTCCGTGGTTCGGTTCCCTCGTGCTGTGCAGTTCATTGTTGTGAATGGCTTTGCTTTTCTTTACAGACATTAGTGGTTTTCCTTTTTTGTGAATCTAGAATCATTTGGTTTCGATAAGGAAGATTCAGTTCCAAGAAAATGTATTATGAGGTTCGTCGAAACATATCGAGTTACGTTGCACATAACGTTGAAGATGTGAACAAGGAGAAGTTGACATGAAAGAGGAGAGTTGAAATAGCTGTCTCGAAATAATGCCTGAAGGCGCATTCGAATGATTATAACGAGAATACGACATGAAAATATAACAGAATATTCGGGTATTTATAAAGGATATACTGCGAATGAAAAGAAAGCAAAGTATAACTTTCTTAAAGACATAATCAGACAACAGTCACATTATCTAAGGAAATGTTACGTGAATAACAGACAACGAATCTTCAAATAATTATTTATATAGGCCTGTAACAAAATATAATGACTGCAATTAATTATTTTATTTAATATTCGGTGTATGTGATGTACGGGTTTTCCAACTCCTATTTACGAAATCGCAAACCCACAGACTGGGATTTCACTTTTGCGAAGCGTTTATCGTTCCAGGCCGACGTACAAAACCCTGGAAATATATCCAAGCCCCGGACGAGTTTCGAACCCAAAATTCATGTTCGAGAGGCTCAAAACCGCGCGGTTTAATCGAACATTAAAAATAATTTTATCCGATTTTTAAAGTTGAACTGAATCTTTCGTACTTGAAACTATTCTATTCCTCCGTAAAAAAAATTGCACAAAGTATTTCAATAGAACAGGAAACAGCACGAGGTCATTGTGTGTCAGTGAGAAAAGCAATATTCAAATATTGTCTTGAGTGCTGAAAGTGAGTACATCATTGCTGGGAACAATTATCGTAATTGTGAAGCTCTTTGTTGTGACAGACATGTGGCATAGATTCTACATAGAAATGAGCTTCTTATTGGAAATTTAATTTCGAAACCTCTGGGATAATTAAGATGTTAATATCTGAGAATAAAATGAATGTTGTAATGTAATGATAATGTAAAGAAATTGAAGTTTTGCTCATAGAGGAATCACATTAAACTGAAATCACTGATAGATTGATGAAATAAATGAAACAGACCTATTTTATTAGTGCAGTTAGTTCACGCAAATCCAATTTCCCCCAGAATCCTTGAGACAAATATTACATTTGCCATGTACGTGTCCCCACAGTGGCGGTAATTAACCCTTCCCTTACGCAGAGAGTTTTGTTCGATTTATCTGCAGTCTGTGAGCCGTGAACCCAGTGTCATGACTTCTACCATAGCGGTGGGACCACGCCCAAGATACCTCAGATATGTGGTTACGCCGTATATTTACTGGTAATATTGATCTTAAAGAACTAAATTTATTCCTTCCCCGTACAAAATGCATTAAGTTGTGTTTCACGCATTCTTCAATCTAAAGTAGGAAAAATAATTTCGCTCGGTGTGTCTTATATGTGTTGTTTATAAAAAGAAAAGCATGTTTAACGTAAATTAACGTTAAACTTATTGGAATGTGTGAAATGGAACACATAAAAATGGTTGCAAGCTCTGTATTTAATATAGCACAGCCTTCCACTACTGTGTTGCAGTCATAGAATGACGATAAATGTCATGACATTTAAAAGAATTAATTTTTCCACTGTTCTTGGTCGTTGTGTAAACTGTGAACAAAGCACAAACTGAAAATACTTGCGTGTGATTTACAAGAAGTCCTGTTTGTATAGACAGTGACAATTATTCGTTGGTAGATAAAACTACTGAGATTCCACAGTGTATTGAGTTTTGAACCAACAAATGCTTCCTGTGCAATCCCCACCTTCCCTTCACAGAAGAAAGAAGGTTTGGGCTGCCACAGCAGTGCAAGGACGTTGCCGGTGCTCGACTTCACAGAATGAACTTCAGTGTCGAAAGCTACGCTGAGTTGGAAGACGGCACGATCGAACAACCTTTGGAAAAAGTTGTTCTTTACAGCATATCGGCTGGTTTAGCAAGGATTACAATTTCCTAAAATGTATTTGCTTGTGATGTCATTAGGTGTCATTGTAATTTGACCCTCACGTATGGTCAAAATTTACTGTAAAGCATCCTGAGAAGCGGTGAACCTCAGGCATCTTGATACCACTATGAGGGAGGGGATCAGCTGGTGGTAAATTTAATACATGGTATGGTGTGTTGGCAGCCGTGCGTGACTAGACGCACTTTGTTGTTGGCGTTGCTTTGTGATAAAATCCTCACTTTAGAGTCTAAAGTTTAGACTAAGGAGAGACAAATTGCGACTAAGTACGCGTTAGGACTGCTGATATGCCCAGTCAGGTTGCATTCAAGTGCCCAGCTTATGTTTCACTACAGACAGACAAACATACACAACTCACACACATTAGTGGGTGCCTTCCGTCTTCATTGCTGGAAATAGTGGTATTAGGTTTTTCTATCCTTCATTGAATCTTCCAGAAAGTTATCTGGTAACTCAGCAAAGTATCGTAGTTCGATTCTTCGTGTGGACGTTGTGATCTTTCTCCGCGTAAGCAGCAAACGGTAATAAAAAAAACACATAATTTAATGTCTAGTTTCTTATCTCTGTGTAAAAACGTACAAACGTGACCTAAATGTTCTTTTTCACAGGCTCGTGCATATATTTTGTAATAGAAGCAAATGATTTATGATATATGACAGGACTGCACTTCCAATTTTACCTGCAAAACCGGTTAATGAAATTCACGTGCTTAAAGTTTTATAGACAAATTCAGTGAATTTACCTCAAGGTATAACATTTAAGACTTCCAGAGAAGAATAAACTATAGTAATTTAACAAGCAAGGAAATTAAATTTCGCGTATGCCATTTTTTCAGTCATTCTATAATGTTCAAACTAAAATAAAAACCCTTACACATTTACAATTGACAATTTTTAATTTGTTTTAATGGCAGAACACTTACTCGAAAAACCAAAAAACTCAACGAAATATCACTAGATGTATTTTAGTAGGTAAAAGAGTGGCTTTAAATCGACCATCGAAAGGAAAATTACAGGTTAACAAAACAAATAATAAACTTCAATCCAAAAGCAAAATGATGTCTCGTATTACTGCCCACGTCAAAATCTACTTGTCACCATGACTGACGGTCCTAAATTTCCGACGGCTATAGTTGCAATTATGATATACGTATTTGGAACAATGTCGTTTTATTTAAAATCCTACGTTGAATAGATGTCATTCGGCTCTTAAATTAATTCTCCCCCTTTTGAACATTTCTCTTATTTTATAAGTAAAGATATATTTGTTGGGTAATTCATATCTGTATTCGTTGCAATTGTAACTTATAAATAATGTACAGATTCTAATCAAAGTTGGGATGAACATACGATATTCGAATCCCCCATGTTAGTAACTTTTAATTCCGCGCCGTCTTTAAAACAGGTATGATGTGTGTATACTTCTGAGATCCTTTGTGTCCTTTAATGTAAGAACAAGAAATCTTATGTTCAGGCATTTGTGTGTGTGTTATATATTAAGACTTCTAAGAACCTGTCTTAAGCCCCGCGCATGGCGAGTTAAATAATCTGGGAAAGTTCGGAACATCGCCTCACAATGGAGCCACATGTAACTCGACGCCATACCGCGCACTAATTAGAGGTAATTTATCTGACAGCAATTTTCAAGTAACAAATGTCTGCACGAAAATTGGCGTCCATTTTGTTTCTAGAAGTTAAACACAGTTTTGCTATGAAGATGATAATATTAGTTTGCAAATTTCTGTTAATCAAAATTACTCTCCAACAATCCAGTGATAATGAAATTACGAAATGGTGTTTCCAAAACAACTTCCTACTACGTGCATATGGTTTAGTTTGTAATAACATAGGAAAATTAAGAAAATTGTATTGTTAGAAAGTATTTAAAGTCTGAGAATGTTACATTTAAAGACTGCGAACACAACGAAAGATTTTTTATTGAATGTGTTCTCGAACTTGCAAGAGTGCTGGGAAGAATTATATATACCTGGCTGAACTAAATTTCTAGGTAAAACAAACTCAATAAACGAACTAGAAATACGTTGCTGGAATTACCAGGCCAATCGGCTGTCGTAATTAAGTCACATAACTACAGGTAAACTACAATGAACAGAGCGTGCTGTTCTTGCCAACAAATATTGTAATCATACTTTCTCTTCCATAAATTAAATCTGAAGGTTTGTGACGATAGTGTATCATTACAATGACAAACTTCTTGGACACCGAATATGACATTCTTTTGAGTTATTACGCCGCGCAGTCTTGTAGAAGTGACAGATTTTTCAGAGGTGTTTATATTCTGTAACATCAGGGCAATGAGAGCACCTCTGAAACGTCGATCAACTTCTAGGCCTATTTAGTGGAAAGGCTTTGACTTCTCGTTTAATTTTTCTCAATTAGGTATACTATTTGATGAATAAAAATCTTACGATAATCTCCCATTGGGCTGATCCATTATATTTCCTATTGTATTTAAGACTTCAATAACGACTAGAGAAATGATTTTTTTTTTAAATCAACGGAAAAATAAAAGGCTGCAAAGCACTGAATGGATGAATCCTCACTCCTTGATGAATCCCTCTCTCTCTCTCTCTCTCTCTCGGCTCTTGCAATTCTGCAGCGACTAAGAGTAACAGGTGCACAAGGCGCAAAAGATCTGATCAATTGTTGATCTGTTACGTCTGAACCCACACTGATGATCCCGATAATTTCATTCACATATTCTGTTAATCTCACCAGAAGAATGTCTGATATAATGTTCTATGAGG
Organism: Zootermopsis nevadensis; assembly: GCF_000696155.1. The sequence goes on along the minus strand of NW_019059962.1, from coordinate 340,031 downwards.
TTGATGGTACAGAAATTCCTCGGTAATTACCATACTCAGTCTTGTCACTCTTATTATGAATAGGAATAATTATGAATTCCGCATAAAACCAGACACCTCGAACAACTATGAAGTCCAATAAAATTAAATACGAAAAACGATTGTGTGCAGAAAGGCCTGTGATGAAGCATGTGTAACCTAATAGGCCTGTAACTCAGCACTAATAAGAATCTGAGGAGGGGTATAAATTAAATCGCAGAGAGTAGACTAATAAACACATTTAAAATGATACAATAACTGAAAATGTTATTTAATTCGAATATTATAATGCGATACTTTCTTTGTTGGTTTATTGTAATTTGCAAAACTTGAACATTGCAGTACTCGAAAACAGTAATTTCGTAAGACAGATAAATTTCATAACATCAAATTGAAATATATTGGACCAAGAAGGTCATTCAGTCTCGTAAATGAGAAGACTCTTCAATTATATTATAAAGGATGAAGGAAGTTAACCTCCATCCTGTGAATCACGATTTCTGATACTTCTTAAAACAGAGTTTAATATCCTGCTCTTTACAACACAGTATAGCTCATTTTAATAGAGAAATGGACATCAGATATTTTATAGGACTTTTTGATTCGTTTCTGTGAACAGATTGTCAGTGGTATATTCAGATTTTTTTGTTGTGGAGGTTTTCGAAAACCTAGTTCCGTGAACTTCACGTTTTTCGACATAGCTGTAGACCTACATGTCGCATATGTTGAAAACATACATGTTCGATTGGGCTATTTATCACACCTTCCTTTTGTAGCTAAACTTTGTCAGAAAATACACATTTTTTATGTTATTCCACATGTCTAAGTTTTATGGGGATCAATCCTTGCACTTCCTTTTAAAATTAATTCCCTTGAACCACGCCTTATTTCCTTTTGGATAACATACGTACAATACACAGTCTACAGTGTCATATTTCCTACAGTCGGTTTTGTCAACAGATGGAGTTAGTAACATCGATTACGTAAGCAATCCGCTTCCGAGTAGTCTTCTGTTTAACGTGGTCTGGTGACAAATGAAGGTTAGAAGGAAGAAAGTAAAGGTTGAAAGTTATGTATGTTACATAGTTATATTGCTTCTAATAATAGTGCGAAAACTTCATGACTATAAATTTTGGTATTATCATCAACGTTAGTACAGAAATATTCAGAGATGTAGTTTAATTACGAAATATATCGGTGCAGTGTGTGTGTGAATAAGTTTATGCAATGCTGAAACTATTGGGTGCTAAGACGATATTGTTTGTGCTTCGTTTCGAACAGTATAACAACTGTAGCATTATCCTGCAGGCTGAGATGCAGACATCGATACCAGATGAAGCTCATACCAGATCAGGTTAGTGAAACCGACTGACTCATATAAGACTACAAGCATGGTTCTTTGCTGTAGGATCGCAGTGATATGTTCGAATTCCTCGTGGGGCATGAAATCTGTGTGCTTTTTTCCAGTACCCGTCGTCTTACTAACGGTTATCGTCCCGATAGTTTTGGAAACCTTGAAGATCGCTGTCGTCTGGGTTGTTACACCCTACTGTAGTCTGGTACAAGTTTACAGGCGTTTTTCGGAGGTGCTTGCTGATTCATTATTAGGGCGATCGCCCTTCCACTTAAAATTTCGCACAGTTTCCATGTTGGTATTGTTTATGAAGGTTATGAACTGGGTGCTTTTAGCTGGTTTGTAATATTAAAAGAAGCTCTGTTTACTGCATATTTTGTTTACGAATGGGTTTAAAAGATATTTGTACTTGAAATGGCAATACTAGCGAGAAATTGGTCGTGATCTAATTACTATCGCGGCTGAAGTCAAAATATGGGAAACTGCAGTCAGTGTAGACGTTAAAAGGTCAAGAATCAAGCTATGTTTTCCAAGTACCATTTACAACGTTAAAGTCAAACCAACAAACAATCTTGGGTAAAGTTTAATGTGTTTATGGACAAGGCTGCAATTTACGAAGAAGTACGGGGAGCATGTGTTTATGATCCAGGTAGTAGCTGATAAATGTGAGTGATACGTTTGACGCTTCGACCGCTTTAGCTGCTGCCGGGATATGTGCCAGTAGCCATATTTAGACGTAAAACCAGTCCAAGGTTACAGTGCTTGCACAGCGCGCCCTGATCCTGCCGGGTGGCTGAACATAACCACAACAAATTCGAAGACATGGCCAGGCCTTTTTATTAAACAAGCGTTGCGGTCGGTGAGAACTAAAGCATACTATTCTATAGTACTATAAATATTTTGTTGTTAATGTCATATTTAGATAGTGTAACCTCAAAGAGCCCAGTAACGTAATGCAAATGGTCTCCTGGGTCAGCATGCTGATCACGCGTGTAGGTCGCAAGGTCGAATCCGAGTCGAGTCATAATTTATCAGAACCTGAAATAGAAATACGTTACATTTATTATTATTATTATATTTATTGCAAGATCGTATCGTAACAGACGTCCCACCGACTTTGTCTACGTTGAAGTTGTAGGTTAGAACATCGAATATTACCACCATTTACATGTTTGTAATTGAAAATTGATTAATAATATTCACATGTAGAATTTGTAAGTATATTTTAATCTATCCCTGCGCTAAATTTCACTTTTATAAGTCAGAACTTCGTAATTGATCAGTCATAATCTGATTGTAAACATCATACAGTAGTGTTATATTTAAAGTTATATTAATACATTTAAAATATTCTCTGTATTTAACCCAGCAAGTGTTCGCAATGATGTCCCATAAAATGACAAAATTATCGCCGAAATATTCAGCTTTGATATTTGGAATCATTGAATTGCTTGATTTTAACTAAATATGAACAATTTTTATGATGTCGGCTAAAATATGCCATATCGTCATTTCTTTAGATAAAGTTAATTTGTAGACCTATATAATGTTTATTTTACTTTAAACTTTATATATAGTCTTTACAGTTAATGAAGATTCGTTAAATAACCCGGGAACAAATATATGGTATTTCTTTTCGTACTTCACATGAAGGACCTACATATTTGTATAATGCTCTGTAACAACCATTTCCTTTAATAAATAAATTGTATGTTTGCTAATACTGTATTCACACAGTAATTTGTAATCGAAGTTCCGTGCATACTGCCCTTCAGTGAAAGGAATCAATAATTATTCCTATTCATAATAATAGGGACAAGATTGAGTATGGTAATTACCGAGGAATTTCTCTACTATCAACTTCATAGAAAATTCTATCAGACATTCTTCTGGTGAGATTAACAGAATATGTAATGAAATTATCGGGGATCATCAGTGTGGGTTCAGACGTAACAGATCAACAATTGATCAGATCTCCTGCATCCGTCAGATACTAGAACGAATGGGAGTACAGTGGGAGCGTACACCAATTATTTGTAGATTTAAAAAAAGCCTGTGACTCTGTTAAGACAGAAGTGTTATACAATATTCTCATTGAATTTGGTACGCCAAAGAAGCTAGTGAGTCTAATAAAAATGTGCTTAAATGAAACCTGTAGCAAAATTCGAGTAGATAAATATGTATCTGAGACATTCTTCATCAAGAACGGTCTGAAACAAGGCGATGCTTTCTTTGTCTCCATTGCCCTTTAACTTTGCCTTAGAATACGCAATCAGGAAAGTCCGACATAGGCAGGAGGTTTGAAGTTGATGCTGATGCTATTAATTTATTGGGTGACGATATAAATACAATAAAGAGGAACACAGAAGTTTTACTAGAGGCTAGTAGACAGGTGGGGCTAGAAGTAAATTCAGAA
>NW_019059962.1:319348-335909 GCF_000696155.1 Zootermopsis nevadensis | reverse complement strand
GGAGGGCTTTGGTTAATTCGGTGATGAACTTTCAAATTCCATAAACCATCTAGTTAGTTAGTTTACTTCATATGAAGGACCTACATATTTGTATAATGCTCTGTAGCAACCATTTTCCTTTGGTGAAATGAGTTGTGTCTTTGCTAATACTGTATTCACACAGTAATTTGTAATCGAAGTGCTAGGCATACTGCCCTTCAGCGACCGTTAGTCTGAATAGCACGGACATGGACATTAGTGTTGTTTAAATCCTGTAAATAAAGCGTGACTCAGCGGCTCACTGACTGACAGACAAAATCAATGCTTTTATGCTGCACAAACTCGTCGAGCGTCGGTTCCCTGTTTTGAAATGTTTTTAAAATTCCTATTAAGACAACGGTAGATCTCTTTGGACGGGAGATCAGACCATCGCAATTTTGTACCACCACCAATATATTACGACACAGAACCTGCATAACAAAGTAACAACTGTATAACCACATAACGACGTATGTGTCTAGAAACAATGAAGTACTTTCCCTGCCTAAGCGCTTATTTAATTAATAGAATAATTCTGTCGTATCACAACCCGAAAATTTAGCATCACTACAAAATCCAGATTCTGTTTAATCCATATCCCATCTTCATCTCCTCAGTCTCAAACTCACATTTTTTTCCAAGAGGTCTCTTCGCCAAAAGTTCATATGAAATTTGTATCCCTGCCATCGTTACATGTGCTGCGTTTTTGACCACAGTATCCTAGCAATATCAGACGACAAGAGTTTATCGTTCTGTAAAAAGTTCTAAAGTTCACCAATCTATTAGATTTAAATATCAACACACTTTTCAAACACTTGTAATTTGTAATATTCCCCGACTACATTTAAAACCCATAGAAAACTGGCATATGATTATTATTATTATAGGGGCCAAAACTGGCATATGATTATTATTATTATTATAGGGGCACAAAATATTATTATCTATCTAAACGTGTGCGTGTTACTTTTAATTTTTTATGGAAAGTATAGAAAATTATGTCTTTTAACTGTATAAGTAGCAACAAGCATTGTTTGAGATTAATATTCTTCCATTTTAAATTATTATCGCGTTTGAAGAAACACTGTTTAGTCGTGGATGTCCGTCAGCATGTAACATAGCCCAAATAAAGCGTCAGATTTACAGACGTTTAACAACAACCTTTCCCAGCTGGTATGCTGCGACGTTATGAATTAACGTGCGTCTCTGCGCATTTTACAATAATCACGAAGGATGATTACAGCAGTGAGAATATTTTTCGCTCTGTTTTTTTTCTTTTAATCTCATCACGCTATTTGTTGTGTACCTTCTGTCAGAAAGTGCCTCATACATTAATTTAATACCCGTTTCAGATCAGGCCTCACCACGGTAAAGATGTCAGTCATGGTCTACTAGGTTTTAACGTCGTGTGATCTTGTTGGTGATTACCAACATTTCGTATGAAGTATTCAGGGTGAAGATGGATGCGATACGTTCCTCCGAAAGGTCGGTAATCACCCACAAGATCACACGACGTCACATCCTAGAAGAACACGATCAATACCCGTTTCATAATTTATAACTCTGTTGTTCTTTTACATTTCTTTTATGTTTGTTATATGTGCCTCCTGCCCTATTCATAATAGCCCTTATTTAATCATAATGCCTTATGTGTTACTTATGTGTCATCTATGTCATTTGTTTTTTCTAAACTCTTGTTAAAGTTTATATGTGGATGTTAATACGTATTATAAAATTGTATATATGAATTAAGAGCGTAATAAGTATGAAATACAATATAAACACACAGAACTTCATTAGAACGTAGGAGGAGAAGATTTATTCGAATAAAGTTTTACAACACAAGCTATTGGGTGCCGTGGGATATTAAATTACATTTTATTGTGTCGCTACGCGAACAAGGGTGACAAATACTGGTACAGGCTAATAGAAACTGATGCTGAGTGGAGCCCAGACACACAAACATAGTCAAAGTCATACGTCACATGTGACCGGAAGTATTAAGCCTACCATATCGATTATTATCTCTCTGTGCGGTTGCCGTTAAAATATTTCGCAGGACAAGAGGTTTACAAAGTCCAGAGATATCTCAGGAGTAACAACTTAAATTTTCGCACAACAGTGAGTATGAAGATGGTGATATTCTGGATTGTTGCACCGTGTAGTCTGATAGAAGTTTACCGACGTTTCAGAAGTGTAGTGGGGGCAGCAAGCACTTCTGAAACGTCAGAAGTTTCTACCAGACTACACGGCGTAACAACCCACAAGACAGTAATCTTCGTACTCGGCGACGTGAGAACCTCAAATTTTACATTTGATACATGCGAACGTTTGAAACTTGAGCAAAATAATTAAAAACCCAAATAACTAACAGAAGACTATTAGCTACTTTAGCTTGCGTGTCTCATTCTATGCTGTTCTAGAATTCGCACAACCTCGTCTAAGAACCCACGATTTAACTTACGAAGTAGAAAGGCAAGAAAGACAAGTCCTATCATGCACAGTATAGGCTGATCTGTTGTCAGGCCGTTTATTAACGTACGAACGTATCTAGAAAGGGAAAAGGTAGGCTACAGCAACAGTAGATTGCAACTAACCAGTGCAGTTATTAAAACTTCGTTTAACAATCTCAAAATCACTGAATAGTAGTGTTTACATAATCTCTTCAAGTAGTACAGAGTAGCATTCATATAGCTATGAAATTGGTATATCGTCGTTTAATGACACAAGAATCAAGCTGAAAGCGAGATTGAAGATGTAATATTGAGCATTTAATGATAACCCTTGCATTTGGCACAATGTCGTTTAATAACGTAGTAACTAGTAGTACTGAGTGGAGGAGCGCATTGGCGGTTGGTTGGTTGATGCTCAAAGGCACGATCACACAAAGCCTAAGTTCGCGTACCGTTTCATTATGCAGAGTACAAAGGCGCTGCTCTCGTCTTATTGTTCGTTGAGTGACAGACCGTGAGGAGGCAGCACAGAACAATAAACATTTAAAAAGAAAAGTCCTGAAAGAGAAAATCAAAAGAGTGGGGGTTGCGGTATCGTCCCAAATAATCCAGACAAACACAGTCAAGTGAAAATTCCGGATGGACATACGTTTAACGACGCGTCTAGGAAATAGATCGCTGTTCTCTTACATTTGATTAAATATTAGTCTATCGCTTTTATAAAATGTTACTCTTTGTTGAATATCCATGGTGGTCTAGCGGATAGAACGCTGGCCTTGTAATCCTGGGGTCTCGGGTTCGATTCCCGGCGGTGCCCGAATTTATAACTTGTGTTGGGCAAGGCCACGGTCTAGGCAACACGGAGGTTTCCTCCAATAATAATAATAATAATAATATACTCTTTGTTGACAGAGGGCCTTTTTTAGGCTCTCGCCACTTTTCCAAGAGATTCGCTATTGTGTAGAACCTCAACGTTCAGTATCATAATCACAAAATCATAAAATGTAACTTCATCTTTTTCTTTCCATTTGGTAAGTTTATAATCTGTGTCTCTGAGATCAAGCCGAATATAATTTCACCGTATAAGCTTGCATATGTTTAATTTCTGCGTACATTGAATGATAACAGTCATATAGTGTCGTGTAATAAGGTAGTAACTAATAGTAGTACTGAGTGGAGGGCATTGGCGGTTGGGTGGTTGTAGCGGCCCGGATTTATTCTTGATTTGTTCACAATAGTTGAAGCTTCTAACCATAAAACTGTCTCTATCTTTCTGTTAAATCTCCTTTCTTAAGTCGTTGTGACTTTATTCTTAAGCGCCCTCAGTTATCTTTGAGTAGGAAAACAAATATCACTCTAGGGTAGACTATAATTTTATTATTTACGTTTCCGCTTCTGGAACTCACGTACAACTTCGGATTTTCGGGATGAGCAGTGTCGAATGTTGACAATTATCCAAAGTTTCGGAAATAATTGCTGTTGCCATGGGTGCTTTTGGAAGTCCAATATTGGCCAGGCTGTAGTTGGCATTCCGTTTCACCAAAACCCAGAAGATTACCATCTTCATATTCACCACCTTGAAGATCTGAAATCTTCCTTCGGCCCGACTGCTCTCATACACCCTCGGTCTGTGCTTGATATCATATTCTACACCCCCATAACATTTCAAATACAACTATTTCTTATAGTGTAATTTAATTATAATATTTCTGAATGGGTTTGCAACTCAAGAAGACGTACGATCGAGACGGATATTTCCACGAGCTTTACAACAGTATTTACTATTAATATGAGAAACTGAATGTTTCAGAATTAGTCTAAAACTTCTCGTCGAACAAAGCGGATATACACGTGATATCAACGAATGGATATGATGCCTAACTAGGCACTTATCGTCCGTCCTTCCCGTAAAGCCTTCAGCTGGTTCTCGTTTCATTTGTACTCCACATCAGCCCTATTCCCGTATATTTTGTGGTGGTTTTTCAACATTTATTTACTTGTTCTTTTAGAGTGTTTGCCAATTGTTTAATAATGACAATAGACGGTCGTAGGTAGAGGATAGCACAGGATTTTTCAGTAGCTCGTTTGCTTTCCTTTGTTTTCAACAACCTACGTTATTCTTTGTTTCCTGTTCTGTGGAAGAGGACCGAGTTTTGTTCCCACAAATAAAAATGGCTGCTTTATTTTGGAATATGGAGATTGAAGACAGTATTATTTTTCAAAACAAAGTTAAAGCAAGAGACGCAATGCTATAAACTATGGCCTTTGGATCGCCCAGAAATTAAGGCGGACTTGTTCGTAATTTCATTTATTTACGTTTGTAATATAAGTGCTTCGTGAAACAGCTTTTGTAAATGATAGTGAAGTATCATTCACCTTATATCTTTCCCAACTTTCGTCTCTTTTCTTCTTTATTTTCTGGTCTTACATTAGACGGTTCAAACTAATCATCACAAACAATCTTCCGAGAAGAATTTGGACCTGATGTGAAGTAACGTATTAAAGTGGAGTCAAATTACACGCTCATATTTCTAAGCTGTTATCATGAAATAGTTTTGAGAAAGTTATTTTAATTAATTACTCCAAATGAAGGGACAGCTAGCGACTAGACGTACCAGAATCTATCATTCTAAGTTACAAAAAGGAACATTGTAATCTTCGCTTCACACTTAATAATGTTAGAGTGATGAAACCAAGAAGCGTAAGATGCAAACTAGTGAGACCTAGGCACAGATGCAATATCAGATTATTTTATGACGCTGTTTTAACAGCAGATATTAGGCATAAACTATACTGTCAAATGAGATTTGAAGATTCTCAGAAACGGCGAATAGGTAAGGATTTAAAGGTGGGGGGGGGGGATTTTGTGACCTATTTTAAGGTATATTACTCTGTTAGCCCGCAAATATAAAGGAAACCAAAAACTGCAGGCAATTAGCCAGTAACCCAACCGAGAATCAAACCACTAACTCCCTATTGCAAGTATTGAGGGTTACTGACAGGGCTTACATGGCTCTCTCGTTCATAGGCATAGCCAGGAGGGAAATTTTAAATTGAAACTTAGAGTAATAAATCGATATGGTGTGAACTGGTTTAAACTGCCCCAAGGGAGAGAGTAACACATATAATTTTGTGTTTTGACAGTTACAAATATGGCCACGATGCATATCTTTGAGCTACATAGTATTGTAAATTTTTCATCTCTGTTAGCGTTTTGTATATAAATAAAAGCATTTGAAGGACAGTACACATCATAAGCTCTTTCCACAACTTGGAAGGGAGGCTACATTACTCGAGTTTAAGTCCTCCACCTTACTGTAAATTCATTTCCAAGTTAACACCAATTCTTAGTACTCTAATGTGTGCGATTACTCTGTATTTTAGGCCAACGCTAGGAAAACGGGCATAAACTGAAAGAATTTACGATTTACAATTCATATTTGTCTAAACTCATCATTTAGAAATCTGTACTGCTCTGGAAAAAGGTATTAAATCAAATGTAAACTGTACTGAATTACATGCTTCCTGTCGAGAACCAAAGAAATATTCTTGCACATTTCACTAAACGCTACAAAGGCCTATCCTCAGCATGAAACAACATTGTTTAATTCAACGTGAAAAAATAATCTTTGTTGTTTTCGCAAATTCCATATTAAGCGGGTTATTACTGTTATAATGCTTCTGTACGTATCTCTATTAAAAAGTGCACTGTTCGAGTCTGTAGGCAAAGAACAACTCTCACAATATTTGTTGTGATTTTCTTCACTGCCTTCAAGTATATTCGTGATAATCAGCAAAAGTATGTCACAACAGCTTCTTTGTTTCGTCCCCTTTCTGTTGCATTTGCTTGTTCTTTCCATCCTTCAGTTCTTCTCTTTATTTCCTTTCTTCCTTATTTCTCTTATCTATTTTCTTCTTTCTTCCTTATCTCATTTCACGGAATATAATGTCTGCATTAAAACGGCGTCGTTAGAACACAGACTAACACTATATACGTTAATACAGACAGTGGATGTAACAAGGGACGGCTTTTCGGAGTCGCCTCAGAACAAGTTACTTTCTTATTCACTTATCGGTCTTGTGCGTGTCGGGGACTGGCAGTCATTTTTGAAAATTTAATCTGTACTGCCCGGAACGGAACTAGAACATGACTTTACGTCACTAAACGACTAACACACACTGTTTCTGCAATGTGGTGTCTCTTCCTACGTATTATGAGAAGCGAAAAATACTTAAATACGGAACAATGGCCCCAGGCACAGTCACATTAATTCATTGATTCTCTAGGCGAAATGTCATAATTTTAACAGCGGCGTTTGGATACAAATATGTTAATGCAATGTTTACTGTATGACTTTGAATTAAAATGATCTCAAGTCTTTTGTTTGTCGATCAGCTGATTCACAAGCTTGCATTAGTATTGCAGATACTAATTGACCGATTTTGCCGACTCTGAACAGCTTGCCACTGGAGTGTCTTGAAACTTTTTGAATTGTTTGTATTTATATTGTAACAACGTATTAGCCGAGTAGGCGTGTGTTTGGAGATAATTCACAAAATAACTAGTTTGACAGACATCGGGAATCCAATACCGAAATCGTTTGAAAGTTGAAATTCTTCTTATGGTACGGCGAATGTCTTCAAAGGGAAGGCAGAGTATTCACACTGTTTTTCAAACCAAGGAGGATGAGATAGGATGGTTATGTAACACGAATTAAGACAGTATACTCGAAAATTTGAAATAAAGAACCATTTGAATGACGCGTTGTTTGGATCTAATATTAAAGTAAGAGTTGAAAAATGAGGTGCGATATTGTGAACTGGATTCAGCTGGCTTAGAATGGTTCGAAAATTTGTTAACACAGTGGTGAACACTTTAGTTTTATACATGGCGGGGAATGTCTTGACTAGCTGAGCAGGTGTGGCTTTCTTGAGAAGAACTCCGCTCCGCAAAGTTAATTAATTATTTGTATTGTTTCCTGTGGAAAACCGGAGTTGCAGCTCGTCTCTGTGAACTAGCTGCTATGTTTAACATTATGTGTGCAGAATAATATTGTCCAATGTAAAGCGATCTGATTTCAGTGGCACATAACTAACTGTCTGCATGGAGAAGGGTTCTTGAGCAGCGGATAGCACACAAACGTGTAAGGTGGTCTACTTAGCTGCATCATTTCTGTAAAGCCAGAAGGTTCAGTACTCTGCTCACAATATAGTCCGCTTCCACACTTTATCCAGAGTAAACTAAACTTGATCATCGGCATAATCACACTTTATTTCAATATAATCTATTTCAATATTATTCTCCCATCTGCGGACCGGTCTCCGAGTTCTCATAAGTTCTCTGGCTAAATTTTACGTGCATTTATTATCTCCTTCATAAGTGCTACATATCCTGACCATTTTTCTTGCCTTCCAGTTGTCTCTTATGGATGTATATTTCATGACGGTGTTTTCATGAATGCAGCGTGCCGTAAAACCGCAGATTGTCCCTTTCTATGGCGTTTTCAGAAACGATTTATTTTTTGTGATATCAGTAACTCTGCCAGCCTTGGAATATGTCACGTCCACTTATGTCCTAGTCCTGCACGATGGGTAATAATATTCCAGTGTTATTTAACACAAAATAATTTCTGATGTGATGTGATCCTAGAAACCAACGAACTACGAGACAAGAAGCAGACGACAGACATGGGCTGTGCTGTTTGTTTTTTCAGGTAGAAGGCGCCTTCTAAAGTGGATTTCCACTTCTCTGCGCTGTATCTGGGGTAATTCCCCCGTGCCGGCTGGTATTGATCGTTAAGATGACAAGACTTCGCTCAATTATTGATATGCTCCTACATTTCTTGCGTTCAATTAATGTTCCACAATCCACCCCCTCGTCACTGTGAGCTTGTAACTACTTGTCTGCCACGATTACAGTGTTACTGAACAACCGAAGACAAAGAGCAAAGTGCCTGCAGTCGTAGGTAGTTAAACGACACTTTTTAAACTTCAAAAATGGTTTATTGATCCAGTATACCCACTGGGTTTAACCTTCAAAACACAAGATACGTATGTGTATTTATGGGTTTGGAATAGTTCACAGAATAAACAGAAACTTTGTTTCCGAATCGAGAAACATTTTTTTAACTTTTAACAAAACCGACTAATACAACGTAAAGCTTACTCATTTCAAGCGTTGGTACCCACTTCGTGTTCGAGTAGTGGGGTCTATAGAACTGAAACGTCGCAAATGAAAAGTTATCATTTTGCCAGGTTCTGATAGCCCTAATTTGAAAGGTTACGGGAAATATTACCCTAGAGGAACAACTTCGCACGTTGAACCTGTATACTCCCAAATACGTACTCTAGAAGTTTGATGGAATTTAACATATTAGGTCTCCCACTGAGCACTGGGAAGCCTTAGCAATGCAGGCGGACGGACAGACAATATTTAATGTTAATTGTTACAGACCACACTTGGATTATATATTTAGTCATTTACTTAGTGTTTGAAGGTTGTGTCATTTTTGAGAAATTCCATAGTTCCTTTGACATCCTTGTAAAGTAATGGTTATATTCGATAGATGAATAACAAAATTCAGTAATTCAAAAAACATGTAGTGTAGACGCAGAATATCAAAATCAGTCGAAATTAATTTAACGGTTTCGAAATACGCTGTAATACTGATATTTGAACAGACGGATATATTCCATTGTACGTTAACTTCATACATTTGGTGCAAGGAAATATGAATTAATTAAATGTATTTACACAAAAAAGTGCACGTGTAGAAGCAGGGTAGATATCGTTTAAGTAAGTGACAGTAATACTGATTCATTCACAGACGGACCGCGTCGTCCTCATATAGAAGGAACTGAAACTTGAAAATCCTCCCCTCCTCATTGTCTGTGAATGAATGTGTGTCCAAGACGTAAATCCCCTAAGATTCCCGTCACTACAACTAATCCCATCCAGCGGCTTGGGTCCCACACATTATTAACAGTTGGCAGCACTTACGTCGCGAAGTATACACAAGTGCTTGGATTATTGCTACGCCGTAATCAGGTGACGCCGACGCTATATCGCGCAAGGAAGCTGCCGTTTACTTACGGGACGATGCACTGATTTCGAATGCTTTCCTTGCACGAAGAACCATGCTTTCCAGATAAAATAATGCCTGTCATTTCTTCCGGATGCCTCAGGAAGTATTGATTGAGGTTTACACGCAGGTATTTATATTTCTGTTGGGCATTTTAGCAAAATACAGGTCTGCTACTTGAAATGTTCTGTTTATTGCATTACATTGCAGCAACGAGTAATTTTAATGTGAGTGGGAGGTTTAAAAGAAATTTATCTTTTGTTTAAAATGTGTGTGAAACACTTTTTCTCCGTTTGTGTCTAAAATAATAGAGATTATCTATCGCCATACGTCTGTCTGCCCTGCTGTATGTTTATTGTTCCAAATCACTTAATGGATTACGGTTAAATTTGGTATGAGACATCTACAAGAATTTTTCATTTTCATTGGTTTAATGCAATCATTCAGCTCTGAAGACAGAGGCTGTATGTTCCTACAAGTCCACAAGGCATTAATACTTACAAGACCGACATCGACATAATCCAGAAGGGGTCTAAATCTTCTTTTAACATGATTTCCACGCACCTCTCATTGTTAAAGACACACACCAGCCCTTATTTCCTGGAAGCGTTTTTTTTTTGTGATTTCCCTCTGTGCCTTCAGGAAAATAGCGACATATTACTTCAAATACGAGGTGCGATCGGAAAGTTTCAAGACTGTGTCAATAGAAGGCGAACCGGATGTAGTACGAGCTTCTGCCGCTAGGGGGTGCGGCCTACATTCATAGTGAATCAGTGTGCCAGCCGGCATCATCGAATTAGCATTTGTTTCTTAGTTACGGGCGTTTTGGTAGTGCATTACACCGACCCTCCTGCGATTTCGGAATGGCGTGTGCATCAAATTTTGCCAAAGACTCGCCAAAACGGCTACGGAAACCTATTAAATGCTCAAGCAAGCATTTGGGGAGTCCGCAATGGGTCGTGCACAAACTTTTGTGTGGCATTCACGTTTTAAAAATGGCCGAACCTCTGTCGATGATGACGAGCGTTCTGGACGACCATCTTCGAGCACAACGCCCGAAACTGTTACGAAGATCGACGTCGTACCATCAACGACTTGTGCGACATTGTTGGGATAGGCTATGGGACCTGTGAGCTGATTCTAAAGGAAGAACTCCACATGCGACGCATCGCAGCCAAGTTTGTGCCAAGGCTCCTGTCTGAGGACCAGAAGCAGTTCGGCAGTTTTTGGCCTCAAACACCATGGCCGTCATCCCGCACCCTCCTTATTCGCCGTGTGCCTTCTTCCTCTTCCCAAAGATGAAAATTCAGCTAAAGGGAAGGAGATTTGAGACGATAGAAGAGATTCAGGCAGAATCGCAGATGGTGCTTGACAGGCTGACAAAGAAAGATTTCCAGGGATGCTTCCAGGCTTAGCAGCGGCGCTGGGATCGTTGTGTTCACTCCCAGGGGAACTACTTCGAGGGTGATGGATGAATTTAATACCTGAGATAAGTTTACGGGTTTTTATACGCGCAGTCTTGAAACTTTCCGATCGCACCTCGTAAAGCTTCCTTACATATTTTTTTTTCAATTTGTTATTCATTAATGAATCCATCATCAGTTACTCTATAGACTGAGCTTGTGATAGTGTCATTAAACCATAAATAAATATATATAACTAAAAAGGATTATGAATACATGCTTAAAATTACACAAAATATTTTTTTTTGATAGTCCAGTGGTAAAATACGATAGCGAGACGCTGCAATGGGTGACAAGAGACGAACCAAGAATAGATGTAGCAGAAATAAGAACACAAAGATCCTTAGACAGAAGACGACAGTAATGAATCTTACGCGAAGAGATGGGAAGGGTGAAGGCGGTCGAAAATAGCATGGAATTACACATTTAAAGGATGAGTAGTAAGTACGAAGAACAGTGACACGGTGAAGCCGTTTGCAGGTCGATGGAAGCATTATATTTCTTAAATCGCGCAAACAACATTGTCGACGTCATATTATCTTTCATGAGGCAGACAGACTTTGACATGTCTTTATTACAGATCTGTGCTTGTTTTTGTACCTGCGCCTGCAGGCTCGGCATCACTGTGTGGCGGTCACGCATCGTAGCCTTCGGATTGTTTGAAAATGAAATAGGGTCGCTGCGTGCAGGCGGCTGATAACGCACGGTGTTTATAATCTAATAAAACTCACAGAAAATGCAAATTGCATTGTAATCCTCTGTAATGAGCTCCACACTACAACCAATTTATTTTGTGGTTTATCTTGATTGTTTACATATTCCATTCGTAATTAGAAAAAAAAATCACTGTGAGTTCTCTGGTTCGTTCAGTTATGACGGATTCCTGACACCTCCAGACACGGGCACTCTGTTGAAAAGACTCAGAATGGTTTAAAATGAGACGTCGCATTAAAATTGGCGGACTGACAATTACATTTAACATTTTTGATCTGTTAATTGTATACTAATTTATCGCTTAAAATTTAAAATAACAATGAGCTATGTCGCTAAAAGTTCCGATTTAATAAACGCCGAATCAGTCTGTGTGGAAATCTTTGAACTTAGTAAGGTGATAAAAACTTTCTACATATACAATAACCTAGTTCTTCCTTCCTGTTAGTGTAGAACTTTGCTTCTCATTCTGTGGAGAATTTTGTATTTAAAATCTTTATATTCTGTATTGTGCCGGCCGCAGTGGCCACGCGGTCTGAGGCATGGACCTCGTGCGCCTGGCCGCTGGGACCGTGGGTTCGAGTCCCACTCAAGGCATGGATGTTTGTCCGCGTCTTTCTGTGTTTGTATAGGTAGAGGCCTTGCGTCGGGCTGATCACTCATTCAAGGAGTCTTACCATTGTCCAAATAGATCAATTGAATCAATAAAAACCTCGACACCTACGGGTAAAAGAGGATAAAGAGAAAGAAAGAAAGAAAGAAAGACATATATTCTGTATTGTTCATGAAAAGTTATTAGACTGGATCTTACAGAAACAAGAACGCGAGGATATGGGTTTAATTCATCTGACTGCGGATAGGATCCAGTAAACTTAACGAGAAGCTTCGTAACCCATAAAGGCAGAACTTCTTGATCACATAAGTGTCTTTCAAGTTCTCAAGAAAGTTCCTTTTCTATGGAGCACGTATTAACACAGACCACGAACACTTAGTCCTTTTGAACCTTTTGAATTGTGTCACGCCAGTAAAATTGCTGTCAGATGTAGTAGCCTACTTTTATACTTGTTTTAGCTGAAACCATTAGTTGCTTTGAAAGAACAAGTGACATTATATTATTCACGAATTTCCCCGTTTACAATATAAGAAACATTTTATATCAGATCCTGTACATCGGGTTATGTGTGTGTTTCTTTAACTTAACTTAAAAAAGCAGATATTCGCGTGAAGATTTTATGGGTAAACCGCCGATACAATGAAAACAAAAGATATTCACACGTGGGGTAACGAAAGGCTCCCCTGAGTTAGGGTGACTACCACTAGGTTTGCCTGCACATTCTTATCGGCAGCAGAGCACAGGGGAGACCAGCTTGCTGACGTTCACCTCTGAGTCCTAAGGCTTCCACTTCCCTGGATGCACCTGCTGTTGCGGTTTCGTTAATAGAGTACTATGCCTTTTTAGAGTAGCGAAATCCAGGATATGAGCATGTAGCTAGGCTCAGAGAGAAAGAAATGCATACAGAATTTTGATAGAAAATCTATAAAATGATAATTTTGAAGACAGAGAAGTAGATGGCAGGATAACATCGAGAATAAATTTGAGGTTATCACAGTGCAGTGGTGATAATATCGATTACTATTGTCTTCTGGGTTGTGACTTCGTGTAGAAACAACTGTTACGTCAGACTAGTTGGTAGGCAATATATCATCAAAACCTGTAAGCCAACAATCTACGTCATTAAGACGGTTCCTAGGGACGCATATTGTCATCGTGTAATGTGGACGGAATTGGCTTAAGTTCGTGTCCAGTGGCGGAGTTACTAGCATTGTTGCACCTTCGGGTATTGTTAACCGAGTTTTGTAGTTGTTTGGTAAAATGTGTTCCATCGTATAATGCGCGTGACACAGAAACGATAAGTGAATAACGTTAGTTTCATTCGGAAAATTATTCATTTGATATAAATGAACGCCCCAGGCTTTGGCTTGTATTATAACTGAATCGAAAATGGCAAACTACAGCGGAATGGTTGACTGAGTGAATGTATGACTAACGGATCTATCCACTAACTCATTGATTAGCTCCTGGCTCACTGACTCTGATATTCTTTAGGTTTCCAGAATACCACCTATGCACTTAATACCAAAGACTTGCTGTCGAAACATCTCTTTTTTCAGACCGAATATTTCGACGACATACTTGTTATTTAAACCACATAATAGAATTCTGACTTTCAAAATTCTGTTTCTGTACTACGTATCTGAAATATAAAAGTAGTGAACTCCTGGCATAGATATTTGTTTCATTTGCCCCCCCCCCCTTCCCAAAATTTTTTTTTGTGGCCGACCAGTGATGGAACATCATGAGTTGGAATAATAAACACGTAGAAACAATATTGGCCCCGGTTATTCAGCAAAAAAGGAGAGAGTGGTTTATTTTGTGGAAACACTGAATAAAGATGGGAAAAACTATTCTGTTCAGTGTTCACGTAACATGAGTGAAATGTCACGCTTGTAATGACACTGCATGTTATCTAAGGATAATTATCTGTCGTAGGTTGAGTTGAAATAAAAACACATAAGGTGATAATTAATACAATAGTTGGACAGTTATATTCAGAACCAGTGGTGTAAATAATGTTTTTAAGCCTTCTTACCGTAATTTCGAGATGGACGACTTCAGTGACTGGGAAAAGAGACATTTTGTAAATTGCGGGGGGGTGGGGGGGTGGAGAAATGTACGCAAAGAGAAACTGTGTGGTGTATTGTACTAATATTTTTAAAATAGTAACATGGAGGCTGTTGTAGTGGGCTGAACATGTAGCTCAGATAAGGGTCACTTTTTCAACATCCTCTACTTGGATGTGCAGGCAAAGATTTGGAAACTGTTATTAAGATAGCGTATGTCGTTGCGAAGGGCGTGTTCATACTTGTCCACTGTACCTTCCATATTACGAGTTTTAGAAGAGTCTTGTTGTTTGGGGCACCCCTGCTTTGTGCATTGTAATCCAGAAACATATTTTAGGCGGCTAATCTCTGGCAGCAATTGTTATGTTTACTGCTTCGTGTTATTTTCTCACGTATCGTGTGCTGATATCTGGTGGACATTAGGATAAATTCGCACTACAAAGAGGTGGAGTGCTGGCCTTTGATAACCAAAGGCAGAAAGAATTTTACATGAACTCGAACACACTGATTCAATCCCATTTCCTTATCTCGTCTCCTGCCCACATTCCACCCCAAAACAGGTCCGAATGACTGTCTCACTACGATTTAATAACTTTCTGACTAGGTAGTTGTCTAGCCAAATGGCATTAAAACTAGCTGACTATCTAGATAACCGAATAATTGTCAGACTGACTAATTATCTAGGTAGATTACTAGCTGGTAAGTAAATCTATCTAGCTGACTGACCAACCAGCAATTTATCTGACTCAGAATACAGAGAGACAGAAGAAAAACATAAGTTGGATCTTGGGTTGTGAGAATGGGAGGTAATTGAAACGGACTCAGGGCTGTGTCCAATGGTGAACTTTGATTTCGTCGGTGATGAACTTTGATGTTCTAGAACCGTACAGTATGTAAAATCTCCTTGTTCAATATAATTATTTTTTTTAAGAAACTTGAGAAATCAGCATTGACGTAAGGGACAGTTAAGTAATCCTGCAGACAGATTAACCACCAGTTATAAGCTCTGGTTAAATGTTGTGGCCACAACCCCAATCACCGCGCTCTAGGGGTGAAAGTTCCAAATCTCATCCTCGTGTTCGACAGGTCCGTGGATTGAATCCTGATAGCACCCCTTTGTGCTAACATTGTAATTGGCTTACGTAACCAGGGGCTTCACATCTCTTCATATAATATCATTACAGTGATTATATCAGAATATTATGATGTGTGGGAAATGGAGAAAAATAGATGCTTTCAAGATCATGTCTGGGAAACATGACTAAGGAAGCACCTGGGCACATGCAATGTGTTAGGTTAAATGAGAGGATAACAAGAAGAGTTTTTGTATTTTGGACAGGTTGGTTTGTACAGTTGTGAACTGAACTGAAATGCTTCAGCAGAGGTTCTATTAAAGGGCTTGTGTAATGAACGTGATGAAGTATGGTGGACTGGATTCATCTGGCTCAGGGCAGTTACTGTGGCGATCGCTTGTGAACACAGCAATGAAGCTTATGGTTCCATAAAAGTGGGGGGATTGCCAGTCCTGTTGTCTACTGGTTACCTTACTAATCTATTATTCCAAATGTCTCGGTTTGGATCCCAGACGTTGTTGTTACGAATAATAAACAAATGTAAATATCTGTCGACATAACGACAACCAACCAACTGAAAAGTAGAATAGAGCCAACTCTACAAACGTTATGTTTATCAAGCATACCCTATACTAATTCTTTGGCTTTCGGTTTTCTTGCATGGAATATAATGCATAACTTCGGCTTCAGAAGTAAGCTACGTAGATTTTTAATTGTACTTTTCCTAATAAATCATCTTAGGTAAACATTAGGATAAGAGATATAAAACATTTTAAAACTATTTCCTCATAAACGCCTCTGGATTTGTCGTTCATTATCATCCGATCGCGTCTCATTCGAAACTTCATAATCTCAGCATTTAATGTGTAGTTATAAATCATATGAATACTGAAATTTCAGGAACGCCGTATAACAACTACAGTTTTCATGTAATATTTATTATGGATATCTAAGCGATATTATTTTAAGTCGTCGTTAATAAGTACAACTTGTGAGGTAAACGTACAGTTGGTATCACTCATTTACAGCTTTGTCAAAGTTTATATTTTTGCTTGGCGCTACAAGAGTTTGCCTTTCCC
>NW_019059962.1:283413-308103 GCF_000696155.1 Zootermopsis nevadensis | reverse complement strand
TTCTCGAGTTGTCACAGGCGTACAGTCGGACAGACAGGTATTAATAGGCGCTCAGCAGGGACAAATGAACCTAAAAATTGACACTTTTATGTGGTGTTAAAATAGATGAGACGCAATATCACCTTCACCCCACATTCACAATCGTAATTTTACGCAAGGACATATGAAATAATTTAAAGAGGGATACAAATTCATCTTCGAAGGATCTCTGGTTTTGTGAATGGCTTAGCCTCAGATTTCTGAGGCGTGCAGCGACCGACCCCCAAAGCTCGGTACTCTGTTCCTCACTTCTCAACATATCACACCATAAAACGTCGCAAAAGGGAGAATGTAAAACGTATATGCCTGCAATTTTTTGAAACAAATTGTTTAGTCGCTAGAAGGAAATGAAGAACACATAAGTCGCCCAAAACAGTGCGTTTGTCACTTGTCATAAAATATTTATTATAAGCGTAAGATAATTCGAACTGACGTTTAGGGACCCGAAGAAAGTAAGCGACACCCGACAGCGGACCGCGAGGTTCCGGTTGAGAAACAATGACACACTCGCACGCTTTAACCCTCTCGCTCACTTACACTCTGTATGAAATCAAAATCTTTCGACGTGAATTTTGGGAACGAAACTGCAGGCGAACGCAAAACCATTTATTGTATCGTAGGGTGTTGTGTCCGATGCCGTGCTCATAATGTGATCGATCCCCTGCACTTTCAGAAATATCCTTCCTTTCGTGAGTCTCCAAAATCGTTTCTGGAAGCATTTACCTTCCTCGAATCTCAGCCTGTTCTAATGTTTACAGATGGCTGTGCATTTCATATCCAAATGTCTTTAATTTATTTAGCGGAATTTATTCACAAATGTTGTTCCGTTTAGTGGACTTTTTTCTTAATGTGATGCTGTAGCTGTGCTGTGCTATATATCTCTTATTATCTTCATCATGCCCTCCAAAGATTGACTTACTACAAGTCTGTTGCAGCTTTAGTTCATCGTCAGATATCTCTTCTTTCTAGTGGGAAGTGATTTAAAATAGATTTTAAAAGTCTGTCACAGGACGATTATTATTATTATTATTACTATTACTATTATTATTGTGGTTATTAATGAGTCCTCAATTTTTCCCACTGTTTGGCCCGATAATAATGACTGTAAAAGACAAACATGCATTTTCAATTATGTATCACTGCAATCCGCCATAAAATAACGCGAATATGGCAGCATCTCTTCAGTCCGTACATCGGCTAATTATGGTATTTATTTTGCGTCACCTGTGCTTACTCATCCAATTTCCCGTAAAATCCATATTTACAAAATATCACGCAAATAACAAACGATTTTTTCCGAGTTTAAACACTACCTTTGCTTTTATGGATTCAAAACATTTACATCTCTTTTCACATTACGTTTCTCGTTAATCAAACAAAAAGCCTATTACAAAGCTTTCACCCAATACTCGAAAGCTTATAGTCATATAATGTTACTCCGCGCAATTAATTAAATGCATTGTGCATTATCCGTATTAAATATGCCTATGGCATTTAAACAGCTCGTTACTGGTAGCACGCCACTGATATTCAATTCCCAGTAACTGGCTTATAAGAAAATAATATAGTGATCATAAATGATCCTACAATCCATGTACCCCACAATCTGAATGCTTAAGATACTCTTCGCATAGCGACCACGTCATAATTTGTATTTTTAAACAAATGATATTGGGGTGACCAAATTAAAAAGGTTATGATGGGCATAACATGCAGCACGTTCAAGAGATGGTAAATGCTGTTTATGTTCCCCGAAATGTCCATAAACAACAAGCATAACACTTACGAGTAGAGAGAAGTCAAGAGGTGAAATGATAATACTTAGGTCGCAGGGGTAGGTCCTGAGCAAGATACAGAATTCATCTTCATCATCATCTCTTTGGGACAAGGCCTCGTGGCTTGTTCCAGTTAGAATTACCTCTGAAATCATGAATCCCTTCAGAAATTTGGCAGAATCGTAGGACTGGTGATCAACTAATCGCATGGCCTCTGCCCACAAAGGACAGCACACGTCCATGCATTGAACGAGATCCCAGTTTCCGAACGTCCAAAGACCCCGCGGGCGCTGAGACCAACTTACGCAATTATTTTTATAAGTTTGCATTGGTTGCACAGTTTTGTATTGCTGAATCTCTCCGTTCTTTCAAGACTAAATTATTGAGAAAGAAGATGGCTGTCTTCTGGGTTGTAGCGCCGTGTAGTCTGGTAGAAGTTTACCAGCGTTTCAGAGGTCCGTACTGCCTCCATCGTCAGGGCGATCGCCATCTTCATACTGCCCGTCTTGAGAACCTCGAATTCTGCTCTAATTAATTAAATTTGGTTTCTACATATGGTTGATTCTGAAAAGTTTTAAGGCGTTAATTCATTTAGGCGGAGGAGTAAGGAGCTGTCGGGCTCAACGAAAAGTATTTAGAAAAATTATTAACTGTGGTGACTTAGTTCTTACACGCTCGAATGGATAAATTCTAAGTCCGTGTGCGTAATTGTATTTATATTACATTGCCAAATTAAATACGCGTCTGATAGGGACTGTACAGTCATAATAAAACACAGTTTGACAAGAACTGTAATAAAGCACATGGTCCGTATAACAATGTGGAAATTCTGTGGTATAACTCATTGTATCTTTTCTGAATCACTGGCCTCTTTCACGTTTTCTATTATAACTTTACTCGTGGAAACTTGAATCTAAACAAACACGTGGGAAGCATGGAAGTCAATAAAGGGTTGGCGACAGAAGTCAGGAAAGTAGGAAATAGAAGAAGGATCAATGATGACATGGAATCCCATTATAGTAAACTTTTCTCCATCCAAACTTCAGACTCAAATGGCATTCCTAGCGGCATGACGTCACATATAATGCAACATACGAATTTGTGGAGCTTTTGTGTTAAAACGTGTTAGTCCGGCTTACAATCTGAAAACAAAATCATACATTTGTGGTTCAGTGATAACCTACTCCATGCACTAGAACACGGAAAACCGATCAGATACGTTTGATTAGCCAGGTCATCATAGGCGTTGTTAGCGCGCTCAGGTTTAACGCTGACCGTTTGTGATCTCTGGCGAAATTAGAAGAGAGATCATAGTTTAGGCTTCAGGGGAGGAGGGACTGCATGGCAATGCAAGCTACCACATTAGCCATCCGTCCATCTTCAACACACTTAGGTTGCTCATCACTCGATATCTGCCTTCTGGTGCCGGCTAAGAGACAATGAACTGCAGTTATTAATATTTTTCGAAAAAGTTCTTATCGACGGCTGAACTGTAAAATAATCGACACTTAAATGACAGCTAGGCCATAAGTTTTTCCGAAATTCGCAAACTAAACTTTGTTTCATTTCTGGACGTTTGAAACTTTAAACACTACCCTTAAAAGTTTTCAGCTACTGCTTATGAGTCCTTATTAAATTCATACGGACGGTATTTTAATGCTCTTCTTCTGAAAACTGAACTTTCCGTCAATTATTCGTCATAAGAACTGTTAAAAACTAATATTTCAGTCGTGATCAAATATTTGAACGCTTAAAATTTGAGTACGGTATTACCAGCAGTACAAGATTTTGTGCTTTGTTAATAACCAATCCACCGAGCGGTGATTCTTTGAAGAGGGTTCATAGTTAAAACGTTGATACTTGGTTATCAACCTTCACAGCCTTAATAATATATAATTATTCAGTCGGGACTGCAGAAGAAATTAGCACTTTATAAAGATGACGAATTATATGCACGTTCATACATGATTTTGTCTACATAGGTCTCCTACACCTATGCTACTTCCATCCCCGCCACTAGCTATTAAACTGCAGTGTGCTAGTGTTTTAAAAAAGATTTAAAAACGCTAAGTTAGTTACTTTATTTGTCAGATGGTTGTTCAGTTACGTGGGAGGCATTCTTATGTAGCGAAATCTAGGAGACTACGATTTGCTGGGCATTTAGCAGATCGGATGCGTGATAAAAGAAATATATTTTGGACTTGGAGGGTATTTTTTTTTTTGGAAAATGGTCTCTTGGAAGACCAAAGAATGGATGGGTAACTAATTCAGACCCTATACGACGGTGGTCTAAAGTACCAGTGGCGTTGAACCGTCATGAGGGAATCAGTCGGTCTGTTGTATAGCAGCTGCCATATTTTAACTTAATTCTGCTCTTAATTATAGATATGATAATATTCAGGGTACAGAGAGCTGCCGACTCAGGGAGGGACAAGCCAAACAGCGAACAGAAGCAGATGCTGACTAATTCACGTCTCGCATGCCGAAGTCTCATCAGCAAAAGCATCCTGCAAATACTGCGTGCTTCAGCGGCATAAAGCGCTCTAAATCACTTACTGTCCCAACAAACATTATTATTATTGTAACAGCTTCTTCGTTGCTGTTTTAACTTCCTCTGTGTAGACATCGGGGCGGGAACTTTACATACCACATACGACGGCCGCTTCCTTTATCCTGTCATGCGTAATTCAACACTTTGAAATCACTGTCATTGTTGCAACGCTCAGAATTTTAGTCGGGAAGCCGGAAAGGAAGTGGCCACTTCAGAGACATTTGTGTAGCTACGAGGGACTGAGCGTTTATGTTAACCGTGTTAGCCATGATAATCCAGCTGACACTTAGAGAAAAACTTCTGACCTATTAAATTCGTGGCTCAGCGATGGTTCGTACACTGGAACACAGCAGAACCGATCAGATAAAGTGCGATATTAGTCAGCTGCAGGCAGCCAGCGAACCTGGTGTTGTAAGCTATTTGGTTGAGGCTTACTTTCGCCGTGAGTGGGCCGGGTTTACGCGGTTAACATGAATGCACCGCGTGTGGTCATGACAGGTTTCTCTCGTCTCTCTTTTTCTGCAGCTCAGCCGGAACACCGGAAATCTCGGTGTGTATAAATGTATTATATTTATTTATTTACGTTTTAAACTACCCACTCGAGGTTGTGAAATTAGACGCCCGTATTTACGAATGAAACATTGTCATGTGCGTTTACAGTTTGTGTTTCAAAAAGTTATTTTTCTTCATAGAAGCGTGAAATTGTAATTTCCACTTATCCTGCTAATCATGTAAGAAACGCTGTGCAGAGACCGAAATAATTCCGGCTTTTCTCTGAAAGGGTTAATGATTATTTCTGCAATTTGTCATCAACCCTTGATATGTACGTATATAACGACATATAAAGTACTTTATTCATTATTTTCTTACGAGCATGACTGAGTTACAATTTATATTTCACCCTGTTTCAGATAGCCTACATTGAAAAATGCCCGTCCTATATTTCTTACAAAAAGTTCTTTTTCTCTTAAGGGGAAGAAATTTATCAGAAAGCATTAATTTCGACTTTCAAAATGTGTTTAAGCGTATCACGATACCCAATAATGGACGTGCGCACGCCATTTCGGAATAACAGCAATCCACATCTTCCCAACTTTGAAGCAGCGAATGTTTCTCAGCAGAGACACGCTGTTTCTTTAAGGCGTCTGCGCACGAGATTTGCTAACATTCTATACTTACAAACACAGAACTGTGAATGCACACGTTTTTTGTTAGGAAACCCGGTAGTAACTTACCACCTGAGAGTAGGTAGTTGGATGACATTGAAGTATGGAGGTATATCTTAGGTTCGTATTTGCCGATGTTGGGTCTTCTAGGTTGCAATGAAGTGTGGACTTAAAAGCAGATACTAATTTTCGGAGAAACATACCGCCGCCTTCTACCTGCGAGTATACTCGGCGTTGAAACTAAGAAGACCATCGTTGACATCTTCAACGCCTTGAGAACCTCGAACTTCTCTTATATAGCGTACAAAGGTGTCGATTGGATGAACTGGCCCAGTACAGGAGTTAGTAACAGGCCTTATAAACGCAGCGACAAACTTTCCAAAAATAACAGGGAATTTCGTGACCAGCTGAACAATGTTATCTTCTCAGTATTAACTCAACAACATGCAATTGGTGGGGAATTACAAATAGATAAATGTTGGCGCGGAAAAGTCCAGCTGCTACTGTAGAGCTGATAATTTAAACTGGCTTAGGAAGATTAATAATTCATAATAATTGCATCATCCATCATGACAGACATGAATTTCACAGTGGGGCGTCAAGCAAAGCTCAGAAACTGATTTCTGCTTCCGGTAGAATGTTATGTATGCCATTGTTGCACTTACAATTGTGTCTTCCGTAAGGACGCCACATGGCTCCGTACGTGAGCCAAGATCCTTGGAACTGATTCAAGGGTTTACAGGTCATGACAGCTTAGTTACAGCTGAATGAGAGGAATTCGATTCTAGGCAGGGGTAGAGTTATTTCTATTGTCCCTAAACCTTCTGTGGCACCTATCGAGTGTCGTTCAGTGCGTACGTCAGGTCAGCAACACATGTAAACTGGCCGCCGTTCATCGCCGTATATTAACGACGTCTAGAAAGCATGAAAGGTGTCCTTGTGTTTAAACAGCACGAGACGAAGAAAACAAAGGAGTGTGGATAAAGTTCCTTGAAGATGACGGCCTTCTGGGGATATTGCGCCGACATTTCAGAGGTTCTTAATGTCTCCATCATCAAAGAATTTATTGTGTAGTCTCGTAGAAGTTTACAGACGTTTCAGAAGCACTGCCTCCATGACCATGGCGAGGCGTGAAGATGGAGACTGTGTATTTCTCACCTAAGAGTCTACACAGCGTCAAAACCAGGAAGAACAGTATTAGTCAGCTTCGTGCTTCGGACACTAGGCTACCCAAAAGAAGAGTATCCGGATAGGATAGGAGGCTGGTGGATTCTAATTCGGCCTGGATACAGTACTGTCGAAGAGAAGTGTCCTTACCCCCACCGGAATTCAAAATCTGATAATTAATTTCAACCGTAGCGAGTCATACAAATGTGTGTAAAGGAAACGTAAGTTTTATCGTTCACTCGTTCGGGTGTCGAGTCAAGAGCATTTAAAACGCAAGACATGGAGCGTATGAAAGTGTAAATCTGTATCAGAGTGTCAGTCAGTACTGGCGGCAGCGCCTTTGCATTAAGGACTCCGGAGAAATGAAAATTACAGGAAACTCTTAAGCTCTACCTTGCAATAAGCCGCTGCTGGTAATGTGATCGACAGAACTTGATTGCTGTACAGTCGCGTCCACTAATTGCTGGTACCCACTATATAGCTTTCCTTATATTATACACGTTTTGTCGGGATAATTGCTTAAAATAAGCCACGATCACCACTTGTTACGCGTTAGGAATTCGTCATCATTAGTTCGAACTCTTTATCCTTCCCTTTTATTTCTCTTGTGGTTAATCTATTCCTTATTCACAGTCTTAATGTAATTTCTGATCGACGTTTTAAAACTCTTATCGTTTATACAGAGTCATTCAGGAAACAGACAACAAAAGACATAAGGCTGCATACGTCACACTTGACACAGCGGTATCGTCAGAGTTTCTGTTGTGAATTTTGATGCAGGCGAATCACCATGAAAACACTTCATTCGCAAACCACTGAACACAACAAGCTCATGCACCAGCGGCCGCCCCACGCGATCCTATGGTTTGTTTCATAATGTCACTGGACTGACCCATGCTCTGCTCGGTAAGTGAATTTGATTATGCCACGTAACCAGAAACAATTTTCGATTGGTGACCATTCTACGTGTTCAGTGTCTGTAATTAATTTTTAACTGAGAAATAAATACTCCGGTATAGAATTACATGCATTTACTAGGGGGATGAGTTTCAAACAATTGAACGTCCTTGTGTTCGTACAAAGTTGTAAAATGAAGTTCTAAGCTCTAGTTATGATGTAGCGCCGACTTATATATGAACTCTCAGACTTTCTAGAAAATGATAAATTTTGAAGATAACTGTGAATTATATATACAAGTTAACCAATAAAATCCTGCATAATTCTCTTAATTCTGTGAAGGCGAAGCTCGTATAAATAATTCAGTCCGTGCCGCAAAGAGAACCCAACACGTCTCCATTACTCAGATTAGTTTATTAACGCTGTTTAAGGAAGTGACCGCTGTTTTCTGTGTCATACGAAATCCATAAATACACTACGCGGGCAAAATACAGAGTTACGCATCATTAAATCAGGTGGTACATTTAGTTACCACTGGGCTTTAAAAGTTTCATTCATTAACGGTTATAATTTCATAACAAACAGCATTTAAGTCGAAAAGGATATTACAGAGTGTTGTCTGTAAACCAATAGAATACACGCTTTTCCAGATGCCTAATTTTGCTGGTTTTATACCTCATTCCATATCTCTTGTTTATTGCACATAAAAATTTACTGTTGCAAGCCTAAATACAGATGTCAGAGAGTCAGGTATCGCTTTTGTTGTATTAATTTAAATATTTTAAACTTGAATTTTTTTTAAACGTATTGATAGTTTTAGCCCTTAATAAGATGTGTGTTGAAGATGGTTGTCTTCTAGGTTCTGGCAGAATTTCTACCAGACTACACGACTCTATAATCAATAAGACAGTAAGACAGCCATATTCATTCTCAGCATCCTGAGAACCTCAAATGCTATTAAATCCTATTTAGATCTACATGTTATGTTATTTATCAATTTTTTGTGTTTTGAACCATAGGCTACTGTGCCGATATAAATCAAAAATAAAATTTGCCAACTGTTAGAACAAACCTTCTCAGCACCGAATTCAATCGAAATAATAATTTCAGAAAGGAATATGGAATGACGGAGATATAAAATATCCTCCGTTGTGCATTAATTTTATGACATTATTACAAATAACGCTTTCAAATGGAACATTCATTCGTTATCGGATAGATCTGACATATGACGTGGGTGTGCGATGTGGTATCTTAATTTGAGAAATTAACCTAAATTACAGGTATTTCGAAACAAAATGTCCAGAAATATGTGGGGAAGAAACATAACTATTAATATGAAGGTGAAACTTCGTGAAATATTAACCTGTGTGAAAATGAGTGGTGGGTGGAACTGGCTGAGGTTTATGTCCAGTTGCGGGCTTTTGTGTCAGCGGTACTGAACCTTCGGGCCCTAACCACGGCTTGGTGTCGACTACGGACCACGGGTTGTGAACTCCGTACAATCACTGCACAATAATCGAGTATGCGTGAGTGTACAGCCGTATGACCATATATCACGCTCTGTGTGCATAATAGCCGGGGTCCTTGCAGAACAGACTAATGTCTTAGCGTGCTGCCTCGTGATACCATCATATCAGACCGCGAGGCATGAAAAGGATTAACTTGCTGATGTTGAATATAGCTCAGACTTGCTTCATTGAAAAGAGCACTGGTATTTGTACTGCGGGAGCTGAAAATATTTCCTCGCGTTGCTTGTATTAATCAGCTTGAAAGCATCATATTAGGCCTTTCTTACATAGTACCAACAAAATTATAAAACGTTGAATAATTTTATACATTTAACCAAGTAAAACTAGCCACGGTGGTCTAGCGGTTAGAACGCTGGCCATGTAATCCTGGGGTCTCGGGTTAGATTCCCGGCGGTGCCCGAATTTATAACTTGTGTTGGGCAAGGCCGTGGTCTAGGAAACACGGAGTTTTCCTCCGGGGGCTTCCCCGGTTTCTCCGTGGCATCCCAACATTTACTCCACTCTCACACAGAAGAAGGCAATGGCAAACCACTTCTGGATCATCTGCCAAGAACGTATATGAACAGGTCCCAGTCCGAGAGATAAAGATGGAAGGATCCTGTTCATATGGACCTGTCGTCAGACAGAACACTAAATAATAATAATAATAATAATAATAATAACCAAGTAAACTATTTTGTAGTGATCATGTGAACAAAAGCGAGATTGACGAGACATATAGCACAAATGTAGGAGTGGGAAATGCGTGCAGAACGTTTGCTCAGGAACCTCAACGGAAGACCTTGAAAGGCCTTGCCCTATTTTATTTGTCTGCAGTTTATCTAATGACGCTGTCAGTATTACAGACTGTACAGTGACGATTAACGAATGATGAATTTGAAAGGCTGTGGAAGGAAGCGCTAGTGGCCTAATTTAAGGCTCTATCCCGGCATGTGCGTGATTGAGGAAAACCACGGAAGACCCCAGTCGGAATATCATATCTCCGAGCCGAGATTTGAAACCGGGCGTCCCGAATACGAATTGTTCTTACATTCGGTATCTTGATGTAGGTATGAGGATAATAGTAAGACCTGCTGTAAAAAATGGAGTGTGAGTGGTGGACAGGAATCGTGTGCTTCAGGATACAGAGAAACAACCCAGCGGACAGCTTTCGTAGACTCGGTAATATTTTGACCAGATGAATAAGTATCGTATTTTCAACAAGGAGGCTAGACCATGGAATTAATTAATTATTTGGTTTGTTACAGGCGTAAGTAACAATGTAATTTGCGTGATGTAGACTAATGTTTGACAGTAGTACCATCGTTACCGTCGTTGTAGTGGTCGGCGCTTCTCTGTTTCTCTTTTGGAATATGCCTCTTTCTGACGTCAGTTAATCTAAATGAACGTCGGAATTGTGATTGTCAGTAGTAGGCTACATTCATTCTAAATAATTAATCATTTATTAACCACTTATTAATCAGAATCATCCTGCTACCTGACCCCTTTCTATAGAATAGTAATATAGGCAGTTGCCAAATCGTTGATAAATAGATCGACCAACAAAAAAAAAGTTCTGTAAAATTTTCTGACACAAAAACTAAGACGTCCGCGAGTAACACGATATCATAAAGGCGTATATGGGGCGTGGATGTATAACTTAGTGCATTCATAACATCGTAAACTGAATAAAAGGCAGAAGTTCTTTGTCGATGTTGGTCTACCGAGACGTAGCACCATGTGGCAGAACCATCGTTTGTGAGAAATGTATTGCAGGCAATTTCAACCCTGAAGATGGACACGGCAGTAGAACCAAGAATATCAACGTTGACATCTTCACCATCGCGATAACCTCATATTCTCACACAGAATATTTTACTGTTTTCGTATTTTCGTTTGTAATTATAATTTAAGTGGACAGAGAACTTGGTATATATCCTATGCCCGCTTCCTACCAGATCCATTCCAGTTAACTGCACATAATCATCATATAATTCTCTTTTTAGCAACTCGTTTAGTTATCTTTGGTTACAAGACAGGAATCCGTCCAAGTGTATATATACAAGATCCTTCAAGAAGACGTAAAGTTCAAGCACTTTTTACGTTACTAAAATGGGTATAATTAGATAGAGGTTAATTGACGACTTAAGTGCTTAAAAGGCAGTATTTTACCGACACCATAAGTAAACGACTTTTGAACCGGGTTTACACTTTTTCGTAAACGTTTTGGATAGGATGGGTCCGTCGCCTCCTGAACGCAATGTATCACTCAATCATCCGATCAACATTCCAGACATCGCATGTTATTCATCGTAATTTTAGTTGAAGATTTCTGTCTTCTGGGTTGTTACGCTGTGTAGTCCGGTAGATGTTTACCAACGTTTCTGAGGTCATACTGCCTCCGTCTTCAGGGCAAGTATGACCTCTGAAACGTTGGTTAACATCGACCAGACTACACAGCGCAACAACCTAGAAGACAGAAATCTTCATACTAAGAATCGCCCTGATGACGGAGGCAGTATGACCTCTGAAACGTTGGTAAACATCGACCAGACTACACAGCGCAACAACCCAGAAGACAGAAATCTTCATACTAAGAATCGCCCTGATGACGGAGGCAGTATGACCTCCGAAACGTTGGTTAACATCGACCAGACTACACAGCGCAACAACCCAGAAGACAGAAATCTTCATACTCACCGCTGTGAAAACCTCGAATCTTAAGTAATTTTAGTTGATTGCGCATGCATATGCAGCTTCTTATGCTGTAAACCTAATCGTGTTTCTGATACCACACTACGAAGATTTATAACGTATGCATCTTTCCGTTTGTTAGTAGATCTGCTTATTTATTCATACCATTTCCCGCATTGCATCGAATCGCTCTAATACGATGTCTTTTCTGGCCAGTGAATTCAGGATGGATAGTAGCTTGCTAATCGCAGTTATGTTATCAGATTAGATGCGATAAAGCCAGGATGTTCGTTTCTTTTGTTCAGACAGCAATTGAAATATGGACGCCGTGCAGTGGCACTACACAACATGAGTTATTAGTACTACACGGTACTGGAGTGCAACAGTGGCTTAAGCGCACCAAAATATAGACTAAGCTGTAGCTGTTACCAGTGCCAAAAATGTATAGTTTTACACAGATATTACAATGCAAATTAAACAAGAATATAAATCACTTACCTTTGTTATACCTGTGATTATCAGCTAGCGATAAGCACGATATAAACTGATGAGTTGAATACCTGAAAGAAATAATTATAATTCGAGAACATTAGCGGATTAAGGGATGAATAAATTCATGAATGGGAGGTAACTATTTTATCTGCTATGTACGAGGGTCGCTCATTAAGTAATGCCCCACATTTTTTTTCTCAGCCAATAATGAAGATAGAAAAGTGTACTTTTACATGCTTGAGATTTGATGTTTCCCGCGTTCGTGTACGGAGTTTCAAATGATTCCAACCGATAGCGGAGCTGTAGTGAACTGTTAAAATGGCGTCTGTGAACGACTCTCGTTACAAGCAACGAGCTGTAATTGAATTCCTTGTTGCTGAAAAAGAAACGGTGGTGAACATTCATAAACGTTTGTGTGCTGTGTATGGAAGCTGTGCAGTCGATAGGAGCACCGTTGGTCGCTGGGCTAAGAGAGTTAAAGCTTCAGGAAGTGAAGAAACCGAGCTCCGTGATCTGCCGCGCTCTGGGCGTCCTGCCACAGCCACCACTCCAGACATGTTGAACCGCGCGGATGCCATTATTCGTGAGGATCGGCGCATCACAACTCGACAATTGGCCCAACAGCTTTCAGTCAGCAATGGAAGTGTGATTGCAATTATCCGGGCTCTTGCATATTCGAAGGTGTGCGCAAGATGGGTTCCACGAAGTCTCACAGCAGACCACAGGATTCAAAGGAAAACGATTTCTTCTGAATTGTTGGAGCGTTTTGATGCTGAGGGAGAGGTCTTTCTGTCCCGGATCATTACAGGTGACGAAACCTGGATACACCACTTTGAGCCAGAGACAAAAAGGCAGTCAATGGAGTGGCATCATCCTCAATCACCGAGAAAGAAGAAATTCAAGACAACTCCCTCCGCCGGAAAAGTCATGATGACTGTCTTTTGGGACAGTGATGGGGTCATTCTTGTGGATGTGATGCCAAGAGGTGCGACCATCAATTCAGACGCGTACATCAGGACCCTGAAAACCCTCAAGAAGCGTTTTCGACGAGTTCGGCCTCACAAGCATCCAGCAGAAATTTTGCTCCTGCACGACAATGCACGCCCTCACACAAGTCTGAGAACCCGGGAAGAAATCACCAAATTGGGTTGGACGGTGCTACCCCATCCACCCTACAGTCCAGATCTGGCACCCTCCGACTTCCATCTCTTTGGGCCCCTTAAAGATGCTATCCGCGGAACAAGATTTGAAGATGACGAGAGCGTGATTCAAGCAGTGAGGACATGGCTACGGGGACAGGACAAGAGCTGGTACCGGCAAGGCATGCATGCCCTTGTTCCACGCTGGCGTAAAACCGTACAAGTTGATGGGGACTATGTGGAAAAATAGTATGTGTAAAGGAAACATTGATTTATATTGTCACTAAATTTGAGCCATCTTGAATAAATATGTTCTGAGGAAAAAAATGTGGGGCATTACTTAATGAGCGACCCTCGTAGTATTGGAACGAAAGAATGTTGGATTCTCGCTCAGAAGCAATACTTGCCTATTTTCGGGGGAAATCGTTAAAGTTGAAAACGAGGACATTGAGATTTGAAGTTATCACGGCGGGGAGTGTGAAGAAGGCTATTTTTGGATTTTTTCGCCATGTAGTCTAGCAGAAGTTATCAAAGTTTCAGATGTGCTTGCTGCCTCGATCATCATGGTGATGACTCCTAGCTCTAATGATAGATGCGGCAAGTACCTCTGAAACGTCGGCAACCTTCTACTAGACTATACGGCGCAACGAACCAAGATATCTACCGTCGTCAGAAATATCGTTCTTTATTTTTGTATCCATGGTAACATATAAATACCTGAATTATGAAGAGAAGTCGGAAGAATTTGTTTCTATTTAGGCTTATATTGCGAGATTTAGGACTACGTTACAGCAGAAGTGGATGGTATTTCTTAAATAGCTGTATACTGCTTAGTACGTAATTCGTCATTTATTGAATTTTTGGATCACTATATAAATTCGTGGATGGAAAACTATTAAAATATTAATAAAATGTGTGTTACAGAGCAAAGAATTTCAATTGTTGAGATTGTTAATAAATACTACTAAGTGACAAAAAATGGTAATCTGTGGACGAATGAATGTTGAATAAATTAATTTCTGAATACTTAATTTATGTATTGATTATTTGGTGCATGAATGAGCAAATTAAATTAATTAAATTGATGTATGTTGAATTACTCGTATATACACTGTCTATTCGTTTGGAGAAACTTACTGTTTACTTGAGCGTATACAACGCCGAATAGTGTTTGTCAGCATGGTCTTGTGGGACAGTATACTAATTCATCCCATACACTGGTACTGACGTTTATCCACCTGATTTGTTTCCACTTAAATCGCCATGTAATTTAATGGAGTAACATCTGTGGTCCACACACGCGACATTCAGCCTACTTCTGGTTGGAAGAGTTGCGTTCATCGGTGTGGCAAATCTGTTTATTCTTGTTGCTTGTTTGCTACGTATTTCATACCTGTAACCGGTAGCGTAACACGAATAGGGCTGTTTGTCCCCTTATTTGTGCCGTTGGTAAGTTTTGGTATGTCCATAAAATGATAGTTTATCTTTAACGACATTTTATTTACACATGTTATTTATGGACCATTGATGTTAATTTATTGAAATTAATTAAGTGAAAACCAGGAACTAGATGCTCATGCCTCATTGCAGAGTGCGGGATAGATTGATAACGCAAGGATAAATAAATTATTTAAAACCTTTTAAAATATAGTGGATTTAAAATATTTAGGAAAGACGGGCGTAAAAAATAATCGGAAGTGCTTTCACAAAGATGTTAAGAGAATATTAAATTAAAGGAATTTACGCTATTCCTTACGTTTTAAACTTTAATATTCGTGTCTCTTATCTGAATACCTACATAATATTTTATTATATAATTTTACATGTTGTTGTATATGGGTATAAAACCTGGTGCCTAACTAAACGAGAAGAGCACATTTTAGGTTTGGGATACTTGGAAAATTGTCTCTCTTCGTCAGTAAATTTTATCTCCGAAACTACTAGAAGAATTTATACGACATTTTGTTAGAGAGTCCGCATTGTAGGTTGTAAGACGAATTTAGTTTTGAATTTCTCCATTCAAATTCAGAAGACCCCACGCGAAAGTTTCGTTGAAGTAGATGAGAAACAAACGTCTCTGAGTAAATTGTGCCACTCTTGCTCACAGGCAGCGTAGCGCTGTGATATTAGTACCTGTCGGGAAGATGAGGACGCCCCGGGTGGTAGAGATATCGGAATGAAGCGCTATTTTTTTCTCTCTGTAAACAATTCTTCCATTCGTCATCAACTGTGCGGGTCATCTAGCCAGGTGCTGAGCATGGCACGGTCAGATCAGTTTAAGTTTCTGGTGTGTATGAAGATGGTGGTCTTGTGTTGTCTGTTAGATAGTGAACGACGTTTCGGTGGAACTTACTGCCTCTATCGTTAGTAAATCATATTTCTGATGATTGTGGCAGCAAGATTATCTGAATCGTTGGTCAGTATCTGACTACACGTTTCGACATCTCAGAAGACAACTGTTTACTTAAAGACGAGTCGTTCAAAGTGACTGCCTCACTCATGAGAACTGCGAAGAACGAATGAAAAGTTCGCCTCTTGAACGATTTAGCGGCCTTGTCCACGGAAAAACAGTCGAATTGACCCAAACGAGAATCGAGACAACCGATTTCCGCTCTGCTGAGTAATGATACTTACGATATAAATCGTTCGAACGACTGTTTTATTCTGAAAGAGCTTGAATGAGCTTGCTCGCGACAGTGAACTAGCCGGACTCGTCACCTCGAGAACCAAAAATCTCACATTGGTTTGAAGGTCCCGCGTTCATCGTCTCCTGATGGCCGCACGGTCTGATATCACAGGCTCATTCCAGCCATAAGAGGTCTTAGTCGTGTATGTGTAAATGACCTCATCACCGAAATGTGTGGCATTTTCATTGAATTTATTTGCGTTTCGTGGAGCATTTATACCTTAACATAATTTAATATTGAATGAACCCATAGCAAGTTCTTCCGTCAATTTATTTTTCATATTTTTTGTTTTGAGAACGCCGGCACCCAAGGCGACGTTATGTTCGCCGTCCTGCCGCTTGTTCAGATTAACGGCATTGTAGCAACTTACAAAAGCAGTAGCAACAAACCGCCAGTGAAGTCCGTCCGAAAGATGTTTTCTTTCAATTTCGAATTACTCAGCTTTTATCACTCGGCTCTCCGCGTTTTCTTGAGCTGTATTCGTTATTGGTTTCCTGGAAAGAAAAACAAACACAATCAGCAGCACAAACAACGCGTGCGTTAATCATCTATGGATCCTGCTAATTGAGTTTGTAAAATTCATGACCTGCGCCGGGAACGCCCCTTGATACCCAACGAAAAGAGAAAATATCGGAAAAGTTAAAAACAATCATTGCTGAAAGAAACTTTGCTTTCTGGTTCTCTGCTGTGTCTACCCAGGTTGAAAACAAAATAATGATACTGTTGTCTGAAATTTCTAATTGATATCGCAGCCACAGTCATACTGCCTCCGTCATCTGGGCGTCATCGCCCTGATGACCTGATCTGATGACCTCTGAAACGTTGGTAAACATCGACCAGACTACACAGCGCAGACGACAAAAATCTTCATACTCACCGCTGTGAAAACCTCAAATCATATGATCTCATGTGTTTCTGTGATCAATTTTTAGGATTTATAAAGACGCTATTTCAGCTTCAGAGGTTTCATAACGTCGAATGGGGCTTAGAAAATTGTGTTTTATGAGTAAAAGTAAAGTAAAGTTTGTCCCACTATACGCCATGTAGGCGTTTGGGGTGAGTGGAGGTATAGCTCCTCTCTTCCTTGACCCCGGCACTAGATGGGGGTGAGTGGTCAGCATCACGCCCCGGCCGGCTTTACCCCCGGGAAAGGACCCCGGTACCCATTGTAGAGGAGGCTGGGTGGGCCCCAGAGCCGGTCTGGACGCAGAGGCTAGAGGAAAAATCCTCTGCCCCCCGTCGGGGATCGAACCCCGGCCGTCCAGCCCGTAGCTAGTCACTATACTGACTGAGCTATCCCGGCTCATTGTGTTTTATGAGTATTTAAGAATTTTGAAGGGGCCGTCATGACCAATTCCAAAGTACTATTCTTGCGTTCAGCTAGAACAGACGGAAATCAGATCTAGAATTGATCTTAGTACTTGATAAACACAAGTCCGGAGTTTTCCTTCTACACCTACATGCTCAGTACCACAGCATGTAAATTTAATTCTTCAGCTCTGTGACATGGTTCTAAGTTAAACGTCAGTTAAATGATTAAAGTGTCCTGTTATTCTTTATATTGTTTGTGAAGTTCATCTAAAGTGCAGGCAGATGTTTGATTTAAAATGCAGTTTGTTCCAATATATGGTTTAAGAAACAAGGAAGTTAATTCAGCAGAGATCTTTTAAGAGCTAATACCTGCTGTAAAAGGCCATATTTCATCGTGAAAATTAGTTTCTCATTATTCAGAAGGGCTGTAGACTGAGTTTATTGAGGAGCGAATGTTTACGTAGACATCAAAGCAATACTACGGCTTACGTACCCACTAAAGCCAGTTATTTTTTCCATTGTATTCAAACGCCATATTATAATAAAACGAGACACTCAAGATCCGAGTGTCTTCTTGGTGAGATGTCTTCGGTTTGATTTTCAGATTATCTGATTTCTAGCATGTAAATGTTTAAACCAAGGATCTCATAGTACATGGAAGACATATGTAGGCCAAGATACGAAATATTTGAGTCGGAGATATACAATTATATTTGAGCAGCAGAGGAAACACGTGGGAGAAGAATACAGTTGGAAAAATTGAAAAATCATGATTGGTAGTGGGGAAGGGGTGTGTTATATCGGACGAAATATAGAGAAAGAGGAGGAGAGGAAGTTCATGCATTTTTCATCTTTGCATTGTACCTTATCCGTTCAGTTCTATGCTTCCTGGAAACCTAGTCTGAGCCTTGCTGCGAGTGCCTCCAGTTGTCTGTTACGGGTGCAGATTGTCTCAGGACAGATTAAGAAACAAATCACCAATTGCTAGGACTACTAATTCTAAGACTGTCAGAAGTATGTAAGAACTTAGATGATCACTATCCTTCATATGCTCCAATCCATATAGTAACGCTAGAAATAACTATAAATTAATAATCTAATTATGCATACGTGTTTATTCTGCGTTAAGGTGTCAAAATCTAAGTGTCGATGCTAGTGTTCAACAAGTTCACATGCAGTTACAAACCTGAAGATCAACATAGACTCTTGTATCTACCAGCAAGGCCAAATTGCGTTAAAACCCAGAAGAACAACATCGGAATTTTCGCCATTGTGAAAACCCAAGATCTTACAAAACCTGAAAGGATGGCACAGTCTTCATGTTTTAATTAAGTTTTAAAAACTTTTATGCAAAATATTTATGCGTGTTAATGATTCGTTTCCAGACAAAATTCCACAGGTCTAGCTCCAATTATTCATTACTTATCGACATTTGATCGAAATCTACGTATATGCAATTTGTGTGTTGCCACCATGTTGGCTTTGTAATCAGAATGATTTCCTTGACAAAAATTTGTATTTTGAAAATTTTACGTGACAACAAGTGTCGGTGCTGTATATCATGTGGCACTAGTTTAACTCCCACCTCAGAGGATCGCATGCACCTTTGTTGGTCAGAAGTTAGAAAGTAAAAACGTAGAGCGACATCTTGTAAAACAATATTTATACCAAGTTTAATATCAAATACGTTTATTGGTTAAACATTTATTAATCGCGGCAGATATTACTAAAGCACTAGCCGAATGACAACTTTATATTGTTGCTTACATTTTTAATCTCTTGGTTCAAGGAGGATTGTACTGAGCCGAATTGTAACAAGAATTTCTGGAATTTAATCTCCTCTCAGTTTTATCATGGATATAATTTCGATTCGTTACTGTCATTTCCAAATACCTGTTCCTTTGCCATAGTTTGGAAGACTCATTACCAATTCTAACGTCATAAAATTTAATTAACTGTCGTCACCCTGATTTTATATGTGCCTAAGCTGTAAGTTTGCTTTTTTGTATGAGTGTACAGGTTGGTGGGCTGTATTACTGTAAGGGATTGAGGGTGTTTAATGTTTAAGCGCCGAGAAAAATAGTTGAACGAGAGAGAGAGAGAAAGTATCAAGAGAATGGCGAAGGCGAATGTGAGGAGTTTCATCATTTGTACATTTTACCGAATATTGTTAGTGCGATGGTATGGAGGAAGACCTATATAAAATACACAAGGGGGAGCATGGACACTTCGCATTTTGAAAACCTCAGCGGAAACAAATGCTTAGATTAATGGGCTGATCTTGGAGTTTTAGGATGTGGGCTAGATTTAAGTGCCTCTGAACAGGATCTGCTTTTGTAAACACAGAAATGTAAATCTGGGTTTCATAAAGACAAGGAA
This sequence comes from Zootermopsis nevadensis, assembly GCF_000696155.1. The sequence continues at coordinate 288,295 of NW_019059962.1, read as the reverse complement.
TGTCTTGACCAATTGGTTATCAGGGCACTGTACCATGGAGTTTTTAAGTTCCTTGGTCTCTGAAATATTGTCACAGAAATGTTTCATCTAAGAAATTCACAAATATCTTTTATTTCTCATATAAAAACAGAATAACTGATTTGGTTGTGTAAATAAGATGCCATCAGGTGTCTTAAGTCGTGTGGTACCAATAAAAGGTGACAGAGATTTCGAAAGAACGCCTGTGTGAGAATTGTTACATGGCCTCCTTCCATTCATTCTGTTGACTGGAACGTTTATTTACACTTTGCTTGCCGTAAAGTTAAAGTTAGTCAGAAACTTATCAGGTCGATGACCTCACTGACGATGGAGGCAGTAAGCATCTCTGAAACGTCGGTGAGTCTCTACAAGACTACGCGGAGCGACGTCCATGAAGACAGTTATCTTCATACTCGCAGACGTCAGAAACCTGAAATATTATTATAGGCCTACTATCCCGAAAATTTCTAGGCTGTACTGAGTAAAGTCACGAAAAACTTACCGAACATATTGGTGTAGCAGCAAATCTAAGGACTTGTAATCGGGTTACTTATGAACCATCTTATCCGAGGTTATAGTGTTTCATTCCACGTACTCCAGAATAAGAAATGGGCTACGGTTGTCGCCATCCACATCCTCACCCATTCATCATTCACGATTGTCTTTTAGCCTTTTGTGATTCTTTCATTGTAGTCCGTCACTCTGTCACTAGTTCAATCAGTGTAACAAGCAGGGGAAGATGATAAACGCGTTGCGTACAAAATCCTCGTTTGAAAACCTGCGGTTAAGATACTATAAGGACGACCTAGGAATAGAAGGATAGATAAAATTAAAATGGAGCTTGAGGATATACGACAAATGGGTGAATTATGGATTCATCTTAGTGCTGTTAGGACTTGTGACAGACGGTCATAAAATGTTCGAATTTCTTGACTAGCTGAGCAACTATGAGCTTCTCTAGAAGGATCCTGCTGTGTGGAGTTGAAGAAGTTCCTCAGGACACAAGTGACGGTTTTGTTGTCCAGGAAGTGTAGAGGCAGCGCCCAACAGATGCCGCCAGCGTCGAGCGCGACTCACGTGCGCTTAATGGCAGGTGACCATGCGGCCCTTCGCGTTTGTTTCGGATCAGCATTGTGCACTTGTCATTATATAATACTTTGATTCGTGTTCTTTCGCCTCTGTTTACTCTTCTACTCTTTTATTTTTCTGCCTCCTCTACTTCCATCCCGTTTCTTGCTTCCTACAGTTTAGCTAGTTCCTGTCTCAGTCTCATACCATCTGGCTGCATCCCGTTTGTCTGTTGCCCATTCTAACAATACGATTGGCTAGCGTGACTTATATACAGCTGTTTTTGAGTTTCGAATTAACAAAATTAAGTTCTGAAACGTTCACAAATTTGAAACTGAATCATAAGACTAGCACAAAACACGCTGCCAATAAAAGGGGCATTGAAGATTTCTGTCTTCTGGGTTGTTGCGCTGTGTAGTCTGGTCGATGTTTACCAACGTTTCAGAGATCATACAGCCTCCATCATCAGGACGATGAGTATGAAGATTTCTGTCTTCTGGGTTGTTGCGCTGTGTAGTCTGGTCGATGTTTACCAACGTTTCAGAGATCATACAGCCTCCATCATCAGGACGATGAGTATGAAGATTTCTGTCTTCTGGGTTGTTGCGCTGTGTAGTCTGGTCGATGTTTACCAACGTTTCAGAGATCATACAGCCTCCATCATCAGGACGATGAGTATGAAGATTTCTGTCTTCTGGGTTGTTGCGCTGTGTAGTCTGGTCGATGTTTACCAACGTTTCAGAGATCATACAGCCTCCATCATCAGGACGATGAGTATGAAGATTTCTGTCTTCTGGGTTGTTGCGCTGTGTAGTCTGGTTGATGTCAGCCAACGTTTCAGAGGTCCTACTGCCTCCGTTATCAGGGCGATGAATCGACGGAGGCAGTATGACCTCTGAAACGTTGGTAAACATCGATCAGACTACACAGCGCAACAACCCAGAAAACAAAAATCTTCATACTCACCGCTGTGAAAAACTCAGATCTTACAAAAGGGACGTTATTTAAATTTATTCATTCTTTAATTTTTCTCTTCTCCTTCCTGTAGTTTACATTTTTATATTTGCAGTGTCAACATTGAAACACTCATTTGAAAACCATATCTTCCGGTGTTGGCTGTTGCGTCTTTTCGGTTTAGACTGTCAGATTTAAAAACCCGGTTTATCAGAAGAGTCTTATCGTATTGCTTGTCGCGTGTCTTCGGTATATATTGATCCTAAAAGTCACAGGAAAAGTTGTAAAGCGTTTGTTGTTCTGTTTTAATGCCGGCCGTAACTGCATCATATAAGCTTACACATGCAAATGCTTCCCGAGAACACGCCAGACTGTTATTTGAGACAAATTCGATTCACGCTTACGTATGTGACAACTTGTCTATCGTGAGATGCGCTGCAAGACTTCCCGTTGATCTTGCGCTGTTCTATCAATGGGCGATATGGACTCTCTTCACCTTGTAAGTGCAGCCTTTGTTTTCAAACTGCATACACCAGGTGTAAATTGACTTATGTTGTGATCGGTCCTGTAACGTTTAGGAAACTCACATTTCACATTTGCCACTGAATTTGTCTTCACAGGCTGGATACCACAAAATGCCTTTTCTTGTGGAGAAGCCATTTTAAAAACGTGTGTGGCCCTGACGGACAAGAAGGTAATTTACAGCGAGGATTTGAAAAGAAACTTTGAGATTTTATATACGATTGGTGCATAATAATTTTCTGCCTCATGAATGTGTGATTATAGAACGACTTTTTTAACTACGTATTTCGTATCGATTATTACGAATGAGGAACTAGAAAGAATGCGGTAGTGGGCATAACACTTCATAGGAATTTTTCTGGAGGAACTGAGAAAAACCATGAAAACATCTGGCTTCCTTATCTCACCGTATAAATTCTATATAAACTGCAACCTGCTGTGTTTGAATGACTGCTGGCAAATCAGTTGCAGTATTCTGCAGACAAGTAGGTACATAAACGCATAAATATTTAACAGTGTGGACAAGTGAAACTCACAGGAAATATAAATGGGAATGAATGAGGCAAGCAAATCCTCCTAAAGCTCTCCCGAGTCCGTGTAATGAGGCACCTGGCAATGGTTTCGGAACAGCGGATTGTTTCGCCGCAAGCCGATTAATTCGCGCGCAGAGCGTGCCGGACGGACGACACAGTGACGGGACAAACAGCAGACAGGATCACGCCTTGAAAACACGCTGTCAGTTTTCATTAACCCCTTCGCCTGCTGGCTGTTATTTAAGGGAGACTGTTCTGTTTGTGTGTTCCTTCCGTATCGTTTAAATTTTATTGTTAAAAAGCCACAAATAATTAGATTTCTGTCTTCTGGGTTGTTGCGCTGTGTAGTATGGTAGATGTTTACCAACGTTTCAGAGGTCATACTGCCTCCGTCATCAGGGCGATGAATCGACGGAGGCAGTATGAGCTCTGAAACGTTGGTTAACATCGACCAGACTACACAGCGCAACAACCCAGAAGACAGAAATCTTCATACTCACCGCTGTGAAAACCTCAAATCATACACAAATAATTAGCTTCTGATAGATGGTGGGAGATGTTCATTTACCTCGGCTTCTGAAAACCAAATACATTAAAACGCGAAGGACCTTCGTTTCTGAACTGCATATCTGATTTGTAACAGAATGGTTTAAAATATTTTGAACCGAAAGTAGATTCGATCCTAGAGTCCTGGCACTCCTAACTTTCAACTCTTGTTCTTATAGATCATAGTGGGACTACTTGTTGCATTTCATCAGTGTGGTGTTGTCACACTTATCATGGTAATGTAAAAACAAAAGACGGCGTTCCTATTAACAAAACTGAACATGAAAGAGAATGGGATGAGGAAACTTAACGTCTGCAACAAGTGAGGTTTCACTTAGCATGGCCGCATCGCATCGCGTCGCGTCCTTTTAATTCCTCATGTTTATACATGAGCGGGACATGAATATGTGTGCCTTCATTTAGGCGTCTCCCTCTTCCAATACCGATATGCTAATTCTTACTTTTATTTTATTCATAATGCCTGAAAATGAACCCCGCCACCTTGCTTGGCCTGTCTTCAACACTGAATAGAGGAAAATCTTTTTGATTACGCACCTTCAGGTATGGTCTTCTATATTGATTGGGTCTGTGTTCTTTAAACTTTCTCCTCGTTACTAGAAGGCATATAGCCCACTTGATTTGCACAACCTCCTCAAATTCAGATTGCAGTTTTCCTATCAAACACGCTTTCTTAATGTGACATCCTATACCAACTATGGTGTATTTTTCATCAGTAAACGCGCAGCTCAAAAATCATATTTTAGCACTGCTTACTGCTTTAATCATTTAATAATACAGTGCTCATATTATAGATTTCATAACGAAATACGACATATATATTTATTATCTCAGTCTATACACAAACGTATTTAAAATTTTTATATAACACTATAACACAGAAAATGAACGTCTAACTACAGACATGAAGAGCATTATGAAGACAGAGAAATCTACAAATATACCTATAAATCAATAAATGCATTGCATCGAAATATATAATAGTTTTAAAATGATAAGAACGACGATATAAACCTGAAGATGATATCATAAAACATCGAAACATGTCGTGCAATTAATAATAAGCGCCATAATAAATGTAACATCATACTACGATAAAAGCGCCATAATATAACATAATATAACTTATTGTAATATTTTATACTACAGATGTTATAGTGTTATATAAATTTTAACAACATTTTAAACACGTTTGTGTATAGACTGTGATAATAAATATATAT
>NW_019059962.1:242754-268883 GCF_000696155.1 Zootermopsis nevadensis | reverse complement strand
AAATCTACAAATATACCTATAAATCAATAAATGCATTGCATCGAAATATATAATAGTTTTAAAATGATAAGAACGACGATATAAACCTGAAGATGATATCATAAAACATCGAAACATGTCGTGCAATTAATAATAAGCGCCATAATAAATGTAACATCATACTACGATAAAAGCGCCATAATATAACATAATATAACTTATTGTAATATTTTATACTACAGATGTTATAGTGTTATATAAAAATTTTAACAACAACATTTTAAATACGTTTGTGTATAGACTGAGATAATAAATATATATTCGATTTCAACACAAACATGACGCACTTAAGCTACAAAAAGAAATACGACATGTTTGAACCTTATCCGGTCATTTTAGGGTGAATGCCTTGAATCTTAACTATACTGCAGTAACACGCAATATCGTGGCATTTCTAAAAATTAAAATTCACGATATAGAATGTTACAGAAACCTTTAGTCTTTTAATATTAACATGTTAAGACTAAAATGGCGCATACGAATGTTGTGTTAAAGTCTTTGGTTTTCCAATTGGTAAACTGCCGATGCAATAATAAGGGCATCAAATTAAAAATATTTTCCACTTCAGTTCTGCTACAGTAGTTTGGTGGTAAACACAGAGCAGGATTCAGAACAGAGTGTTGAGAACATCTGTACCTAACAGAGATGAAGTAACGTTGTAGTCAAATCAAGGAGGATGTGGAAGGGGCAATAGGGAAGAAGCGCTTGTGGATCTCTGCTGTACTCACAAATGCGTATCGTAAGTGTACAGCGTCTGGTGGTGTGGATTGGATTCTGTTGTCTTAAGTTAGAGTCTGGTTCTGGTATTTAGTCAACATGGAAACAAACTTACTTTACTTTTCATAAAGCAAGGAATTTAGCCTCGAAGCACAGACTAGTTCTACAGGTATTACCTGATGCCATCAGAGGAGATCAGACCTGCTGAAAGGCGTCTATTTTCAGCACGACGTGAAGGTGACCCCTGTCCACTGGTCAGAAGCCATAAGTGGTCCGCGTACCACAATTATTAACCCCACAATCATGTTGAAGGGTAAACTATAAAATTAATTATTCTATTAACCATACACTACAGCAGAACATAATGTTCCTGTCACCATTGTGTGAAAGAGTGCGCTCAGAAATCAATAGCACACGTCACCTGTGCAGATATTGTCTTTTATTTGAACGGGCTGTGGCATAAGCTAATTAAACTGACAGCTGTGTCCCAGATCGTCAGCAAACATTGGCACTGAGTTATTAATGTTAAACAGAGAGGGTATACACGATTCTTCGTGCTCGGGATCTGACTGTCCATCGATTTGTGCAGCAATAAATGTGATAGTGATTATGACAAATTTACAAAGAAAGCTAATCCGTATGAAACCCGTAGAAGGAGAAATGTTGGGAGACCAGAAAGAAGATGACTCGAACGGAAAGGATTCTGGTAAGCGAGTGCTTTTTCACAGACAGAATTAATCAGAAGATAAGGAGATAGAAAAAAGGAAATATAAATAAGGCGACGACCGCTTCTTCCACATCATTTCCAATTCAGTATTCACTATCATTCTCTAATTCTACGCTTTGTAGTCTGAGCTACTGATTAATCGTCGTTAAATAAAATATAAACAAGTAAAACAATAAATACATTTTCAAATATTGATGTTGTCGTAGGACCGCTAAACGCTCTAACTGTTGAGACGTAGCATGAAGCTCTTCTTTCACTGATCTCATCAAACACAAAATGAATCCAGTTCAAATGGTTCAGTGTTTTTAATCGAGATGTCTCGCATATATTATTTAAATGATTGATAAGAATTTGTGTCATGTCTGTATCAGATGAAATCAAGTTCCGAGTCAGGGTGTAGCGCCGAGGGGAGGAGACATTTCGATATTAGGATTAAGAATTAAGGCAGGCTCTGTAAAGGGTTAATCATAGATTGTGGATCTGTCTCAGAGCGTGGACGACGTGTGTTGGGGTCATGTCACTAATAATGGCTCCGTGGCTGGCTGCAGGGCCGCGTTTTGCAATTTCCGGCGTCTTGGAATAACGATTGGTTCTATATTACAAGGATTTTCTTATGCTCCTGCGGCTACTAATTAAGATTGGGCTGAAGAAATGACACGGCTCTTGATTTACTTGTAATGGGGTTTGGTCCGTGACAACAGGATGTTCCAACTATTATGAGCGGAAAGTAATATTCCTTTGTTGGTCTTAGGATTTTGCTAAACCTTTAATCTGTTATATCAGTGTCATTCATTTTATGCAGTCTCGGATAATTTTGGAAAATGAATTATCTTCAAGATGGAACTTTGAGTGTGATTAGATTAAAACTATGAATAATTACATATTCTATCGTATATGTTTAACTGACTAATTAACTTCATTTATTACAGACCTTGTTGAGAAGCTAAATTCAGCTAGCTAGTCAAAACATTATCCGCCTTTTATTGAACCGTGTTTATGTGGCTCCTCACCGGTCGCTATCCTGTGCCAGATAAATCCAATCCACACATTTCAGCCCCATGATCTGTTTCAATACTACAGTCCATCTGTCTACACTTAAATCTTCCCAGAGTTCTTTTCTCTTCACAATTTAAAGTCAAACTTTTGAATGCGCCTTTAGTTCATATCTCTGTTATTTCATATAAATTCAATATCTCAGTCGGTAATGTGACTGGTTTGCTGGATTAATGATTCGGGTTCGATTCTCATCAGAGACAGTGATTTTTATCTTTACAACCGTGTCAGAACCGGCTTTGAGCCCCACTTGGTCGCCTCAACAGTTAACTCTTTGAAGCATGAAGTTCACCTAAGTAATATTTAGAAATTAAATTCTTACAGAAAACACACTGCATTTCTATTTCAAATATCACATGGTAAATACCGTTCAGGAAAATAGTATCTCTTTATTCTGAGATACATGCGAAACTCATAAATATGATGTACTTGTGGCAAAATGCAGTTATTGAATTTTGGAGTAAGTGGGAGGTCTGTGTATAAGTTACCACTGTGCATTAAACAGACAAAGCGACCATTTGAAACCTCATCTCTATCTAGTGCATAAGTTTACTTTCCACGGGGCTTTGCTTTTCGTTACCCACATGTTTAGACACAGGAACACGTTTACGTGTGCCCTTAACCAATTAGTAACTTGGGGAGAATACGCACACACGTCTTAGCTTTTTTCATGCACTTCTTGTAAGCGATGCATTAAGAATTTAGAAACGGCAAATAATATCCCTGACGTGTACGTGCCCGGTTTCCACTCAATTGGAAGTAGGACATATTGCGCCTAGCTCCTGGTTTCGCCTACCGCATCACGTACTTCTACTATGTCGGGGAGCGGCAACACGTGGGGACTTTTAGACTTAGCGATCGGGCGGCTGTTACTCAGTCAGGGATGGAAACTCACTTAAACATGCCATCATGAATATCCTTACAATGTGAGTTTATAAAATAGGAGTTCGTGTTGTATATCTGTCCGTCAGCAGATTAGAATTGGCAACCGCGTAATGGGGTTAGACAAAATTCCATATGTCGCGGTCTTCATTGGCATTGGAGCATTTGTGTTCAGTGCTAGGCATTACACTGCTTAATCCGCCAATAAGAGACGCAGAGTATATGTAATTCTTAACTCCGAGCCTTAAGCTAGTACCGGACAGTTGCGTACCTTGATATGTAATATCGACCGACCGCTCTCCCTCGTTCCCTCAACGAATTCGACTGTAGAGTGCTTAGACTTTTTTTATTCAAAGAACTTAGGCCATTTATGCGAGAGAGAAAATACGACGCGGTATTGCAGATCGGAAACTGGATCGTAGATTCTATGTGACTCCGCACACCACAGCACTTCCATCGTTCACATCCAACACTCTACTTGACTTTGCCAGATGATACATCACCTGAAAATACCCGGAAGTATAGATCATAGTTTTGTTAGTAACATTAATCTTAAAAGGTTGGAAGCACACTGTTGTGTACATTACTCATTAAATTTTATATATACCGTCAGCAAAACTATATGATTATTTCTTTCAGTTATAGTAGCAAGATGTTTGCACTACAGGTTTAGACAATTCGCCATCTTCAGGTGCACAGATCCATTAAACTTCGTGTAAATTATATGTTTAAGTATATTTCAAACTTTTAATTTATCTGAAAACCAAACGATTGCGAATTTCCTCATTGCAAATATCTTTCCACTGTAATTTAAATAAACAATTATATAATTGTGTTGATATTATCCGTAAAACTTAAATGAGTTGTCAGCAACACTTGGGACAGTGAGGAGTTTTAGAATAAAGAGTAACATTAAAGTGACTCTTACAGAAATAGCGACTGAAGGTGTGGAATGGATTTAACTGGCTCAAGCTCAGGTCCAGTGAGAACACGGAAATAAATCTTAGAGCTCCACAGTACTAAAAGCTTCTTGGTCAGCTAAGCGACTATGAGAATTTGTAGAAAGAGTTTGGTTGTGGATATGTGAACGGGGCTGACAGATTTTATGTTGATAGAGATGAACTATAGGGTGCTGTAACGACAAGTAATTTGTTGACCAGCTTAGGAACTATCGATTGCTCATGGAAAATTTTGTACCATGAAGTTGGGTAGTTAGGTCGTGGGGATGTGACCTCATTTGAACTTGCTCCCTGTAATGTCCAAAGGTGGACTTTGATGACAATCGTAATGATCCGGCGTCTCATAGTGAATAACTTGAAAGTGCTTGAATTTTTGTCTTTCTAGGAGGGGAAGTGAACGTTTGAAATGTTGTACACATGTTCTGAGTTTCCTGTCGCTTGCCATTTGATTCAGAGTCCGTCGTTAAGTAAAATATCGATATTAGACGCTGGATGTACTGTAACACAATAAGCACGGGGTCTCGTCTAAAGAATCGTCTAAGCCCTCTGGGTAAACAAGATTAAAAAATCCTTTCGTTCAAAGAGAATATTTAAGTAGAAATCAATTGACAGGCTTCAAAGAAACTTCGTCATATTCCTGCAGTAAATTGTATAGGTGATGTATCAAAGTACGTTTTCTTTTAAAGCAACAAAATATTGACTGATCTTTTGATGTGACTATAGAAATATAAATATTTCTGTCGTATATGTCGTATGTGTAGTTACGTAGAACACTTTTGCGTTCATAGCAGCGCTGACGGGCATTATGCATGTATGTATGTCCGTCCGTGTATGTATGGACTGTGCTTCAAGTGTTACGGCCTCTCTTTGTAATTTAATATCACAAACATTATCCTCATTTTTACAAGAAATCAACAGCACATTACGGTGCAACAGGAAAATCCGGGAACTACCAATCCTGTTCTTTTGCTGTTGGTTATAATCTGTTTTGCTTTTAATATGCGTGTCACCACTTGTTAAGTGTTAATACAATCATACGATTCTTTTAATGATTTTAATGGCTGTTAGAGCAGTAGGGGTGTGAGACTGTGGACTAGGTTGATGATTCTCAAGGTTCAGTGGCGAGATCCTGTAAAAACGATAATCAACATCAACATCATTTTACGATAACTTATTTCATCAAAGAAATAACTTTCAAACTTCCAAGGAAACTGTTATGTGGAATTATTTGATGGAGTTTTATTTCCAGACATTACTTGTAATTATTTTATGGTCTGTTGTTAAGCGAAATATAAACTTGTATATAACTGATTAAATAGTTAACGCAAATTTGCAGTTTCGTTTTAGAACTTCTACAACGTCGTTCTGTGTGATGTATGATGAATATTATTATGTTCCGAAGTGCGGATTTAATCCTGTTTAATATAAGTTTGTGGAGTTACTTAAGAAAAAATACGACATTTTAAGATACTTGGATTCAGTAATGTTACGTGATGTGTGAACTGGAAAGAGAGGTGTGGTAGCAAGAAAGAGTGAGCAGGGCAGATGAGAATGAGATGTAAAAGGAAGAGGCAAGAAACATGGGGGTAAGAAGGAAAAATATAGATATTAAAGGTGCTGAAAGAATTAAATCATTCCCAATTGAATTTCAGCAGTCATTTACACGAGTTTTTAATTATTGTTTAAATGAGCTTCATGACTTCTAGACATGAGAGTCAAACAGTGAAGATAAACTGCAATTTACACCTGAAGAAACTCACGTAGCTCCGTTTTTACGTTAAGTGATTACGATGGAAGTATGGAAGGCAATACGGTCCATTAGTAATGTGAGAATTCCGTAGTAAACCATTAGAAATGTTTGAGTAAGTTCTCTACTTCTGCTGCAGCAGACGGGGCGAACCATCAAATTGCAATCAGGAGACAGTAAATCATGCAGTTCTGTGACGGCGCGCCAGATGGCTCCACCAACCTGCCTGCTCCTTTTTTTGTTCTCCCATTGTTTGAGTTCCACCTTCTCACCACATTATCTTTATTCTTTAATCTCAGAGACGATGTTTTCAAAAACACCAAAAGAAGTTATTTGGTTCCTGGACAACATTTGTTTCTCTGTGCCTAACGCACTCCTACTTCGCATTCGGAAGGTCCCGGCCTCAAATTTGGGACCAGATACGGGCTGTAATGACTGAGGTTTAGTCGTAACTTCTCAGTTCCTCAGACAATGCCGGGAGTACCTTAAGTTAGGCCACGACCACTATGACAACTTTTTCTATTCCTTATCCATCGATGCTAAAGTCTGACCTAGTGACAGCGTCGTTAAATAAAGCACGTGCATGATGTGAATAAATGTACCACATGTTAGACTTTGAATGTGTTGTGCTGTTCTCTGTAAGTAGAGGTCTTGCCTTATCGCAGTATCTAAGAGTTTTCATTGTTTTTTTAATTAATTCTGAATTTCAAAGGATTACAGGACCTCGGTCGTAAAGTGAAAGTTGAAGAAGTTCGTTAATAAAAGTGTTACCGTAGTCCATCATATTTGTGTACAGAGAACGCTGAAATCAGTAGCTTTCTTGTAGACATCTGTCGCTTTTTGTATATTAAATTACTATCTGACTAGTTCAGAATAAGACGGAGGAATTGTAGAGAGAAACAGAAAATACAAAATCAGCAAAATTCTGTTGGGATGAAAGCAAGTGTCCCATGTGGAGGCTATATGTAAAGGTTGACTGCTTATGAAATAAATCTTATATGCAGCAGAAAAGAAATAAACCGTACCACATCAGATTTTATGAAGTGGCCCAACGATTCTTATGGACGTGTTTCCTATAGCGAAGTTTATAACGTCGATTTGTTCTAAGAATTGCTGCAGTCGTGAGGAGCAATATCGAACACGTAGCGGGGGGAGGGGAGTGGGGTGGAGGGTCCCTCAAGTGCTGCAGCACTGCACAGCACAGGGGACAGACAATTCTCATTCTTAGCTCCTTTTGATGTTTGTAGGTACACTGATATCGTGTGAAAATTTGAAGAAATAAAATCTCGAATAATCACTTTCATTGAGTGATTTGAAGCTTACTTAACTGCGAATACCTGCTCATAAAACGTGGACTGGGAAAAAGGGCTTAAAATACTAAACCTATAACAGAACTAACATAAATACTGCAGAAACATGTCTTCCACAGTAACCGTTATCTGTAAACTGACCAAAAGCACTGTTTGAGGATAAGAGCTATTAATGAACTTTTTATCACGAAAAAAGAATTTGTTGTTCAGATAAATAACTCGCACAGTAAAATTATTTGAATTACTTTGTTAATCAGTCATCAACTTGATCATGTAACCAGTTAATTTTACTGATTTTGGTAATTAATCACGTATTCAGTTAGATCCAAGGTCTTTTATCCCGGACCTACACATGTGTTTTGTTTGCGTACATCGATTTTTGTAACATTTTGTATAATTAAAAATATTTACTTGCTATGAGAACACCGGCGTTGCTAATTTCGTCAGTATTTGGCAGTGTTTACCGCCGTGAGCAACTTTCTGCTTAATGGAGAACTCTAAATTAAGTACGACGTGTCTTACCGGTAAACTCATGGAGGTATCAGCGTGATCTGTAGAGGAGAAAGGTGTGGGGAAATGTGGGATACCGGTTTGCTTTTTGACACATTCTAGGAACAATGTTCGTTAGTTGTCAGTCAGATATTTACTTAGTCGGTTTATTAGTTTAATCCTACGTCTTGGTTAGTTACCTGGTCACATAGTACCGTTCAGACAATTCATCGCTCACATTAGCATTTGTCGCTGTTTTATTTACGAAGACGTAAAAATTTTAGACTTTTCGTTTATTATTTCTTGTCTTCCTTCCTTCTCTCATCTATTCACTCTCAACTTCGTCTTGATCTCTTCCTTCTTCTCCTTATTTCTTTCACATGCATAAGTCAAGACCTACAGCCTCTAGCACTGTTAGAAGAATTCAGAATTAGCTCTAGTTTTAATAAATGGTAACTGTGATTGATCATCTTTGATGCTGTCGCTGTTAGGCCACTGTTGCATTGCAGCAGTGAAGATGGTCAGACAGTGGAGCAGAAGAAAACCGACGGCACCTGCCTTCACCTTGCCTAAATAGCGATTACATTTACATGTCCGTCCGGCTGTCTCTGTCTCTCACTTCACACATTGTATTAGGCACTTCATGTATATCTTGCGAGAAGTGCAGAGAAAGAACACGTTAAACGATGTCGTGAGTTTTAGGTAACGGTCAGTCGGACAGATTACTGTAATGCGATCACAGTTGCAACGTTTACCGCCAGAGAAGTGGATGAGATGGACTGGTACCTTACCATGATTAGAAGGGGAACAAGCTCACGCAATGTTTTGGTTGCTAAACAATGTGACAGGCGAAGGCGTAGAACTGGAGTAAAACTGATCTTGGAGAATTATATGTTATTTCTACAAATTATTGAGCTCATAACTCCATGAACCCAAATTTATTTATTTTTATTTGTCTCTGATATACGTATAAGTACGGTTTGAAACATGTTTTAACATAATTTATTCTAATTGTAATATGGCGTGGTGATTAATTAATCATCAGGGATATTACTTCCTTGTGGTTATGATTTCGTAACATGTTTGTTTGTTTATTTCAATCTGTATGTCGTTCTGCAATAGTTTATTGTAAGCTGTAAGAAAAAGTTTTATTATTTAGTAGTATGATATTTGTTTTTGGTTCGGCTGCTTGTACTTCAGGCTGACTGAATTGGCTTATGGCTAACATGGCCCATAAACATATCTAAAAGTGATGGGCCAACAATTACAAACATGGCAATGAGGCGAAACTTTAAGATTATATCCGACAAATTTAACGTCGCATCTGCAAGCCTATGTAATACTTTTCCGAGCAGTGTAAATAACAATAACAGCTGTAGTAGGTCACGATGATAGCAATAGCATTTTGTGACATTTGAAATATACAAGCAATAATAATAAACATTGCATCTGATTTGCACTATTATTTTTTATCACCTGCGCAGATGTCCAGCACGTTATCCAGAGACCTAATTACAATCTTTTTTGGTTGTTAATTAAAGCAGCCATCATTGTGGAGGTCGTGGATTTGATCAAGAGCTCTACAGGATTAAAGCAGGTACTGCACTACCACTGAATATCTGAGGCCCACCTCAAAGCCCGAGTCGAGTGATTAGTGGATCAAAGGGCCATGTCCCCCGGAGTACCAGGCCGTAACACTTGCTATTTGAATTAATGGCTGCTTCCTCCGCCGGGGGGCGTGGTGCGTGCCTTGTCATGCAGCAAGGGTCAACGACTAACAAACAGCGAGGGTTGTTCCCGGAGTAGATGAATTTACTTGCCTAAATATACATTTGTCATTGAGAATTTGAGGTCAGGTTCGCAATGTTCCCCGTGTTTTTTGTCCTCGATCGTAAATGTTTTATATTTTGATAGAGATGTCAGTCCCTTCATGACCATTTCACTCTTCCTGACTCATCGCATTTTAGTTTTTCCTTCGACGCTTCTCAGACGGTGTAAACAAAACAAACTTGTCACCAGGAGTTGCATAGCTCCTGGCGCTTTAACCCCGGGTACCCACTTCGTTTCCCGGCGGTGCCCGGATTTATAACTTGTGTTGGGCAAGGCCTTGGTCTAGGCAACACGGAGTTTTCCTCTGTGGCATCCCAACAATTACTCCATTCACACACAGAAGAAGGCAATTGCAAACCACTTCTGGATCATCTGCCAAGAACGTATATGAACAGGTCCCAGTCCGAGAAAAGGATGGAAGGATCCTGTTCATATGGACCTGTCGTCAGACAGAACACTACAAATAAAAAATGATTAAAATTACCTGAGCCTAAATGCATTAACAACACAGGAGTTATATAATGGGAAGTTTGGATTTTTTACTTTTATCCAAAACTCATTGTTTAGTTACTTAGTACGTTGGTCAGTTAGTTGACTGGTTATTTTTAGCAGGTTGGTTAATTATTTGATTGGTTAGTTGTTTGATTAGTGAATCAGTGGAAAAAATTTACAACGCATTTTTAGACTGAAACCAACACTCATTACTTTTAGATTATGCGAAACGTGTGCGTCCGAATGGAATTTGACAATACGACAAAGCAGAGTGCAGCGAAACGAGCGCCTCGTGTAACGGAGGCTGCACGCAAAGAACGCCTTGAGACGATCGCAGTGTAAGGTGCATACTTGGGTGACAGTTGGAGATATCACCGTGCGGAAAATATTTAATTAAGTTTCTGTAATGGCTGCTTCAAGCTAAGTGAAGGCAGCGCCGTTATGGATGTAAGGAGCGGCGAGAAAAAGAACCAACCAGTACAGTCACGTCTAAAATCTCATCAACTGATACAGCCACGTAAAATAAATCTTCTTAAATGGCACACAAATAACCAAAGTTGAGAGATTCGGTACAGTCAGAACACCAAGTCACGATATAGCGTTAATGTTTGTCTCATATTCATGGGAAAATCAGGTTAGAATCCATTTAACGGTCTATTCTGAGTGACACATGCAACTTAATATATAAAAAGTTTTAGCTATAATTTGCAAGTGTTCTCTGCGACATTGTTCTGCAAAGTATTTTCATAGACGCTGATGGATAATTTCTGAGTGCTACATCGCCGATGTAAACAGTTACACGAAAGGATTAAAGAATCTTTGGACAAGTATTTAATGGGACTCCTGAATAAGATTTTTGTGGAAATCGAACACCCACAACGTTTTCTCAGGTTTAGTCGCCATTTTACTACCATGTTGATAGATGCGCTTCTAGTAGCCATCGTTGAAATTACTTCACTTATCCTTCGTGCTAGAAAGTTTTTGAAGCTTTTCCAATGGTGTAAGTTTTCTGTATGCTCTGATGTTAAATATTTTAATCTGCACATATGTTCATTGTTTACGTTGTAAGTGGAAACCGACTGGTATTAACATTAAAAAGTGTGTACAATGATAATAAATCCGGACATATTCTCTGTCCGTCGGTTTATGAATTCGTAATCTAGTGGTCCATCAGATCGACATAAATACAATGGAAATTCTTTAATTCTTCATAAGCATAACACCAAAGACAGGCCCACGTACATAGTGACAGGACTCATTATACAAATCTGATCTTTGATCTTAGGTTGAATTGTTGCTCCTACACATTGTTTTATATAAATTTTAATTGGGATCTACAAAAATAATTTCCAATGTTGAGCTTAATAATTTTGCTAATTAATGAATGTTTCCAGGGTGGTCTCATTTCCTGGTTTTTGAATGAGATTTTATATAAATTTATTTTTTCTCCATTTTATTTTATGTGACTCATTCTACAACATTAGGCGAATATACGCAATTTCCTCCGTCTTCCCCACTTTTAGGTGGCCCAGATCTTTCCTTCAGTGCGTTATTTTCAAACAGTATTTATCGATTTAACTCGCTGCCATCGTAAATGTTTTCGCAACGTAATTATGGAAATGCCAGGTTTAAAAATTAGAAATTTACAAGGAACCATGAGACTTGTCAGGTGCCACCATTAGGCCAGAAACAAACAAGACATTATCCCCGCTGCAGCAGCTGCGATCGGCCACAGACACAGTGCTGCTTCATGATGGAAGAGATAACCGTACTTGTAATTAGAAAGGCGGCCTCAGGTTGTCCAATCGTAGGGAACTGGGACAAATATCCCAAGTACAGCAGCGCGAGGCAGAGAAAGAGGGGAAAGACAAATGGAAGGAAAACGAAAAATGGAGGTAAATAAGGAGAAGGAAGAAGAAAACACGGACAAGGAAGAAATAACTGGTCTAAGAAGGAATGAATAAAAGCAAGATGGGAAGAAAAGAGAGGGAACACACAGAGGGAAATTACGAAAGCATAAGATTGGGAAACAAAAAAATACAGAATGAAATAAAGGTGAAGACGTTCTGACTTGTTCTGCAGGGTGAGCAGTCGGAAAGCGGTGAGAACAGACGCTCGTTTCCTGCAGTCAGAAAGCAAAGGCAGCAGTGGCGCTCCTAACCCCGCGGTTCTATCAAACCTCGCGCTGCTACTAAGTTTGTCTACCCGACACGGATAATTCCTAGTGTCCCTTCCATTATCTTAACTAGCTCAGCAAAGTGTCGCCCCCCTCCGCCTTATGAGCGCAAAACAGGCACAAATGTCAGTGGTGTCGATGTTTACTTTGTCAGAGATCAGGGGAGAGATTCCACGGCGGCTGTCAGTTAAGTGACACGACGGCCAAGGTTTGATTCTTGGTAGAGGCAGGAATGTTTCTCTTCGCCACAACTGTGTTAGGACCATCCAGTCCTCTCTCCGACGGGTACCAGCTTTTTCAACTGTCGAAGCGTTGTTTAAGCATTGCCTCCGTGCGCCCTTATGCATTAGTGATGCGACGATCAGCCTGAGATAGTCACGCCCCTAGCAGAAGTCTGCAATCGAAACGCCAGAATGCGCAACTGCAATTTGTAATTATATTTTATTCTGAGAAATTATTAGTTGTATCTTATTACATCTACGCACTTTACCCTGCAATCCCCGTGCATCCGAAACTTTACACCCATTTACCTTTTATACGAAGTAAAGAAACGACAGCTAAAGGGTTCAAACAACTACGCTCGAAAACAAAAACGAAGGGAGGAGGACTAGACATGTTGCTGGTTGTATGTCGATTTGCGTGAAGATAATATTGGCTTGTTCACTTGGATTCTGGGATCATGGGTTTGAATCCCGCTTTATGCATGGATGTTTGTCCTCTTTATGTGTTGCGCTGCCCTTTGTAGGTACAGGCCTTGCGACTGGTTGATCACCAGTCCAGGGAGGCCTATCAAATGTCTAAACGGATTCATGATTTCAAAAGTAATCCTGAATTGGAACATGTTGTAAGAGTAAGAGATGGTGATGATAAGACTGACTTATTGAACAGCAGCTATTTCACTAAGAGACCTCTGGTAACATTGTACATATTCCCAAGGGATTCGCGAATCACAGTTTTATAACCTGTGCTGTACACAGATCAACGCTTGTGTCGTATTTAAAGTTATTTAAACCGCCCTTTGTTTTCGACTTTATCAGCTTCATATGCCACGCTATACAGTGTCGAATTAAAAACTTAATGAATTCTGGATGATGTTAAAGGAAGCGTTCACAGCCTTTTTCATTCTGTCATCCCTAAATTTGAAGATTTCTGTCTTCTGGGTTGTTGCGCTGTGTAGTATGGTCGATGTTTACAAACGTTTCAGAGGTCATACTGCCTCCGTCATCAGGGCGATGAATCCAGAACCCAGAAGACAGAAATCTTCATACTCATCGCCCTGATGACGGAGGCAGTATGACCTCTGAAACGTTTGTAAACATCGACCATACTACACAGCGCAACAACCCAGAAGACAGAAATCTTCATTCTCACCGCTGTGAAAACCTCAAAACATACATCCCTAAATTTCCTTGAAGCCACTAAATCTGCGAAAAACCTCTGTCTGTGTAGGCAATTCCGGAGCAGTAATTAAGTCTTGGACGTCCGCGACGTTTGATGCCTGTCGTTTGACTGCAGGAAATATATCCCGTGGACCTCGTCTGTGAAATCTCCCCCAGCTGGAAGCCAATAGGAAACCAGTATTTTATCGTTACGTGCACGGGATATATTTAAGTTTACTCCATCGACATAGTAAACGAAGTATCGCTAACTTTGGTGTTCTCTAAGTCACGTGAAGACGCGTGACGAGCGACTGCGAAAGTAAGTCCGGGATTCGATTCACAGACCGACAAGGAACTCGGTTGATAAATGTATAATGCAGTGACGAAGTTAGAATAGTGCGGAATGAGGGGACTGTGTGGAAGTGAAGAGCAAAATAGGAATATAAGGCCAGTTGTGAAGATGCAATCGATAGGTGAGACGTGCGGAGAAATTTCAAAACGACGCACAAGTCAGAAACAACACAAAATCAAGTTTCCTCCTCCTTCAGTACTTTAGTTTTGCAGACAAGTGGTGTTTACGTTTACCAGCTCATTTATTATTTAACCAGTCTGGATCGATGTAATCCATGCCGGAATACACACGTGTCCTTTGTAAATTCTGAAGGTATCCAGCTGACGTACTTCTCAAATAACAATTTTTAATTAAAATATGCCAGTTTCATTAGTCTCTAACTATACAAATCGTAGCGATTTTAACTCCCCAAAAGCGACTAAAATAAGCAACCTCTAAATAATCTCTCAAATGTACAGAGTGATGTTGGAAACCTGCAGACGTGCAGTGTGCGAGCACCCTAATTTGTTTGCTTCACTGCGCTTTCCCTGAGGACCTATAATGTTAAGGAAGATGACGTCACTTCCGTCATGCCGGCGGGAACACCCCCTCCCCCATTTTCCCCGAAGCCTTTGCCATCCTGCGCAGCGTTCTGAAATATTTATGCAGCCGGTGATGAAAGTTCGGACATAACACTGCTGGTGATAAAGACACCAAGGGAAGCGCTTACCAGTACGAAAACAGATAAATTCTCTAAGTGCCAAGATTCCACATTGCTGAGTCGCTCTAATCGCTATCTGAGGCGTGAACAGCAAGGAAATTGTCCCAGAATGTCTGTACTACATTTTATTCGACGGGTTGATAAAAGGATGCTGAAGATGTAAGTTGGCCATTTAACAATTTCTGTTTTTCATTTGTGGCAAACATAAACCCTTCTGTTATTTCATGCTAATGCATATTTTATATCACTGGAAAGACACAAGTAGTTGGCAATAACTACCGAAAAATTGCATCTAAGATTGGTTTTACTCAACTTGTCACAGGCAAAATATACCTAAAGTGAAGAATTCATATCTCAGCGTGATATCTCGTGCGTAATACGGAAGGTGTTAACTTGCAAGTAGAGCAGTTCGAGAATGAATGGTTCTTTTTATCTTCGTGTCCCATATGGGTGCATCTTCACGGTTCGTGGTTTGTGGTTAAGCGTAGCAAATCTACCGTTCCTGGTTTGTTAGAGTATTGCAGTTGATTCAGTTAAAGTCATCATTCGTGATTGTTAACACGATAAACAAAAATTTAAATTATAAATTTTACAAAATTGAAAAGTCGTATTTCAGTGGAATATTTTTATTACCAAGCGTGTTCATTGAAGTCTTACATTACATCATTGCCTTCATGTTTGTTTATTCCAGATACAGATGCAAAACCAATCACACTCAGGTATAGAATCGGAATTTATATTTAATTAAGTATTCCCCATGTCAGAATGTTTTAAATGAAATTTCGGAGTCATTAATTTTAATGCTGTTTTTATAATTTTATGCTATTCTGTACATTTTATATAATGTAGCCTGCTGTATATGAGAAAACAAACATAATTATATTTGTGGTTTATCCTTGTTTAATTCGCTAGAAACTATTTAATGTTAATTCCAAGTACTAATTTTTTATCAAAACCCGTTGGTTTATGACATCAAATATGTGAACAAATAGTCGTGACCTCCCCATTACTAGTTACGTTTATGCACTTTGACCCTGTAGAACACACGAAATTACATTTAAATCTAACACCTAATGTTTGGAGACAACACTCTGTCTATACATCTCGGTATTCAAACCCTGGGTTGAGCATGAAAGGCGAGGTCTGTCTATTTGCACTTAAATTTCCTATGTCACAAAATCTGTCATAATGTATTACGCATATGTCTAACACGTCGCATAGATTACTTGTGCAGCTAAAACACCATAAAGCAGCATATATTAATCAACAGCGAAACTGTTGTGTCTTTCGCTTTATCTAGTTTCCTTTACAGTAAATTTTTCTAAACCTTCCTACTTTCACTTACTCATTTTTGTCCCTTTTCTTTTAACTTTGCGTTTAGCCTTTTCTGTGTAACTTCCTTTTCGTGTGATCAGTAATCAGCTTTTAATATCCCACATTCCATA
The DNA here is from genome assembly GCF_000696155.1 of Zootermopsis nevadensis. The sequence goes on along the minus strand of NW_019059962.1, from coordinate 252,586 downwards.
CTTGTTCTTTTGTCTGTCCAAATCCCTTTCCATAATATTTATTTTTAAAACGTTTGCTGCCTGCTATATGGAGATAATACATACGTGCATTCTGAACAACTTGGTTCTGCGTAGGAAAAGTGTAAGCTACATTTATTAGAGTTTTATCCCAGCATTCGCTTACAGTACAGACGTATTAATGGTTCAAGAACGCAAGTAGAATTTTCACGGCCTCTCGAAATAAATCCCTTTTACTTTAGTTCTTAGGTTTTCAACACTCTTCAAGCTACCCACAAGGTGTCTGGCTTAGAAAAGTCTGTTCTGGTTTTATTTGATGTTTGAGAGGATCAGCTAAAGAAACGTGTCCCGTCATCAAACAGTACTTAACGGTAACTATAAGTGGCTTTTCAACAATAGAATTGTGCTTTACCAAGGAAGGATATGCCTTTTGACAGAAGAATTTATGTTTAAGTAACAGAAACCAACAGACTACAGAATTCTAACCGTCGGTACATGTAGATTTTGCGCTGGATATCTCGATGTGTGTCATCCTGCCAGATGGCAGTACTGTCTGCCCACTGTTTCAGATGTTCAGCCGACCATACGATTACATCAGAGAACATTAGTTTATCCAGCGAACTTCCTGTGTCATAACTTGACAATCGTCGCTCGTTCCACAGTACGGATAAGAGGACAGTTCTTGGTTATTTTTAAATCTTTACCGCCGATAGTAATAATTTAGTGGCATTGCGAGTTTTCGGCGTAAAAGCGACATTAGAGCCATTTAAATTTTCGACCAAACTATTGTCTCAGATTCCTTGTTTTATGTTGACAGATAGGCTTATTGCACAATCAAGTCCGTATCTGTGTGACTGACTTTTTAGTCGGATTTTGTGGATTCTGATCAAACTTGGCATAGAAGTCACGGTACTAGACATCACCCTACCTGCTTTAATTTACTACCATAAATAATACGAACATGGAGGCCGCGATAAATTCTCAGGTTGCAGCAACACTAGCTCAAATTAATGTAGAATACTCAAAATGTGATAATGCATCTTTTAAAAGGGTGTAATATTTTGTTTTGGAAAGATTGTGTAGAATTAAAAAAGGTCGGCCGCGTAAATTCTACAAAAGCTGCAGTAATTAATTAATAGAAGTAGACGGAGATAGACTAAGAGCAAACATACTAATTTTGGGTGAATTGCTTTATATGTTGACAATTAAAATGTTCAAGTTGAAATAAATGAACATTAAAGTCAATAAGGAATGTGAAATGCAAACTGGAATATTCTTTTCAACTTTTTTTCCCAGTGTTTTATACGATCGAAATGGACCCATACTAGTTGGGGTTACAAGAGTCGAACCGAAGCTCTTCATCTCCTGACTACTCGCTGTATTGTACTTCACCGTCAGATGTAATTGGTCCATGGTTCTGTAGGCTGAGCAGGTCCCATCCGCCCTGCGGATCAATTGAATTCCCTGCCGACTTATACCTCAGTGCGTGTCTTCGGCATAAAAACGCCCCACGGTTTGAATTCACAACATGTCTGCTCATTGTTCAATGACGCGCTGTACTCGCTGCAAGGTCCTCGACCGTCTGTCCTGTCATACAGCTTGCCCCCATACGTCTACCAAGTTAGTGTATGGCTATTTTAAGTTGACTGATGAGGTTATTCGAAGCCGTTGTTAAAATAAAGAACTTAACATAGCCTCGAGTTAGATAGGAAAGTGAGGGCTTGGAAGGAGTATATTGTGGAATATCCTTGAGGAATTTCCCTGCAGATCCTGGGGAAAAAAAACGAAGAATGCTAACCAGTATAGCCGATATTCAAGCCAAAATTCAAACCGGTACCACTCGATTACACAACCAGAACTCTCGGTAATTTGTAGTTAGTTAAAAGACTTTGTATCAGCTGCAGAGATCAGGTCTATATATCACCACTAATACGAATCGTACTAATACCGTTAGTAACAACCGTCACACACAAGAGAGTGATTTTTCTTCGTCTCTTTCCTTGTAGTCTTATAAAGACTGTGGTTTAGGTTCGGCTGATCCCCCACCCAAGGAGTCCTAACTCTTGTCTTAATAATAATTTAGAAAATCTCTACATAACTGAAGGCTAAGACTCGAATTTTGATGTAACAAAAAGAAAAAATGTTGTTATTGTCTTATTGCTTTTCAAGGAATCCCGGCGCTTGTCTAGGTAAGAAATTAAAAACCTCTGCAGAAGAGGCTCGAATCTGACTGTAGCACAGAGAAAATACTTCTGATATAGAGTGATTTTTAGTGTTTTCAGCCAGCTCAATCCAAACGTAATCTTTATCATTTCGTATTCGTTTCTGTCTTTGTAGAGGCTTTCTTGGAAGTAGTCCCAACATATTCCTTAAGCATTTCTTCGCGTAGAAACCGACACAGCTGCTCTTGGGTAAATGAGGAAAAGAAATCATTGAAAACGGAATTATCGAGAAGTCTTTACCTGAGGTACAGCATTTGACTTCTGTTGAGGAGGTTGTGGTTCGAATCTCGGTTTGATTTCGCTGATTTTCATTCAGATGTTTTGTGTATTTCCATAGTTTTTCCACATAACTCATAGATTAATCACGTTACTGACTGATCTGTGTCGGGTTTTCTTGAAATAGAGTTCTGGTTTAGTTAAAAATTCAAATTTTTGTTGTAACTTTTATGATTTATAAAATTGTTGTAGTTCCCAACCAGTCCGCCACTGGTATAGTGTGTAAACGGTTTTAGATGAAGCAATCCGTTTCCGAGCAACGGATAAACAAGTGCACACACAACAAGAGGACATTTATAAATTATGTCAGTACTGATAACGCTAGTCCAGACAGATCTGGAGGAAACTTCGCTTAGGCCTATGAAAAAGCAGGGGTGTAGTGCTTTTCGTCACCAGCGTAATCTGTTCTGGTTGGTTCTGTGGTCTGTCAACCTCGTATTCAGTGACAAGGTCTACCGGCGATAAAGATGGCGTGTAGTCTGCGAGACTGCAGGGCCCAATAGTCCAAAAGATCATTTTTATACTCGCCACCTTGAAAATCCAAAATCTCACACAGAGACAGATTCGTTAACTCTGTCAAATACAAATTATTGTGCAAGATGAAATGTATTGTTCAATAATATTTACATTAATGCGATTCTTTATCTTGTAGATTAAGGGATTGTTTATTAACTAACGCAATGGATTTTATTTTTTAAAATTCGAAAAGTTAAATACCCCATAAGCATTAGTGCTTACTCTTGATTTGTTATGTCTTTAATTGAGCTTTACCGTCTGCATAGGTCAAATAGCGTCAAATGCTGAAAGGAACAAAGACAGACAAAAGGAAAGAGACAGGAAGAGGGGAAGATAGATAAAAGATGGTATAGAATGGAGGAAGTTTGTGGGTGGTCAGCTGAGAAAGCTACAGAAGCAAGCCGTCTTAGCCTCTTTCAAGATACTGTCCTACAGTTATTGGAACATATAAAATTTGACACGATATTTCTATAGAGTGGGAATTTTGATGGGAGTGAGCCATTACGGACACGATAATAGTAGCTGAGCTGGTCAAGAAATTTTTCCTCACCTTGTATAGAATCAGAAGGTTCCTTATCGTGATTTACGAAAGACAGCCACAGGCTCCCTTCCTGAGTCACTGCACTTCAGTCTGACAATTAGCACATTATTCCTTTGAGATCTATTCTAATAACATCCCAATTTATCTTTTCCATGAAGTTTTCCGGCTGAAAATTTGTATATATTCCTCCTCTTTCTCGGACCAAAAAAGTAAATTAACCCTGCAAATTTATGTCCTGCGTTCAAGGATTGTAAGCTGCGGTATTTTCTATCTTGATTCAAACACTTTGCGGAGAACGTTTCATTATTTGTTGAAGGATCAGTACTTACGTAAATGGTGTGATATAGTGATTAGTGGCTTCTAATTTTAATATAAATTACTTCAGCTCTAAGGTGAAACTCAAGATAGAAATTAGAATTGTGATAAGTCATTATTAAAAGAGACTGCGTGTTTGATGAAGTTAAGTGAGATCTTTTTAACCCGGCTTGTGTTATTATTCACACAGTGTCTTTATAGCTGCCTCGGGGTCTGAAGATGGTTTACGCTCAGCCACTCTCACCCCCTTCATCCCCCCTCCATCCCCCCTCCCCGAAGCGCTGTGTCGTCAGCTTCATCATGTGGATAAGATTCATTACTTCTGTTAAGTGCGTTCCACTTTTGTGCCACATTAACTGACTTAAGAAACCTTGTAACAAGAAAAAAATAAGCGCCATACTGAGTAACTAAATAGATGTAAATTATTTATAGAACCAGCTAAATTATTAACTAAAGCTTAAGGCGTGTACATCATTACAGGTCGCATCATAAATTTAACACTGGGGTAAAATTTAGCAGAGTTGTAATGTAAAAATTACCTTTAACCCTGAAGAAGGAAGCAGAATGTACCTCCGAACGTACACGTCCACGCCGTTACGACCCAGACGACCAAAATTGACATCTTTACAGTCATCAGAAAATGACCTTTAGTACCTTAATAAAGTTACTCCTGAGCGCCTGATAAAACAAATAGTAGTTTTCTGAGTAACTAATTTACAAACTGACTGACTGATTTACTAAAGATCTAACGAACCGCCTGAGTAACTTGGACCAAACAGTTTACTTCGTCAGTAAACAAAAAACCTGAATAAATTAAGCAATCAGGTGTTTAATCAGTTAAATAAATGAGCAAATAACTAACTGTGTGGTTAAATGACTAACAAACCAAAGTAGAGAGACTGTAAATAATTACCAGATAAAGTGACTGGTTAACTAACCAACCAGCTGCTTGACTAAGTAAGTAAGTAACTAAGTAACAACCAACTGAGGGAGTAAGTCACTAACCAACTGAATGCCTGATTTATAGAAGTTGTACTCTGTACAAATGAACAAATGATCACTGACATACAATAGGTACTTACAAGGTAGTGTATAACCATGTTGTCAAATCAATGAATAATTAAGCGACGTGCGGGTGGCATTACGCACGTTTACACCAGCAAACACTCAAGTAATTATTCAGCGCGCTGTGAGCAGATTAGCGTCAGTGGCGTGTAGCCTGCCAATCAGTAGCTCAAGTACACTGACACCTCTCGACAACTTAGCTGTTTAAAAGGATTTCAACCATTGTTCGTAATTAACTGACACACCAATTGTGTTTGTTTATACAAATACTAGCTGTTATTATTTTCCATCATTATGATGAATTGGGCGAACATCAACGAAAGAAAGACGTAGAGTGTAGATGAGAGAATAATATTAAAATGTTTCTTGGAGAAATAAGGTATAAAAATCGAATTTGAATAGACTGGTTCATGATAGAGTTCAATTATGAGTGATTTAAAACACAGTATTGAGTCTTTTGACTCAATAAAGTGGGGCAATTTTTTTATCGGACTAGGAACAGAACTTATTAAGGAAGTTCCTTCACAATGCAGTTAGTGAGTTGTTGAAAGATCCCATAATTTCCGTAGTCTTTCTATTGTTCAGAAACATGAAAGTTTGCAACTTTAAATCGTATGTCCTACTGCGGTAGACCCATAAGTCTGTGTTTATAATACGTATGCCACCGTATATGTTCACATTTTTACAATGATTCAGCAGATGTCGCCATCTGATCCGAATTATTAAGCGCAATAACTGTTTGCTGTATTTAGTTTTCTCACTATTATGTCTTTATAACAGTTTCGTATTTTTCAAACATCTAGAACCATGAAATCTGTAAAACACGTTTTGCTTAGCGGTGTTTTCTTTTTTACTATGTTGCAAGTTTGCAAGACCGTCAAGTTATTTTTTTTCTGTACATGGTAAAAAATCACTAAGACGGTAACGTCTATATTAGAATGATGTTATTAGAGTTTTACCAAAATCTGTGAATAATTTATTACAATATTAAATCTTATATCAAAGATCAGAGGTTCTCACTGCGTTGAATAATTTATCGCTGTCTTCTGGGTTAAGAGAGCGTGTAGTCTTGTAGGTGTTTTATGACATTCCTTAAAAACGTATCATCTCAATTCAAACGTATGGATGGAGACGATACTTTCCTCCGAAACGCTGGTAAACACCTATAAGTCTTTTCGGCTTCACAACCTAGAAGATCATGATCGACATCAATGTTTGTATTAATAATTGAATCAAGATACAAAGATGGACAGACAAACGGCGCTTTGGAATAGGATTCCGATTAAACTAGTCCGCTTCCGATGTTGGTGGAGTTTATAGTGACGTGGTATTTGTGGTAATTGAGCTTGTTTGCTCTCTGGCACTCCAATGTCTCTGCCTCTGACGTGAAGTTGATGTTTTTGTTATGGTGTTATGTTCACGTATGGTATTCATTAGCTAATAAAGACACGTTAATTTGTGTGAAATTAGAGTGTGGTGTAATAACTGTAGATGTTCTTTTACAAGTACAAAACCAATCTGCTTGCTGTATACTATATGCGATATAATTACCTGCTGATACTGATGCAATGTCAGTACATGTGTTGGACATAACCTAAGCAATCCAGGCCTTGCCATATTAAACTAAACATAATATCATAACCTATATTAACACAATTCAACTAAATATCATATCAGATATTACTTAAGGAATTTGAATCAATTCTAATTTAATTAATGAAAACCTTGCTTAATCTACAGAAACCTAGCCTAACTTTATGTTGTATTATGTTGTAATCCCTGACTATAAATGTCCCTCAGTTCTGCATTTTCGAACTCGGTTCCCACTTCGTCGGCTAGCAATGGGGACAGGCCCTGGTTCTGCAGTCATTTGCATTGTGCATGTTGTCAATTTGCTCACACATCTTAAGTCGATTTAGTGCACTTGGAAAGCGTATCGTCGTAAAAAGGGGAGCCTGGTTTACACGTATTCAAATTTCATCAGCCGAAATCTAAGTAATGGTGAAACTGATACGGTTCATATCCTGGCAGGGGAAACGGGAGAGCCATAAAACACACCAAACATTTCACATGTCATGACAGACAATTTCAATATAACAGATTACAGGCTATTAGCCAGTCGTTTAGTTTTCTTTATGTATTTCGCAGATACATAACGTGTAGATCTAGCATAAGATGGGCTGTAGTTTTGGGCGATGGCGTCTGCTGTAGCTAAGCGTATCTCATCATCCCTCAGTCAGCAGTAAATTTGATTAGTCATTGTGCTGTAGAATCTCAAAGTCATTCGCTGTCTTCCATAAAGATTCTAGTAGTATTCCAAACAGAAAATATTTTGAGATTTGAGTGTTTTGTGGTGGTGAAGTCGTCGATGTTGGTCTTCTGGATCGAAACACTGGGAGAACTCGAGACACAATTGTATTCTTCTCGCTCGCTGACAGTAGCTAGGGCCGATGGGTTGGACGACAGAACCGTCTCCGTGTGAAAGGTGCTCGCTGTGCGCATATCACAAATCTCAGTACAAAACTGAGCGCGTTCAATTTCCGCACACTGGATGGTTAATAGTTTCTGCGAGACGAATTCAGCACTCTCGTCACGTACAGAATTCCGCGTCGTACAATCGGATCGGATAAAAGAGTGTCCCTTCTTCAAAGTTCGATACACTTAGTGATGGTTATCTCTGTGAGATCAAGTTGTGCTGTACACGGGCCTGTATCTCAGATGGGAGAGACAAAAACTGTATAGGCCTACATAAGTTTACGGCGAAATCTAAATGAAGGCGCCATTCTCAGTCAGGCAAATGGTAAAAGGTTTGATCTACCGATTTACAAAGGATTTAAAGTCCCGGACGCCATTCTTACGTGTACCGCCAAATTTCTCATAGGAACAGTATGGACGCTATACTACTACTATTCCAAGATGCATATGTTCTATAGTCTGCTTTCATTTCTTATAGGCAAAAAGCAGGCGTGTGAGATCACCAAGCTATCTATGTTCGTGTGTCCCCCTTTCAATATGAGAATAAGTTGACCTATTCCTACGAAATTTGGTATCGATGTTGTGCTATTTTCATTTCCTGTAATTAGTAGACCTGACGACGTAATGACTGACGTACGAACTTATACCTTGGAGGCTACATTAGAATAAAGTAATGTGAGGTCTTGAAATATTGTGTGTTTTATGCCTTTGGAAAAGAAAGCACATTTTAAGAATGATAACAGTTTTGGAATTGTACAATAACACGCATTTCATGGTGAAATTATTGCTATCCCACTTTCGTTGTGAACCCGGTATGTCTCTTTGTTGTTACCAGGTATTTAAATTCTGAAACATTTTCAAATGATGTATATACTATTATAACTGATAATTGAATTAGATTGCTATATCAACAAAACTTTTAATCATCGGATGATATTTTATGTAATTAAAAGATTACATATATCTGTAATGTTAATTTACAATGTATATTGAAACATCCCAAATATAAAGGCATAACTGATGCTGAAAATCACATTTGCGGAGACCGAGGTAGTTACTGAAGGGATTAAGTACATGCACCAGTCTGTGTAATTCACTGTCAAAATTTTAACATGATTAAGCAGATAATTTAGGAAAAGAACTGTATTTGTGTTTAAACAGACTGACACTACTACAGACACGGCAGTTTGAAATTGGAACTAATGGGTCATTGAAAAAAATTGCGATGCCGAGGTAAGAATTTTAACTTTTCAAAACTGGAGGAGGTATATGCCACTGTTGGCTACTTAACATCGACCAAGATGGACACTTAATCCCTTTTATGCTACGTGCGACATATATAGCTTAAATCACTGCCCCATATTGTTTGAGTACGTATGGTCTTTGATAATGTCAGTAAAATAAATTTCGCCAGATGTTTCTCAATAATCACGTCTACTGTGGTATTCCGCGTTCTGGCGCCATAGGTGGCTAAAGACGACTCAGAATCCGGAATGTTGGGACCACTTGCAGGGCTACACGGCGTCATAACCTATATATTATAACAAACATCTTCACTGCCGTGAAAATCGGACCTCAGCAATTACAATCAGTAATTAGTGGGTCTTCAGCAATTGAATTTTAAAAATATATAGGTGGAAGCTTCTTTACATAAAACGTATCATGAAAACTGTCGAGGTTCTTTATTATCCTGGACTTGATAAATTCATTAGCCGAACATCAAAGATTTTGAACTACTTTTTTGTTTTTGAGAAGCCAAATTTTAATATGATCACAGAGAGAGGGTTTCAGTGAATCCCCTATACAACGGAATGCTAGCTTAAAATAGGCAGCAATAGCCTATTTCGATATCCTTCTTTAGGTTCCAAACATCTTACACAATTAACCTATCATTCAACGATTTAGAATATACCCCCCCCCCCAGGTAGCAAGGCATCGTTAAATAAACCGATAAACAAATAACGCCTCCTGTCATAATTCCGTTAGTTTGCTTATAAGACTGTTTAACGAGTAAACGTTAGTGTTATAAGTTTTCCAAGAAGTAGTCTTAGGAGGTGCAATGTACCGGCCTGTTAACAAATTGTAAGAGAAATGTCAGATACTTATTAGTGCCCATTGATTTCAGGCGGTCGTCTTTGAGGTTTCCTGTACCCGAAGAGTCTGTGTGCCAACACTTGGCCCGTTCGGAAAGCACGTATGGCTCAAATGGTCCAGCTAGGTAACCAGATTTTCTTTGTACTTGGGAATAATGTGCTGTACGGTTAAGCTGTTTCTTGTCCCTTTTCTTCTTTTACGAGTTAGGCAACTTACAGCATGCACCGGCCTCAAAATTCTCTTTATAGTGTCTTTTCTGCCTTCCTGTTACTCATTGTTCAGTACGTTTGTATTCCCTTGCTTGCTATTTTCAGTTATCTGTTTTCACGTA
>NW_019059962.1:217626-242633 GCF_000696155.1 Zootermopsis nevadensis | reverse complement strand
CATGTAAATATCTCTTCAAATGTAGGTCTTTTGGCCGTATAAATGTGTCACGTATGTGAGTGTCTGAAAGAAGGAACGAAAGAGGATTGAATGAACAGGAGAAGCAGACGGAGAAGATGAAGTAATAAAATGACAAAGGAAGAAGAGGAAGCAACAAAAGAAATCAAGCAAGAAACAACAAATGGACAAAAAGATTATTATACAGGAAGAGAGGGATAAGGAATAAAGAGAGTGATGAAACTGAAGAGGAAAGTGGATTTGGCAGTGGAGGGCGCCGTGGACCTGCAACTTTGAAATTCCTGCTCGTAATTGAATGACAGCCCGCAGGGCGTTCTGAATTATTTTTATTTGGCCGGTAATTGCACTTTAATTTGACTGTACTGGCCAATACTCAAAACAAATTAACGGGGAGGCTTCCAATTTGTACAAACATTGCTGGGGTCTCAGCCTTATTTCATGCAACAGTGGCACATAGATTATTTTCCTATGTGACTTGTTCGCGTAAAGACAAAGAACTTTTCGAAAATGTTTGGTAGTAAGGAACGTAAACTGTGAGAACGGAACATGGAGAGAGTGTATTCAGAGCATTCTAACAGGAAAAGAATAAAACTGGGCGAGGAGCCATGGTTCTAGCGAGGGGAAAGCTCTTTCTAGTCCGTCTGCGACGTTTTCCGACACCTCAAGCTACATGTTCAGTTAATTGAAGTCTTCGAATATACAATACTAGATGACCTGAGTACGTCTTGAAATTGCGTGCTAACATGGCCACATACTTCATCCTCCTCAGGTTCAAATATTTTTCTTGCACTATGTTTTTCTGAGAGGTCATGTTTATTTCTTACAGACTACAAAGCAACTGCAAAATTGCTACTTATCTTTCAGGGAACATCGCGGCCGAATGCTTAGCACACTGTTTCGTATTTGAGAGATGCCGGGGTCAAATTTCAGCCAGGAGGCCGACTGATCTGTCCGAGGTTTTTTGTCGTTTTCCACGGTCCCTCCAGGCAAATGCTTTCGTACACATTCTTTTCAACTTGATATTTGTTGATCATCCAACCATTCAATCCAGTATAGTCCGAGCTACTGACCGCGTCGTTATAATCAAATTGTCCTTGTGCCTGTACATAACGCCGTAAAGCACACATTGGTACTGGTTGGTCAGCGCTCACCTTCACGTATCCATACCCGGGTAAGTCATTGGTGTTATTCAGATTGGCGACAATGTTGGCCCCAGAGCCCGTCTCGACACAAAATTGACTAAGAAGCATGTACCGCTTCCGATAATCGAAATATGTCGTTCGTCGTCACCAAAGTACATCGTAGCATTGGTTATTTTTGTTGTTTCTCATTCTTCGCCCAGGTAATAATGTCACAGTATGCTTACCGTTACTTGTGACTTCCTTACCACAGTTTCAATCAACTGAGGTGGATCTGTTTGGCACGACGTGCGGTCACAACATCTCCGTAAACGCCCGACCTCAAATATATCTCGAATGATGCTGATAACCACACTCACCTATAATTTCAATTATAATCTTGGAATGGTCTAATTACTAATGCAATGGCTGGCTGGAAGTTACGCTGCGGCTGAAAGGAATTTAATGACCGGCGTGCCACGGAGGTTATATAGTGCCAGGGGTGACCGGGAGCTCACTAAAGGGGTTGTTGTGGTATAAATCTTTCTCTTTGCCGCCACTGTGTTTGTACTGTCACTGGGGTCCACCCATCCTCCTGTCCGAGAGGTACTAGTACCATTTAACGCTAATAAAGCAGCCAGAGCGTCAAGATGACAGCTTAACTTCTGGTGTGGAGACTGGGAATGTCTCATTTTCCTCCACGCTTCTATACGCCTTCGTTGTGTGGTCTTTTGACACAAAAGAATGTGAAACTTTCTATATATACCTTCATATTTTTTCGGCTGTTGATTTTAATGTTGTACAGCTTCGGTATTTGTATTTCCGTTTTCTATTTTCCACATTAGGTTTTGATATAAATGCATTTATTTTATAAGAAGGTGATAAATGCAGTTAGTAAGTTACTTGTTCGGCCGAAAATTAACAACACCTATAATAAATTTACTAATGGATGGTCGCACTAAAATTTGTTGGGCGAATTTCGTTTTAATTCTTAGCCTAGCGATCAATTGTAGCCCTCTATTTTATATGAGGATCAAATTGAATTTTATCATGTCTGTCAAAAGCGGCACAATGTACAGAAAGTAGCACACGACAGAATGTACTTCACATGTGTACCACGTATTTTAAATATTGTTCAAAATGATGAAATACTTCACAAAATACAAGGAGTAATAATTCAAGGACATATGCACCATAGTTGGATGTCTATAGTGTAACTAGGTTTGTAGCTATAGATTTGTATCTGAAATAAATTAACATTATAGCCAACTAGTTACGAAAGACATGAAAGAACGCACCTGGAAGAATTCATGGTAAACATTTCCACTTAACAGCTGGACGATACCGAAATTTACGATTGTTGTCGTAGTTGTTATTTAGAAACTAAACAGCTACGTGTGTGTGCATACTTGTTTATCAGTGAGCGTTAGACGGTAGACATATGTTCCAAAGTATTTGGAATGACAATAAGAAATTAATATTGCGTTCACAATTAAGAGTAGCCTAAATGTGGCTAATGCTTGCTACGACGAAGTTCAAAATATTTTGTCTTCCTGTCTGCTGTCTAAACACCCAAAAATTGGAACAGTTACAAAACTATAAGTTTAAGTGTTGCTTTGCATAATCAAGAAACTTAAAGTGATCGTGAGTACTTTAAGCTCGCATCCACATATATGTCTTCTCTTTAGACTTTTAAACCAAAATTTTGTACGCATTTATAATCAGCCCCATACCCACTAAATGGCCCGCCAATCTCACTCTCTTTGATTTGATCGTCCTAATAATATTTGTTGAAAAGTGCAAATTATGGAGCCCTTCGTTATAAATTGTGTCCGTCGTCTCCTTATTGTATTTTCTTAGGTGTAAATATTCTCCTAAGCACTCTTTTTTCTACACCCTCAACACAATATGATAGACTAAATTCTTCATAAATACACAATAAGTAAACCTAGAATATTTTATTCGACAATAATAACAGCATCGGTTCATAAAATAAACGAACAAGGTCATGATACGTGCTTATGTTATCTACAGTAACAGGTCTAGTCATATTTGTGAACATTTATCCCTCTCTTGATGATTGGCACACATTTCATAACGACCTGACCATCAGTCTAAGCTTAGAGAGGCTCTGCCATGTTTACAAATAATAATATCGAGACGTGGAGTGGATCCAATGCGCAATATTGTTTATATGTCTATAAACTTTCCGTGCAAACATGGCGATAGATTTAATATCCACATTCAGCTTTACTGCTCTCCACTGATCAAAGTCTGAAGACAAAAAGTATTTGGAGTGACGGTGATGCCACTATGGGCCTCACAAATTTCTCATCTCGAAATTAATACCGTCTTAATTACTCCACCTAAAGTTGCATGATCCTTTGATCTCTGATGCATCATATAGAGATCATTCTATGATTTTTAATGAAAATGGTGTGTTATTCTTTTATATTTAAAAGAAAGTCATGAGAATGACATTCTATTTCTAAAACCAAACTTTAAAGATTATTATTTGATCTTTGAAAGCTTAGATTGAAGCAGGTTCTTTGACTTGTAATGGTTTAAGTTGAGGGTGATTATTTATTCCTTAGAGAATGTATAGCGGGATATTTTTATTCAACATCGATTAAATTTCGTTGGAATATAGACGAGGATTTTTGAATTCTAAAGGGTTTTGACATTTTAAAATTGTTCATTGTCAGGACTTTCTCCATCGTCTGTTCTTTAAAACCACGATGTTTCGGAGGCTGGTTCTGTCTCCGTCTTCAGGTGAGAGGTATCTACTCTGTTGGGTCCCTTAGATAGATAGACATAGACATTGAGTGGATTATATTATTAAAATGATACGGAATTAATTTTATATTTTTTGCGATCTAGATTAAAGTAGCTAATCACAGGGTTGGGTTTCCGACATTTGTGAGTAAGATAATGGAACTTAAGTTTCATAAAATGAGTGAAATTCTCTACTAGCTGCGCAAGTTTAAACTTTTCAAGGAATACCCGACATCATAAAGTTAAGGTAATTTTTTTTAGTTCAGGTCGTTTGAACTAGGTCAGTAATCCATAAATTATGATGATGTGTTGTTCTTTAAAATTAAAATTTCGAACAGTTTTTTATATGCGGGTTGAGGAACAGAATCATAATTTCAGTTCTTCATAACTTTTTAGTTGTGTTATTTAACTGTTTAAAGTGTCGTATCAAGTATCATAAGCTTATTAAATAACTCATTAATTACGCTCGTCACCAGAGCGCAGTAATAGTCATAAGACCGCGGCAATGGCAACAATTAATATTTTGGAACTACAATTACGGACGCCTGGACGCCAGCCTGCTCGGACAAGATAAGAAGAAGCACGGCAAAGAATAAATACACCTCTATATATCTCCCGGGCTTTATGTCGCATATTCTCCTAGACACAAGCTGACATAATGGCGCCTTGGCTTGCATCCACGCACATGCAACAAGGACTCATGCTGACATATAGTGATACATTTTGCGAACTGTCAGACCAGAGGTGGGACATCCCACTGTTCCGAACTGGGTGTACAAAAATATATGCTTTTAGCGACGGTGCCCCTACTAAACAGAGTAACTAAAATACTTTTTCTGCGGCATTAGATTCTGAAGGTGTAATATCACCATTTCCATGAACCTCACATTTTACCAACATGTTTTCGAAGATATATTTTTAATATTATTTTACAATGAATGTTATTAATATTATTCTCATTCCCAATCTTCCAATGAACGTTTTAGAAGAGGTTTCCTCATAAAAACTCTAATGAATTCCTTCCCTCCTCTCAGCCAATCACAGCCTCTTTGGTCTTACGGATATATCATATACAGTGAGTATAGTGGGACTCACAGACTTTCTTGAGGCTTATACTCTGTTCCATTGTACTTTTATTTTTTACCTTTATCTGATGAATCTCTGATATATAATGTCTCGTAAGAGGCCTAACTATTAAATAACTTTCCACAAGCCTATCAGAAACGCCGATTTTGATTCCATCGTCTGTTCTTTAAAACCACGATGTTTCGGAGGCTGGTTCTGTCTCCGTCTTCAGGTGAGAGGTATCTACTCTGTTGGGTCCCTTAGATAGATAGACATAGACATTGAGTGGATTATATTATTAAAATGATACGGAATTAATTTTATATTTTTTGCGATCTAGATTAAAGTAGCTAATCACAGGGTTGGGTTTCCGACATTTGTGAGTAAGATAATGGAACTTAAGTTTCATAAAATGAGTGAAATTCTCTACTAGCTGCGCAAGTTTAAACTTTTCAAGGAATACCCGACATCATAAAGTTAAGGTAATTTTTTTTAGTTCAGGTCGTTTGAACTAGGTCAGTAATCCATAAATTATGATGATGTGTTGTTCTTTAAAATTAAAATTTCGAACAGTTTTTTATATGCGGGTTGAGGAACAGAATCATAATTTCAGTTCTTCATAACTTTTTAGTTGTGTTATTTAACTGTTTAAAGTGTCGTATCAAGTATCATAAGCTTATTAAATAACTCATTAATTACGCTCGTCACCAGAGCGCAGTAATAGTCATAAGACCGCGGCAATGGCAACAATTAATATTTTGGAACTACAATTACGGACGCCTGGACGCCAGCCTGCTCGGACAAGATAAGAAGAAGCACGGCAAAGAATAAATACACCTCTATATATCTCCCGGGCTTTATGTCGCATATTCTCCTAGACACAAGCTGACATAATGGCGCCTTGGCTTGCATCCACGCACATGCAACAAGGACTCATGCTGACATATAGTGATACATTTTGCGAACTGTCAGACCAGAGGTGGGACATCCCACTGTTCCGAACTGGGTGTACAAAAATATATGCTTTTAGCGACGGTGCCCCTACTAAACAGAGTAACTAAAATACTTTTTCTGCGGCATTAGATTCTGAAGGTGTAATATCACCATTTCCATGAACCTCACATTTTACCAACATGTTTTCGAAGATATATTTTTAATATTATTTTACAATGAATGTTATTAATATTATTCTCATTCCCAATCTTCCAATGAACGTTTTAGAAGAGGTTTCCTCATAAAAACTCTAATGAATTCCTTCCCTCCTCTCAGCCAATCACAGCCTCTTTGGTCTTACGGATATATCATATACAGTGAGTATAGTGGGACTCACAGACTTTCTTGAGGCTTATACTCTGTTCCATTGTACTTTTATTTTTTACCTTTATCTGATGAATCTCTGATATATAATGTCTCGTAAGAGGCCTAACTATTAAATAACTTTCCACAAGCCTATCAGAAACGCCGATTTTGATAGAAGACAGCCATCTTCGTACTCACCGCCGTGAGAACCTCAAATCTTACTTCCAATTATTTTTCTCCGTGTAGCATATGGTAACGGAGCAAAGTTTTGTACACATTTCTTAATTCTGCAATCCGAACCTACTTACTCTGACATCCCTCACAATACCAGGTGAGCAGTTTAATTTATGAATTGTATCTTTGTGTAATATTCTCCATTAGGTAAACACATTGTTTGCTTCCCTGTAAATATAGCAGAAAACTTCGGATTAATTTTATACCTTTTTCATGGAGCTGAGCGTAATTCGGTTTTATTTGTTAGGTATCCCAACAGATGCTTCTTGTTAACGCCCAGTCCACTTCCATTTACAGTAATTATGCTCGTCAAAGTCTCGCTGAGTTTGTTCAGCGAGGAAAAACGAATTCCAGTTCGTCTCGTTCTGCATAAGGACTCATAATCCATACATTAAACCTTAGTTAGAATGAAAATATAACTAGCTGAATCATGCAGCATCTACCTAAAGCATGCTTATGTTTATTCATGTAATTTCAGTTGTTACGAAACTTGAAAATTTGTTAAAGATGAAACAAAAATAAAGGAAAACAATATAACAAAGGAAGATGATAAGCTATAGAAATTTAATAACAAGTAAATGAATTGAAATAGATAGCTTTAGAAGATAACGAAAGTAAATATTCTGTTTGCCTGCAACATAATGCTTATATTTCACGCTAATTTGTTTCGCTGAAGAAATTGCTACATTTCTAGTACTATCCAAACTTTTCACTGACCATTAACTTGACTGGAGTCGTCTGGTAAGAATGGATACACACAAAATTATCAGTGACTGTCGAGGGGTTTAATCCCGTGGCCACAATATTGCCATGTTTGAGGGTCTGGCACCACAACAACGCCCAAAGCTTCCAGTTTGGGCTCCATCAATTCTCAGAACTTAACTCAGCCGTCGTCATTTGTGAGCGTAAGTGACTTCCATATCCTAGCAACGTATTTCGGTTTTCTTCTCGTATGGAATTACATGCACAAGAATCATAATGGAGTCTTCGCTCAAATGCTGTTTTAATAGTCGGTGGCATTTGTCTGCCTCTTCAATTCATGGAGAGGAAATCCGATATTGCATTTGCTTGATGGCAAGGACCATTTTGCGACAAATAACGATAAAAAATATCGATAGTAACGCAGCTAGACACATGTAGATATTTAGAGATTGTTTAAAAATATTTAGAAGCTTGTATAACCGAAGCAATTTTAACACACGGAAATAAGGATCGTTATGGAATTAAAAGAAAAACGAATTTAAGGTTCTTATTACTGTTTAATTAACTTTTACAGGATAAAAGCTAATTACTGAAAGAGTACAGGTAAAAATTAAAAAAAAATACCCAACACAGTAATTTTGACATTTTTTGTCATTGTAGAACGTGGTCCCCTTGGAAATATTTGTTCTTAAGAGTACGTACTAATAAAGAAAGTTTAATATGTCGTATAACGAGGAAATTTGTTATTCTTCCAGAAGGGCTTGAATCTTATGAGCTTGTAAGCCACTGATAGCTTCTCAGCTTTAGTGATAATTGTACTGAGTCCTTTACTATTCAGCAACTCTGCCCTAACACAACCACACACACAATGTATTTAGGTCTTTTTCTCCGAATAAAGAGCGCGTGTTTCCCTTAAACAACCTAATGATCTTTGTAATAGATTGTGTATTCGTGTATTCTTAGGTGTAGGAATTGAATTTTTAAAAACTGTTTGGATATTCTTTGTTCTTCAAAGTGTTTCGAGTTGCCTCTTAAATCAAAGTCACAAAAGAAGTCGACACCGCGCTGTCCGATTTGTTATTCCAGACACATAGCCCCTTGTTGCCTAAACGCCAACCGGCGCGAGGGGAGGTTTATCCCTTCTATCACCCCCGGAGTGGTTGTGCTTGATAAAGATGATATGTAGGGTGCTAAGCCTCACTTTAACTTACTCTCGGCTCTGAAGGGATTTTCGCTTTTTTCCTCTTCCACAAAAAAGAAGACGAGAAAGAAAGTTTAAAAACCTGTTCCTTTGCTTCTCCCATCTCGTGTCGCTGCAAGCGGCGATTTGGAATCTTGGTTGCAAAATCGAGACAAGTGCGATGCTCCACTGTTGACGTAAGAATACGTCTTGACGTTACTCCCAACATGCGCTGTCTCTCTTTACATCACTGGGATATTTGTTCACTAAACAGGCTGATAGTCGCTTACGTGATCTGAGGAATCTCCAGTTTTTTTGCAACCCGAAAGTTCATCATATGCTCAGCCCACACATTCGGAACACATTTCTTAAGGACCAATTTAATATCGTTCGACTTAAGTTTTATGCATTTCTCTTTTCCCAGTCCGTGCTGTGTGTTCCATCCACTTACTGAAGAGTACTTAGTAAGAAGCCCCCCATTTAAAAATCTATCCTTCCAACTGGAAGATACCAGATTCGAATCTCTTCTCGGGTACCTACTGTCCTGTCTGAAATCTATTATTTTTCTTCCCAGTCACTCCTTATGCATTCACCATTCGTAACCATTATTCTATCTCATTCAAAATCATGTGACCTTAGAGCTTGAAACAGTGTAACTGTACAACCTAAGAATTTATAATTATTTTACAATGCTGTGTCACGTACAGAGCTTATAAATGGTTGCGAACGCTGAGCTAGAATTAATGGGAATGAAGCGTTAATTTCTACTGGCCAGCAGTTACTTTTAGGGACGGAAGAAAGCGACTAATATCGTAACGATACTCACTGCCAAGTCCAGGACACACCCACAGGAGAATTGCACTATGTCTTTTTATGTATTTTACTTAATTTTTAAATTTTTGTACAAGTGAGCTGAACAGCTCTACTACTCTTTATATTGTATATTTTACACACAGGATAACTATGTGTTCAAGTAAAACCTTGTGTTTTATTGCAGTTTGGTCAATATTATATAAATTAATATTTTGCCACAGTGTTCTGATGGTGTATCTTTCACGAAAGCCAGCAAGTCCTTACACTTTCTTTCAATGCATTATTCACTACCATCCTATCATTCGACGCTATATAATCTGAGCTGCTGCAAAAGCGTCATTAAATAAGCCATAAATAAATTTGCAATAAGCCTCCGATTCGGCTGCAACCTCTGCAATCGAGAAAGTTTTACTAATACGTTATATAGCCCGAGTGTAATGTTGACTGCACTCAAGAACCTTGCTGATAAGAAGTATTGGATTGGAGGCAAAGCTACATGAATTATTAAACTCCGTACCAGGTAGAGACGATTTGATTCTTATGAGCCTGGATAGCTAGCTGGTCTGGGCGCTAAGAGGAAGAGAAAATCACTGAACGTACCGAGAATCGAACTTTGGGCATCCAGCCGTATAAAGTCACATTGGTGACTAAGGTGTGTAGCTACATATAATGCGCAACTGATAAAGTGTCGTTAAATGAACTAAAAACTCGTAAGGACTAGTGCTTCACTCTTATATCTGGATTGTTTATAGCACTTAAAGAACTGTAAAGAACGCCGTGTCTCTGTCCTTCCTAACCGCCATCAATTTATTAATAGCCACCACCGTCACGCGTTCATACCAAGAGAACCCTGGACTTTAGAAACACGGTAATGCGACTGTCGGCCTAATTCTTTGAAACAAGTTTCTGTTTCTGCCAGCCAGAGCTCTGTGTAATGGAGTTCTGATACAGTTCGATTAATTGCATTTCAGAAGAAAAGTGGGTTAGATCTACGCAGTGTATTAGATACCAACCTTTATTCCCGTGTTCACAAAAACTCGTCATTAAACATTGTCCTGAGCCAGCTGAATTCAGTCCACATTATTTTTCTAAGAGCTATTCTACTATAACCATCTCATCGATGCCTTCGTCTCCCTAAGCCAGGTCTTAACAGCGAAAAGATAAAAAAAATAATTTTTAAAAAACACATGGTCGTTGAAAAACTACAGCCTGTTTCATATAGTAAAATTGCGTTTAAATGTGTCATCAAACTTTTATGAACTTTGTTTTGGTTTACTGGGAAAAATTAAACGTCTTGTAACGCACAATATTTGGAAACACGGCCATGTTTTTTTGCATTATACTACGTCACAATATAGAGGAAGAGGAATGTTTTTTAAAAAAATATAACTCATTGAAGTAATTTTGGTCGTGGTTTTTAGTGTGCATATGCCAGGCGCAAATAGTTAACTCGTGTCAGGGAAAGGTTTAATTAGTTTAGTTAATAAAATTTTGTTTTTTTGTGTTTAATTTCACAGTTTTCGCCTGCGTAGTTTAGATATTCTGTTGGATTCAGAGTTACACTGTTAAATATTTTATACAAAATTGTGAAAAAGTTTACGAATTTTTGTCCGTAGAACTTACTGTCTTCTTTATATTTTACATTAATCACTTAAAACAACCTGCGTTTCACAAATCGACGCTAATCCTTTGAGCAACTGAAAGACATCCAGGTGCGGAACGTGGAATGAGTCTTGTGTCACTTTTGTTCGCGCGGTGGCTAGACTACCTGTGTAGAGGGGCGGGAAACGTGTAACACGGAGCGGACAGCTGCACTCTGAAGCCAGGACATGGGTCACGTGACCTGGCTTTCAAAATAAGAGCCCGAAAACCTTGTTTGTCGTATACGATAAAGAAAACTATTCACGTGTTTCACAATTAGTACAAATGAGGACACAGGAACAGCATACAAAATTTTGGCTGGGAAGACCCTTGAGAAGAGATCACCTGGGAAAGCTATGATGCAGACTCGATGATGTTAGAAATACGTTGTGTAGATTTGACTGCAGTAAACTGGGTCGTTTTAGGGTACAGTGGCAGTCAATTGCCCAAGGAACAGCAAGTGTCATGAATATGACGTCATTTATTCATTAGCCAAATTTTCTTATGAGAGTGAATAGGTTGATATCGGAACGGTGTTCGCGGGCGTGTTCTTCACTTTTCTGCATCTCAATTCATAGTTCTTGTCACTCCTACCTTGAAAATGGAGGCTGTAGTTTTCCCAAAGATTCCGGACTCCTTTTCCAATAATGCGTGGCTTTACAAAGCTTGAACCTGGAGAGTACTTTGATAGACAGAGAAGTTAATGGATTCATACTCCATAAATGTATTCAATACTGTATTCTCTGTGGGTTGTATGTAAACAACCGTGTAAACGGTAGTGTTATAATTGTGACACGAATTAAATATTTTGTCGTGTTTCAGACACTTTCAGTGCGCTAACCATGAGATCAGGGTCTAGGTTTGTGCTGTTTCGGAACATTGTTTTAGTTGCGCCAGGCTTCTAAAATGTCACAGAGCACTCCATAGCTTTGAGCTCACTGTTTGTCAAGCCAACTGCAATATGTCGACGCTCATAAACAATTCATAGACGCCTAACTATCAAGTTACAGCCATTAGCTCCAGCCGAGAAGTTGCTAATTCAACTTCGCCTAAGTACAAGTAGCCTACCCTTTTATTTCCTGTGGACACGCAGCGAAAACTGGGAAGGACACAAAACATCTGAATATCTATCTGAGGGACTTAACTTCGGAGCTCCGAAACAAGACTTCACACAATCGTGCACTGGGGATAGACGTACAACGTAACACGCAGATCGCATGCCTTCTGCCAGAAACAATGCTGTCGTGTGACAATAGATCGCTCACTGGAATACGAACAGAAATATTCCGACGTCAGGTAAAACAAGCATAAACTGAACACAGGGACTGAAGGAGAGGAAAAGGAGTTAGAAAGGATAGTACGAGTAGAAGAGGGGAAAAGAATATAATTTTGTTAGGATGTGCCCAGGATATACCCGCTTGTTTTTATGATAAGGGTAGAATGAAAGTGAAGATTTTATTGTGATAAGGAGTAGAATATTAAAGCAGAGACAGAAGAATTTTGATTTTTTGATGCTGAAATAATATCGACAGGCCTCAAGAAAATGCCATTTAGGAGATCTGAGTATAGGCGGGAAGATAATACTGATATTATACTTAGAGAATTAGATTACAAAGTTTCAACTGGGTCAGGACAGAGTCCATTGGCAGAATTAATATGATCCTCGATTTTTCGAGTCTGTAGATTTGTGGAATGTATGGTGAAACCAAAAAAAGGCCACTCGCTAGCCGCATTTGACGCTCTGACATGGTAGTAGAACGAACAGTCTGTGCAGTTACCCCGAAAACAAAAGCGATAGTCTATTAACTACGAAGCCAGTGTATATTAGATAATGATGTCTGTTTCATTTTGTTGAATTTGTATGGTAGCGTATATTGCGACTGATCTAGAATATCCTAATTAACCAACTCCTGCAGGCAATGATGGCGAAACAAAGATATTTATTAACTTGAATACGTAAATAATGAGTTTAGATTTTGTGTTCTGATTAAATTTGTGGGTTATAGGGATACCTTTTGTTTCCGTTTTCAGTCATTTTTATGTCTCTTCAACTCATCTGCTACAGTATAATACTCGCACATAATTCAGGTTGAACTCAGATTAAGTGACATAAACGTATTTATATGCCTGTGTAATAAAATTAATCTGGAATTGTGCAGGAAGCCAAAGTTCACAGTGGACTGTAGAGCTTGAGAAGAAGAAGAAGAAGAAGAATAAAATTAATCTAGAACTGCTAGAACATGTAATCACCGCAGTATATAGGTCATAGTACAACTTAGAGCATTGCAAGGGATTGGTGTTTCTTTGGCATACTGTACCACTACGTCTCTTACCACTGCGAAGGTTATTGTGTAACCATGTAGCCTAATTAGAGGCAGTTTTACATGTGCCTGTCTTATTGCACGTTGATGCAAGCTATCATGAGCACAGACTAGTTAGTGTTTAACCATGTTCTGTAATGTTGGACAGCTGTCGACGATAATATTGCAATTATACAAGACAGTTTTTCCGTCTGGAGTCATGAGTTTGATTCCCGCTCAGAGCATGGATGTTAGTGCATGCATTCATTTTGTTATGGTCCAAGGATTCGATTCTTTCCCATTTTCGAAATATGACTCTTGGTAGACATATGAAAACAAACGACCGTAGCCTGTTTCAAGTTACCGTTTCACTTGTTTTTGGAGCGACTGATAAAAAGTGCAGGAAATGTT
This sequence comes from Zootermopsis nevadensis, assembly GCF_000696155.1. The sequence goes on along the minus strand of NW_019059962.1, from coordinate 229,077 downwards.
AATTATGACAGATGGTCTCCGGGTCGAGATTCGAACCTCGATCCTCCCTAATACGAACTCCAGTGCCAAGAAGTCCTACTACTTGTCTTCATAAGGATTTAGAAAGTCTATTTGCTTGCAGTAGAAGAGATCAAGGCTTGAATCTCGCTGTGGAATCAATACGAATCTCCTGAACTGATGGTAGAGGCCTTGTAATGGTCTGATCTCCCATCGAAAGAGTCTTGCCACTTGACTTCACAAGCTGGAATCATACCGTAATACGAAAAATGAGAGAAGGAATGAACTTATGATTTTCTTTTCCTTACTTAGATCCAGATGTCTTGGTTTAAGTCTTCTGACTGGAAAAAATAGTAAACACTTGCTCGACAGCTTTGTTACGCATGAGAGACTAGCTTAAAATTACACAGCTGGGTAACATAATACACCTATGTTATTGGTAAATCATATAGAATGTCCCGGAAAATGTATATACACTTTTAATGAAATAAAGACATTTTAATGAACTAAACCATTAAATACGTTAGTATTTGCACGTAGTGAATTAGGGAATCTAGTGTAGGTATTCAAAATGATCACCGCGATTAGCAACTGACTGACAGGCAGCCATCAGAGTTGCTGCTGAGTATACATATTTTTGGGACAACCTGTAGTTCTAGAGTTATTCTAAATTTTGCGCCGTGACGTTTGTCATTTTGGTGTAAGATGACTTGTTGAAACAGCGCGGCTTGTGTGCTTAAAACATGTTTTCAGAAGTAGCTGATACAGTTTTACAGTCGCAGTTTATCATCATTGGCATCCTAATATTTGAGATCAGTTCACTGAGACAGAAATTCAGTGAATACATCGGACGAAAGTCAATAACACTAATTTCTTCTATAAACATTTTTTGTGCTTTGGAAAACAAGTGTAGTTTAAATGACATAACAGGTTTGTGTGTGAACTTACGCAGACGTAATAGCACAGAGTTAGTCGATATGATTCATTTTCGTTTTCGTATTTTAAAACTATTACGAAGAAATTAACTTGTATACTACATTTTTGAACTTTGTTATTTGAATGTGTTTCTGCTTTGCTGTTAATAGGATGGTGCTGCTGTTACTGTGTTACATTGTTTTTCTGTTGTTCATGATAAAATGCACATTCTCTAATCTTTATTGGTAAACAGTAGCAGTTCTTGAGAAGACTGGAAGTATTCCCGTGTGGTTATATCCGAGGCCTTACACTGGCCGTAATCCACAACGTGATATTTGAAAAATGCTGAAAAGGGAAACAAACTGAACATTAAGTGCCATCTAGTATCAGTTATGTGAAACTAAATCTACACAATCGATGTTCAGGTCAAAACTTTACTGTTCTACCATCTATGAGCCTACCATAAAGGTTGCTCCTACTTATCAACATTCATTCCTCTTACTTTTATTATTCTGTTAGGTAGGAATATTTGTTTAATGTTGATTTTAGAGTGACATATTTTCTTTAAACAGTTTAACAAAGTGATTTGGATGAGTGAACACATAGATATTTAAAACATTTAATAGGATGATTAGCCTGGTTTGGAGAGATGAACAGGGGATGTAGCATGTGGAGGTACTTATTATTGACGTACAACTCATACCATGGCCTTGCCCACCACAACAAACACCCTGAAGTTGATGCATAAGTGTGCCAGTGTGTTCCAGTTCAGGTTTTTATAATTTACAATTACAGTATTCTGTATAATGTTCTGATATATGACCCACCAGGAAACAGTTATCCTAGGGTCCCGGGTTCGATTCCCGGCGGTTCCCGAATTTATAACTTGTGTTGGGCAAGGCCGTGGTCTAGACAACACGAAGTTTTCCTCCGGGGTTTCCCCGGTTTCTCCTTGGCATCCCAACAATTACTCCATACTCCATACACACAGAAGAAGGCAATGGCAAACCACTTCTGTATCACCTGCCTAAAAACATATATGAACAGGTCCCAGTCTGAGAAAAGGATGGAAGGATCCTGTTCATAAAATGTCGCCAAACTCCTGTAAAGGAGACGGCGTAATAAAGAAGAAGGAAACAGTTAGGATTTCACTGAAGATTAAATGTATTCCCTTCAAATCATATGTTAAGGCTGTATCTCCCTTCTACCAACTTTATTTATAGAAATATTTTTACATTTTTACACATACTTAATAATATTTGCTTCCACATGAATTGTTTTGTAAAGGAGACATCTTATAATATTTATCTATCTCCTAATGACCGTAAATACACAGTGGTTTAGGTAAGGACATACAGATGGAGGGATAGTTGAAGGACAGGAAACAAAACAAAATGTTAAACGTTACTGAGATGAGCTTCTGCTTCAAAGGGTTAGAAGAAATTCAGAAATAATTGTTACTTGTACACACATTATCATGTTCTACTCAGATAAGATTTGTGGACACGTCTTCAGCACCCAATAGAACTGGGCTAGGAATCTCCCCAAAAATAACTGTTTTATAATTTTCACACAATATCCTCTTGAGGATACTGGCATGTTCAATATCTTGAGTCTCGCACACAACTTTGACCTACGAAATAAACAAATGAATCAATGTAACACGCTAAATTGTTAAACGCTAAGCAAGTCATTACTTAGGAATGTATAGAAGGAAAGTTATGAAGCAAAATAAGTCAAGCAACTGTGTGAGAGGCTATTAAAGGAGATTGGTCTGCAGAGTAAACTGACAAATAAATAATTACATGAAGATTTCTGTCTTCTGGGTTGTCGCGTTGTGTAGTCTGGTCGATGTTAACCAACGTTTCAGAGCTCATATTGCCTCCATCATCCGTGATGACGAAGGCAACAACCCAGAAGACAGAAATCTTCATACTCACCGCTGTTAAAACCTCAAATCTTACAAGTAATTACATGTTTGTGTCCTTTGCCAGAAAACAGAATATATTGTATTGTAAGGATACTTAATAAATTATTTGAGAATGCGGCAAAGTTCGAACATTTGGGAATGAAATAACATATTGTAACATACCAAATTTTATCCATGATGACGTTAAAAGGAGATTCTTCTAGGGAAATGTTTGCTACAATTCAGATTAATTTTTTTTATGTTCCCATGTCAAATCTAAAAGCCTAAACATTAACAAATACAAAATTACTTTTACATTTTCTTTCATACAGATGGCAACTTATTCTTTTTTTAAACATTCTAATTTTTTCGACAGAATTTTAAAATTAATTTTTAATTTTTGTTTAAACCAGATAGAACCCAGTTAATTCAGTGCTAGACAATCAGGAGTCTACTGTATTTACAGGTGAAGTCCTGAGAAAAAATATTTGAATCTCAGAAAGAGGAAATAACGGGAGGATGGAGATACATTGAACAGCTTCATAATTCACGTGCTACATCTAATACTGTTGGATGATTAAATTGAGAATATTACTATGGGCAGGACATGTAGCACACAGAGAAGAAATGATAAATATACTATACAAGAATTAATTTATGCAGGCACTTCGGAGATCTAAATATAAATGAGGGTATAATATTAAAATGTATTTTATAAGAAAGAGGATGTGAAGGGGTGAACTACCAGGCTGCACTGCACTATTTTTATTTAGTGTTCTGTCTGACGACAGGTCCATATGAACAGGATCCTTCCATCCTTTTCTCGGACTGAGACCTGTTCATATACGTTCTTGGCAGATGATCCAGAAGTGGTTTGCCATTGCCTTCTTCTGTGTGTGAATGGAGTAATTGTTGGGATGCCACGGAGAAACCGGGGAAGCCCCCGGAGGAAACCTCCGTGTTGCCTATACCACGGCCTTGCCCAACACAAGTTATAAATTCGGGCACCGCCGGGAATCGAACCCGAGACCCCAGGATTACAAGGCCAGCGTTCTAACCGCTAGACCACTATAACCCCATAATTTCTGAATATAGTATGATTTCATGAGTAAATGTGAGAGTTGTTCCTTTTCTTCATTAATCAGTGTATGTAAGTGTAAATTAATATTGGTCTTTGAATAATGCTTTAATAGTCCAGAATAGCATATTTAGGTAAAAAAATTAAAAACCGCAATAGAAGCAGCAGGGAAGCAGTAGTTTACAATTGAATAAACTTTATACATAGATTACACTTACCTCAACACTGAAAATGTCCGACTGTATCCACGCCCTTTCGTGCATAATGTCTTTGATAGAAACTCCAATTGAAGCCATAAGTCGGCATAGCTCTGCAATGCCACCAGGTCGATCACTTACAGTAACTGAGAACTTCAGAAGACGTCCATCACATGCTAGACCTCTGTCCAGACACCGGCCAAGGATTGTTGTGTCAATGTTACCACCACACAATGGTAAAACAACCCTAAAAACACAGCAGACAGTACTTCAGCAGTTTTCAAGCGCATGAAATACCTTCTTACACATTTAAAAGAATACTTAATATGACCACAGCAAACTTAGGTGTCAGAATTACTCAACATACTCCTATAAATGAGAAAGGTGATGCTAGATAAATTAAACATGACACATGCCTGATATTGTTTAAACATGCAGGTACTTAAAAACTTGAAAAACAGAACTCCAGTTTGCAATATACAGAATGTTCGAGAAAGAGTGCACACATTTAAAATATTTTTATTGAGAAAATAAACAGAGCTAGAAGAGTGCGGTTTTCATCACATCACAGCGAATCTGTCCATGTTTTACATACGATATTTGTTATATGGAGCGCGCATGACTATGCGCATGCGTCAGTTGAGCGACAGCTGCATTACGGAAACCACTCGGCAGCTGTCAAGAATGGCGTTCGATCAGAAGAAGGTTGCTTGAGTGTGGTGGATGGCAGAATCAAAATCTGTTACCGCTGTGCAAAGGAAATTCAGAACGATGTATGGGGCACCTCCTTCTCGTAAAAGCTTTCTGAGATGGGTGGAGCAGTTGAAGGCAAGTCCCGGACGGCCACCCACGTCACCACGTGATGTTGAAACCATACCCGGGAAAATCTGTGCGAAGAGCGAGTCAAGAACTCAGCATCCCACGATCCACGGTTTATGATGTGTTTCACAAACGATTAAAATGTTGTGCGTACAAACTCCGAATTAAGCAACAACTAATACAAGAACCGCATCGTCCATTCTGTGGATGGAATCACGTCTTAAATGTGTGCAGCGCTTTCCGGGCATTTGAATACGGGATGGACATTGTGTGAGCAACAGAACGCTCAGGTCGAAGTGCAGTGAAATGGAGAAAGGTAAGAAAAAACTTTCTCAGTTGCTGTTTCATGTGGTGAAAACTGTACTCTCCTAGCTCTGTTTATTTTCTCAGTAAAAATATTTAAAATGTTCACTCTTTTTCGGACACTCTGTACATGTTTCACAAACACAGTATTTCGATTTTGACGCCCCTTTGACTTTGATGTTCGTTCATTGCAAATACAAATCTGTAGCTATGAAGCTCATCAGCACATGTAACACTCAACAGCCATACATTACACTTCCATGTGTTTTATTAATTGCTGTATTAAAAATAACACAAATGAAATTTACGTCTTTGCTCTTGTACCAATTTTTGTAAAATGTGCTTTGTCTGAGAAATATATTAAAGTTAAATGCATGATGCTCTGTATCAACAGGGTGGACATGAGCTCCATGGCTTCTCAAGCTTAGTTCTAAACAGAGGTGTGTTATCAGCTCTTTGAGAACCCCGAACAGTACCCACTGGGCCCCAAATCAGTTTGCTTCCAGAAAATGAACTCGGTGTATTTAGATTGCTGTTTTCTGGGTTGTTTTCTGTGTAGTCTGGTAGATATTTGCCAGTGCTTCAAACGTACTTGCTGCCTCCATCATCATACTTTCCACCACGAGAACCTCAAATCCTGTATATTCAGTCTACAGCCCATAACCTCACCATGGATCATCCTCTGTGTGTGTATTATTACACGATGCGTCTGTTAAAGTTTTAGTACCACTGACCTCTTTCCTTTAAGCTCGTCAAGGTGTCCTGCAAGGATTGCAGCCAGTCCAGCAGCTCCTGCCCCCTCTACCACACATTTTTCCAGTTCAACCAAACGCAGGATTGCAATCGCAATCCACTTTTCTTCCACCACAACCTGTAGCACATAAAAGCTTATTAATGGAATACGTTCCTACTTGAGGAACTGATAGTTGGTCACCTAGTCAAGAATTTCCCTGCTATTTGTGGAACCAACAACGTAAGATGTCGTATAGTGAGGGGTAGAGATGGTGTTGAAATGGGGAGATAAGAAATGCATAAACTATTTTCCCGAGGAAAGCTCTTGGAAGGTGGTCACTTGGAATATCAAGGGGGTGGAAGGATAATATTCAGATGGGTTGTAAGGAAATTGGTAGTGAGGATGGGAGGCGATTGGCACTGGCTCAGGATTATGCCCAGTGGAAGGCTTTTTTGGTGTTATCAATGCTGAACCAGAGACAATAAGTTTAGAAATGGTATGTGATTTCTCAGTTAACACTGTAGCAGGTAATAACATTTGCTACGGCTGCTCCACTCATTGACAAAATGGTGAGATATAAATTGTAGAATGATGAAGCATGGATTTGCTGAAACAGTCCTTATTACAATATAAAATAAGTAAACACACAACTATTAACACTATATAAAAGACACTATTGCCATACGCGTTTCAACTTCAAGAGGTCATCATCAGTGGCATCAGGGAAATTAATTTTTTAATCAAATGGTTTAAACTGGATTTAGAAAATAAATAATGAATAGGGTATTTAACAACATCTAGTGCAGTATCGTTTGAAATACTTTTGTTAAATATCCTATTCATTATTTATTTTCTAAATCCAGTTTAAACCATTTGATTAAAAAATTAATTTCCCTGATGCCACTGATGATGACCTCTTGAAGTTGAAACGCGTATGGCAATAGTGTCTTTTATATAGTGTTAATAGTTGTGTGTTTACTTATTTTATATTGTAATAAGGACTGTTTCAGCAAATCCATGCTTCATCATTCTACAATTTATATCTCACCATTTTGTCAATGAGTGGAGCAGCCGTAGCAAATGCATTATAACCGACCATAGGCACAGCCAGCCCATCCGCTAATGTCGATTCGATAGGCGTGTAAACTGGTTTACCGGCCTTTAGTGCTCTTGAGAAGCTTGCACATCGTTCAGATTCTACGCCCTACAAAGGAGACATAACATGAAACACCAAGCTGTTACGTAATCTTGTCTATTAGATGTGAATTAATGTCAGACGAAGTGGTCATGGCCTTTCTAAAACAAATCCCAGACTTTGCTTGAAGGGACAGAGGCAAAAGTCACTGTAATTGTTTGTAATATGTTATTCAGTGATTATGTACCAATTACTAAAGTTATTTTGATTAAATAATAAAGATTATGAAGAGTGAAACAAACAGTCCTAGTTACACAATACAGAAAGTACTTTGTATTTTCCATTAAACTTCCAGTCAGAGTAACATACAAAAGATACATTTATCCCAAATGAGAATTAAATCAGTCTCTTATCTATGAGCTAAGTTAGTAAAGTGACAGACTATTGACTGGATGGTTGGGGTTCAGTTTGCAGCAGAGCAGGGATTATCCTGTTTGCTACCACATCCAGACCATCTTTGTATCCACCCAGCCTCCTACCCAATTCCTCAGGACCAGAATGTTAAAGTTTGCAGTCACTTTCATCTGGTATCAAGATAAAGAATTCATGTACATTTATATCTAATTCCACTACATCTTAATGTCATGGTGCTTCATGAAGCACCTAGACAACTTTGTCTTTACTTTTAAAATTAGTACATGTTAAATTACAAATGTTATGAAATCTTGTTAAAGTGTTAGTAGAAATCATGTTACTCACAATGACAGTCGTTTTGGGATGTAGCGTCTTTATTGCGAGAGCCACTCCTGCAATGAGACCACCACCACCAACAGGCACAATTACTGCATCCACATCGTTGACCTGATCAGCGATCTCCAGACCAAGTGTACCCTGACCAGCCATGATATGTGGATGATCGTATCTGCAATATCACATTACATTTCCACTGCACTCCATGACAGCCATCTGAAGAACATATCCTGCCTTGAATCTATAAGGAGAATGAGTTTCTTCAAGCACCTAGTACCTTAATCGGTATTACCTTTCACGTTCCGGATGTTTTTAAAGAGAAGGACCCAGTAGCAATTTAATCTGGAGTAGAGGAAGTGCTACTACCTACTTTAAGAACGCAAAACTATGGCTGATGTGCAGGAAATGCCACTACCAATTACAATGGAGGCATAACAAATGGATGAAATGGTATTACTTAGTTTCTGAACACCGAGTGATGGAAGTATGTCCATTACGTTTTGTGCGGAAGAAATTCTACCACCAAGAAATTAGATTAGACAAAAGTTTGAGTTCTTAAAGTATTTTCATATGCTGCAGTGTGGCTGAGTTTCTTGTAAACTAATCGGTACTACTTACCCATTGATATATATGAGATCTCGCTCTTTTGAGAGTTGCATGGCAATTTTCTTTGCCTCTCCCATGTCCTTCCCCTGCACAACCACGCTGGCTCCATGTTGTCGACATGCCCTGATCTTCATGATGGGAGCTACTACAGGCATTACTACTGTCACAGGAATGTTAAGTTTGTGACCATGGTATGACAGTGCCAGTGCATGATTCCCAAGGGATGCAGAGATCACTCCTTTCCTCCTCTGTTGATCTGACAGCATGATGAGAGCGTAGCATGCTCCTCTTTCCTTGAAGCTAAAAACAGACAAAATACATTGTACTCTAGCTGTATCTGTAAGACTACGATATATCTCGTGGTGGTGAAGACATCCACAGTGGTCGTCTGGGTTGGGATGCTGTGTAGACGTGTAGGTGGGCACCAGCGTTTCAGAAGAACACCTGTTCTTTATCTATTAATCTATTAAAATATATTGTACTGAAATAACTAAAGTGTTTAATTATTATAGAATATTATTTATATCTCCATTGATAAAATAGACAGTTACTGAAAGTGCTTATGAATTATACTGAAACAGTAAAATTGCTGATTATTTTTGACATTGTTGTGAATATATAGTCCATGGGGTCCGCAGTGGCCGCGCGGTCTGAGGCGTGGGCCTTGTGCCGCTTGGTCGCTGGGACCGTGGGTTCGAATCCCACTCAAGCCATGGATGTGTGTCCGCTTTTTTCTGTGTTGTGCTGTCCTGTGCACAGGTAGAGGCCTTGCGACGGGCCGATCCCTCGTCCAAGGAGTCCTACCGAATGTCTATAGACCAAGCCAACGAAAAGTTGGGACCCGTAGTGCTCAGGAACTTGAAGAACGGGTCGTTTCCAGTATCCAAGTATATAGTCCCATGTACCAGTGTTCTGTTATGACACTGTGTAATTATCACTTGAAGCATGAAGGAGCAATAGACATTTGTGCTTTCTGAACTTTAAAACTCATTACGATTGCCTAGCAAAGTGAACATTACACAGTGTTTGTCATGTTTGACTGTAAAAGAATGGCTGTTATAATTATGAGTATGTGGATAGGTACTTAGTTATTTACTTTGTCAGGCAATTACTCTGTTAATTAGTTACTCTGTTAAGTAGTTCCTTACTTTTGCTATGAGTTAATCAGAGTCACATACACAGAGGCAGTTAGTTAATTATTTGGGCAGTAAAGTATTTAGTTACTTATTTTTTCTGTTAAACGGTTATTAAGTAGGTAGTTAAGTAGTTATTTATTTTGTTAGTCAGTTAAGCATTTGTAGGCAAATAATTGTTTACTTCGAATGTCCGTGAATTAGGCGGACAGTTCATTCGGTAGTGTATGTAGGTAGTTTAGTAGTTAATACTTAATTTGTTAATCATTGAGGGATACTGACACTACTGATACTTATAACAGACCTGCCTGTGTACTGAAGGAAATCCTTCTTGAGGAAAACATCCATTCCTGTCAGTTCAGATAGATGGGATTTCTGAAAATAAATTAATGGTTAATGAACAAATTAGTGTCAATACTGCTCCGTATTTAGCCTTCTCCTTTCTACAGAACCACGAGAATGCTTCATAATGACACCGTACTCTGTCCCCTCAGTGGCTGATAAACAGTAGTAAAGTATGACTCAGAAATATCGATATTTTTAGAAATGTTTGTAGGACAGTTTGACTTTTAAACTCTGATGAGAGCTGATAAGAGTTGGGCACAGCTAAGTGGATAGCAAAGGTTATCTTAGGACACATAATAGCTTTATATACTGGACTCCTATGTAGTGACCTTGAATTTACCATTCTGTCAGTCAATGATCATTAATGTAAACATATAATTAAATTAAGTAGTAATTTCATATACAGTAGATTCCGGTTAATCGGGGCAGCTGTTTATTTGGGACAAATATTTAAGAACAAAAACAAAGCGATAAAATAACCGGAATTTGCTTCGCCTGTTTGGGACACCATGCCGTTTAATCGGGACATTGAGTGCTAGATGGCGTGTTGTGGCGTGTGGCGTGGAGGAGTCAGTGAGTCATCGCTGATTCACTCAGTAACGAACACGTGCGTATTCAGACAGTGTAGCAATAAGCAGCTAGACCATTCAGAACTGCTTTGTTCACTGTGGTTTTAAGCATTCAGGCTTGGAGATGCCAGATACGACCGATAGTGAAAATGACGCCATTTTGGAAGTGCAACACGTTAGAAACTACGAAGAGTGTGCATGCATCGAAAATAGTCTTCAATATTACAATGAAAATGCAGATTATGAGGACGCAATTGTTAAACAAATTGCAACAAACACCAAAAGACATCAGAAGACCAGGGAAGTGATGAGGACGACACACCTGAGCTTCAGCGAGTGACTAATCAGGATGCCAAGAAATTTGTTGCTGGATTACGACGCAACTTCATGCAGGAAGGCAATGAAGGCAGTTCTGAATCTGCACTAGATACCTGCGCAGATTTTGTTCATTTGCAGTCAATCGAGAGAACACGGCAGGGGACACTTGATAAATTCCTCGAACATCATTAACTGTTAAGAACTACATACATTAAATTGAAATTGTTTTTAGTGTAAATATTTGTCTCTGATGTGTACCATTTTTTACAGAATTCATTTACAGTATGTTGCTCAATAAATCATCTCAATAAATGGGAGTTTGTCTTTTAGTTTTAAATCTTTTTAACTCTTTACGTGGAAGTTCGCGTAATTGGGGCAGCCGCTTAATTGGGCCAAAGTGTTCAAGTCCCGATGTGTCCCAATTAACCAGAATCCACTGTATTGGATTATAACATGTTTTGTCTATCATGTGTGGTTTCTCTCTCTTCCACATGCACGCACTCACACACACAAACCTATGCACAACATATTTCATCCATTCAGAGTTTTCAAATAAAATGTCATTTTTTAATGTTACTGAATTATTGAAAATCCGATTTTATTGATGTACTAATTTATAAATAGCACTTGACCCTTTGATAATG
>NW_019059962.1:206067-217604 GCF_000696155.1 Zootermopsis nevadensis | reverse complement strand
GAAAACAATATTACATGTATTAACAAGGAAATTAAGAAGAGATTAAATTCAAGAAGTTCTTCCTACCATTAAGTTTGGAATATTTTGTCTTCCTCCTATCCACAAAACTAAACATTAACATAAACAAATCTATATTATGTTTTACTCCACAGGTGATGATGAAGAGGACAAAGTTTTGGAATCAGTTGCTGCATCCCTAAAGAATATGGAGGCGGAAATGTGTTACGAGTCTCATATCCTTGGAAGTGGATACATCTGACAAGTAAGAACTTCGTTTATGCTCATGTATATACTTTTTTCATATAATACAAGAATAGGGGTACTATGAGGGTGCAATGGGCAATTTTTATGTCCCTTTGATTTTCTGGTACGTTTTAAAGTATTAATTATTATTTAATAAATTAACATGTTTAGGTGCATTAATAATAATTAAATTTCTAGGCTATTGTTGGTACTGCTCAATGTGAGATGCATAGGATACTGGTTTTCAGACAGCCCACTGCCATTTTACTGCTTCATGAATCAGAAAAATTTCAGATCCGTCTGTACAGACCAACAAACTATATGAATATTGATATCAGACGGGACCATTGTCCATTTCCTGCATTCTGTGGTCTCAATACAGTCATGTATCAAATAGGACTTTTTGGGTACTCACCATGCATGGTGTGATTAGGATGGCAGACTTAACTTTGAATGCTGCAGATGTGATATCCTCAAAATGCAGCTGCAAGGGGGAGCTAGATGAGCACATTGGGTCTGAGATATCATCTGCTGTACCCTGAAACACAGATCTTGTAGTTCGGAAACGATCAATTCACAATTTTAAACATTTATGTTTTATGATTAAATTAATTAAAGCAAATTTTAACTGACTATGCCTCCCCACAAGCTGGCAAAATCTGTAACTGTTAAATTTTATGTTAATGTGACAAGAACTGACTCCAGTTTCCAACCCAGAGCTGTCTACATTTGCTTATATGCCTGTTTATTATTACCCAATGCCAATCTTACGTACTAAGTTATTCAACCAGTTAATTGGCCTTGAGCAAAAAATTTCACCTGCGAGGTTACAATCAACTTCCGCAAGAAAACCAGACAGACAGGGCCAATTACTTTGCCACACGCTTTGTATAATGTCAAAGGTATCAGATCAGTGATCGCGAATTGCATCATTCAGGCTGATGAAACACAGTGGATCTGTTGTTTCTACCACTGTACAGAGATGAGGTGGAGCCTTGTCATTCCAGTTCCCTAGCTAATTGACTAGTTGGCTGGCTGACTGACTGACAGACAGACAGACAGACAGACAGACAGAGTAGCTGACTGACAACAGGAGGGAACTAGCTAGCCGACTACTGGACTGCAGTATGTAATTTGCTGACAGTCTGGCTGACTAATTGACCACAGTAACTGACTGGCTAATTGACTGCAGTAACTGATTTGCTTTCTGGGATTGGCTGTGCCAACAGCCCAGCCCCGAATAAAAGAAATATTTATTTTAGGCTTAAACATTGTTCGATTTCACAATGCGATGAAAAAGTATTGTACACACATTCAAAGCTGTGACTCCACAAGTATCACAGCCCACCTTTGGACATGATCCTGATTCAGCTTCATTGAGCTGTTATCATGTCACCAGAGCTTTCTTAATGTTATCTTTCCATATTCTAAACCTTCGTGCTGGCCGTTTTCCAGATTTTCAAAAATCAAAATTGTTTTCGAATTTCGTGTTTCCCCATTCAAATTGCATGCGCATCTCTACGTAGCATCATTAACTGCATTAACCTATCAGTAACTTTGTATGTAACCTGCACGAATCACAAATGTCGTCCGTTTTATACCACACATCCCCCTTTCATCTTAATTATTTTGTTGACCTGTTTTCACTTGATAAAAAGTGTGCACGAATTCGTGCCAGAAATTACGTCGGAGCCGCAACATGTGATGTTCTTAGTTGTTGTCAAGTTTGGAAAAAAACATGTTATTAACTTTGCTCATAATTTGCATGGATCTGCTGATCATTATTTAAATATTTTTCCGATACCAAAATACATTTTTTGTTTCTTTGTTTTGTCAAGTAAAGACTTGTGAAAACTCAACACGTGAGGATTATATCAACTTAAGGTTCTTCACGAATATCTGTCCGAACGTGCGGACTTCTTATGAGTGAGCAAAACTAGTTTTGTTCAGTGGAAATTATAAACAAAGTTCTTTTAGTCATACAAGGAAAATAATAAATTTTTTAAGGCTGGTATAACAGTTTGGAATTCGCTGGGGTTAAGTTATCCTGACTTGATCTGCCCCGTGACATCAGAGGCCTTGGCGATGGTCTCATGCCTCACACAGTCTTGCAGCATGTCTTATTTATTGTTTAGAAAACTCTTGCTAGAAGAGTCGAAGGATCAATTTTGTCTATAGCACCAATAAAAAACTGTTGAACTGGTGGTGCAAGACTTTCAATGGACTGAACCTTCGTCCATGTAGTTTTACAAATTGTCTTAATTGGAGTTTGGAAAAACTGTGATAAACGAAGTCAAGGATTAAATAAAGTTGTATCACCTATAAGAAAGTGTTGAGTGCAGACCTTGCGAGGGTATTGTTCTTCGTCCAAGGAGTGGTACCCCTGTCTCAACACGGTTTTGAGAAATATCAACAGCGAAAAAGCCAAGACCCAAATCGGCCATGACATCTAGAAGAATACTTGGTCTGTTTTTTGTTTCATTGGTCCTTTTAAAAATATATCTGAGGACTCAGAAGAATGTGAAAAGAAGCGGTCGCGAACTATTACTATCCCAGAATTTTGTCTTGAGGAAGGAAAAGAGCATAAGAAATCCCATCTTTGTGCCGAGATGCGAACACGGACACACACAGTGAGTGGGGACTGTCTTATACTCACATTTTGTACAATGGCGCTATTTTCAATCCGTTCCGCCCCCTCAATTTTATTGGAGCAGCTGCCATTCAGAGGGCTCTGGAAACAAAACACGGGCTTATTGGCGTTCGTTTGTTTTTCTCTCCCATTGCTGGAACTACAACACATCGTTCTCACTAGTAAGAATTATGTATTCAGTAATTAAATTGTGCTGAAAATTCATAATACATTCATTTAGGAATCATGAAGAAAATGATTATTATAAAAGAGCTAGTGTATAATAATACATAGTTATGATATGGAAGGAAAAATATAATGACGTGATAAGTTATTTATGAACATAAAAAGTAATTTATATCGATAACTGAAGTTATTTTAATTACAGAAAGGGACGCAGAAGAGGTTCGAACTCGAATTACCCGTTCTGCGGATGGGGCCACTATGACAGTGGAAATTGTATTACACAGTTACGATCACCGGGTTTCTGGACTTTGTCCACCGTCTAGTATTCTGAACAGAATTCTATTAGCACACAGCCAGACCCCTTTAGAACTTGAGTGTGTTGTATTAGTCTGGTGAAAGTTTTACCAGCACGATGTTCATATTCAAAACCGAAACAAGCAAACATAGCTATCCATATGTACTGTGCTAGCGTGAGTCCTTATCTGTGTAAAAACCCATAGTAAAGTCCTTCTTAAACAGCTGATAGTTAGTCCGCTAGTTCCCAATACATCACATATTATCGCCAGCACATGAACTCAGTACAAGGACGTGGGGGTCTGAGTTCAGAATGTGGTTCTCTTTTCCTCACAAGTGAATGTGCCCGATTCCAGGCCCCCAACGTACGTACCTCATTCATCTTCGTCGTAACTATCGTACTGTGCTCTCACTGGTTAAAAACAGAAGTTCCACTGTAGGGTGCTTCATTTAAAATACGGATTTCTGTTTCACCCTAGCCAGACGAGTACAAATCAGGATGGTCGATAGGTCTGTGATATAAGGCGACCGATTACTCATACCTGTGTGCTTGTATTATGTTTTTTCTGCAGTTGCATAATCTTTTACTTCAAAACTGGACGCTAGTAGTCGCTTAACTAGGCAAGAAACTACCTGTTTTTATGAACGAAAGTCAAAGCTTCTAGTATCTGTAGGATGGCGTCTTGCAGTGTACCGAAATTCCAATGCGTTCTTCGATAAACTGCGTTTTTATTTGACCTTACAGGTCATGGGCAGAGTAATTTATGCTTGTAAAATGCACTGATAAACGAACAGTAAATATGTTACTCTGAGCAGAAACAGAGCTAATTGACAGTTGATACAGAACTCCATGGGTCAGAGCACTTCTTGAGAAACTAATAGTCGCTCAGCTAGTCAAAAATTCCGCCTGTATTTTATGGAACTCGAAGGTTCATTATCGTGTTCACAAGAGCGCGTCAGTGGAGTTTTATGCAGCCCGACACGGTGTACGGCCCAGGATATTCAAAATGTCCTGATGACGATGCAGATACGAATTTAATAACGAATGATGGTGACAGAATTATAGACCACGGTGTGGAATAATATTACTTAGATGGGGAACTGGACTCACGCTTCGAAAATCGTCAATGAGGCGTAACTTTGAGGACAAGTTCAAAGACTTCAGATCCTGCGAAGAAGACATCTTTATTTGCATCTCTGTTCTCTTTTGATGTAGAGAGAACTGCTGTTCATCTTCGAATGGAACTCACCGAACTTCAATAAGGCTGTGTTAAAGAAAGTGTGCAGTAAATTTGGAATTCCTGAATTTTATACAAACTAACCCACACATGTTTGGTAGCTGAAACGTTTGTTAACTTTTCTCGGTCATGTCAGTCTATGACTCGAATGTAAGGTTAGGTGATTGACACGTTATCTGAACTTAAAATTTGATCAGTACAAAATTAGATAGCAAATATTAACAAGCGGTGTCAGGCATCGTACACCACGATCGCGCAGAAATGTACCATGCCACTTATATATTTAAATTTGATAATTTAACCGCAGTCTTCAAAAGCGTTCATCAACATATTTTCAATGCATTTAAAGTCATTTAATAACTACTAAGATTCAAATATATGTCATGGCTACCATTGTATCGCTGTTTTGTGTATATTCAAGTTGAGATAATTGGAAATGTGTTTCAGTGAAATTCACATATGTTCGTACTTGTGAGAAGGTAGAGAGAAACGAGCAAGTTAGGAATTAGTAAAAATAGCGATTATATGATTTTTCCCATCCATGTGATGGCCCCGAGGAAGAGTCTGCTATTATATTAAGTTGCACTTGGTCGTACCAAAGATTCTAAGCCCGAGACCCTTTCTAACATTTCGTAGCGTCCTATTTCTGCGGTAACGCGTTATTACTCCCAAACTGGGCTACCACCCCTTGTCATCTGTCCGGTCCTGCTTAACTACTGCTGTAGCTATCCCCCATATCTGGAGGACGTTTCCTCCATTAGCAGCCTGAACACACGCAATTCAATGGTGATAAGTGATTCACTTAGTATGGGAGACGTGCATAAATGTACCAAAAATGTACAAAATTATATTCTCTTTATATTTCGTTAAGTAAGTTATATACCATATTTCACAAGTTAAAAATAAAAAGTTACAGATCTTATTGAGGCACTTTATGTATCATGTACGAATGTTTTGTACCATGAGGTATTTTTAGAAACATTATAAAATAATGGCTATAGTTGACCGACATGAGCCGAAATTAAATATGATCTACAACTGTTAGTGTAGCTTTCCATTAAAAAAACTACCGAATGTTGTTGAATTTGTAAGATAAAGTAAATATGACTTCTCCTTTATGCATTCAGTTAATAAACATCGTGAAAAATAAAACTTTACATAAGTACAGTAAACGATGTAGCGTACCGTGTAAGTGTACGAGTATTTACATGTAAGATAAGTGATGCAGAATAATATATCACTTACGTGTAGCAGCTCTTGGTTGTCCTGTCCGCTCATGATCACTTCCGCGAATGCACTGACTATAATAATCTTATATTGGCCGCAGGACACAGTTCAAACGTGCAGCATACCCTCGCTGAAGACGGCAGTCTGTGGCAGGCATGTCAAACTCGTCTGTTTAGGAACGCTTAACAAGAAGTGTCTTCCATCACATGGGCGAGGAAAATCATAACAATTTTTTTTTTCCATTCCAAGCTGAAGTTTGACAAACCCGCACTTTCGGATATCTTGAGCCAGTTGAATCTAGTCCACATTTTCACACCTTGTTCCTTTGAGATCCATTTTTATTGTCATTCTTTGTACGCATTAATCTTTCAATTTGTCTCTTATCCTACCACGGTCATGTCAGGGAAACCTTAGGGGTAGGACTCATTTTACGCCGGTGTTGGGTTCCTGAGATTTCCGGCATAAAATGAAGCAAAAATATAATGGGAACATATGTAAATACATTAGGTTCCGTTCCAAGATTTTCAGTAATCAACACAAAATACTTGAAGAATGTTTTATTTTGTGAAATTTACGTATTGAAAATTGTATAATGTTTAAGATAACAATGTTTAAGAAAAAGAAATAAAATTTGCTGCTTTAAAAACGATAGATTGGATGTCTGTTTGGTTTTCTTCTTTTCTGATAATAAGTTATAGTATGGCTGTAGAACTGTATCAATTCCTCAATTAATGTAATTTGCTTTTTCTCGTCGCATTTTATATTCCCTTTTTTGTTTAATTATTTAAATTTTGGGCCGTAGTTTATAATTTAGTATTATAGTTTTATTACAACGTCGGGGCCATCTGTGTCTAGGAAGTTGGGCAGAGTCATGACTCATCACCCCCTCCAATCGTGATCTATGAGAGGCACAAATGTGAAGCGGACGTAAATTGAAGCCGCGTAAACCGAGTCCTACCTGTATTTTGTTTGCCGGACTGCTGGCTGGTAGTCAGTGTGCATCTGCAAGGTCCCCCGACCAGCTGTCTCGACACAAGTTTTCGTGGTTATCATACAGCCGTCCCACTAAACACTGGCACAGAAAACGTCTGGTATACGTGTTGCTCTTTGTTCTGTTTCGATGAGGAACTAGTTTTAATAACTGGACCAAGCCCTTATGCCCTGAAGAAATGTATTTCAGGAAGAGCAGAAGTTAAAAGACGACAATGTTGGACTCGAATCTGAAGAGATAGGAGGAGAATATAAAATTCAGGGGGTGTGAAGAGGCACGTTTGTTAATGGGGCAGTGGCTTTTAAACAGTATTTAAAAATACGCTCCCTATCTAGCCGAAAACATACTTATTTCCGTTGCAAGGGTCGAACGGTTATTGTTCATGGAAACAATAGGTATTCGTTCTCTAAACCAAACGTAACACACTTTCTGAGTCTATGACGTAGAATAAGGTGTTATTGAACAGGTGGTGCAGTCTTGATGATGATGGCAGAGAGCGAGTTAGCAGTGCCTCTGTAAACGCAGTCGGTACAACTTCTGTTGGAAGTAACCGTTTACGCCGCTAGATGGAGCAGCAGTCTCGCCATGTTATCGGGATTCGTGAACGTGAATGTATTGTTCACAGTGCGTGTTAGTGTCATAGTGGGAGGTGGAAAACACTGTTTTGTAATGGTGAATGTAGTGGATGGAAATACAATACGCATTATCCGTACAAAGGTATGTTGTGTCACATTGTGACGTAAAAGCTGGCAGAATTAAATGATCGGTGGTACCGAAACATTAAAAAAAACCGTATTAGCTGTTTGTTTTGAATTTTCATGTTGTAAAATTGGAGTGAATAATTAACTTTTTCAAGTATTGATATGGCCCAGTCAGTAAACATCCTTGCCTGGATTTGTGTTTCCGGATTTCTGTTTCCGATAAGAGAATAGTCACTTATTTTTACCGTAACGCTCTGTGGTCCCACGCAGCTTTCGTTTTCGGAGGAAACCACAACCTATTTTATTTTCCTAGGGGTAAAGCCGGCTCTAATTCGAATTTCGACCCGACGATGGAGTTTTTTTTTCTTAATATCCCTTAGTCCCTGCAGAAACAAGTTTAATGTGGTGCCTTGAAGATCACGGCCACTTTCTTAACATCTTTTTAAATCAAATTGTAGTTATCCATTCGTTTGAGGCCATACAATCTTTGTAGATTCTAAAGAGTAGTTAAATATTTCGGATGGAGCATAAAATTGTCTATTACTCGCTTTTATTTATTGCTGATGTGGAGATTAAGCGCTCGTCCTCAGTACGTGTTCATGGCTTGGAGCTTAGGCACACATTGACAGACGTCCTGCAATTTCTGGTATAACCCCGGATTTGTGTTATGCTATTCGATATGTTGAGAAAAATGTTCGTAACGTCCAGCTGTCCAGAATGTAAATGTTAACAATTCTCAAAATAGTAACGGCTTAGAAATTTGTCACCTTTTAAGTAAAACTTTTGCTAACATTTCCAGAGCGTTACTGGCAAATCATTTCTTGGCTGTAGATAACTATAGCAAACCGTCGATTTGACGGACTAATGGGGAGGGGTGTCTGGTAATGCCGATTGTCCATTAAATTTCACAACTGGACACCTATAATGACACAAGGTTCATTAAAGCATTACTATGTAATGAGATAATTAAGCGTAAAAAGTCTTTAGCGGACATTTTTGGTTTTCACGAACTTTGTCTCGCGTCCATAAAAAAAACTGGAAACTCCTTAAATCCGAAATACGTAAAATCTTTATACGTTAAATCAAAGGTTTACTGTATAGGTTAAGTGCCAAAAGAAGACTCATCGCGTTTGTAAATAGGTTCATTGAAGTAGCTGGTTGTTTGCTTAGTAGCTAGTTGATCAATTAATTAGTTGCTTCTGTATTAATTAATTAGTTAATGTTGAAAGTGTTTTTAATCATTGTTCATGTTTGTTGCCTCACGATCCATTCGGTGCAATAATCTGAACTGCAGATGTTCAGGAAGGGAAGTGTTCTGACAATTTCGTTTTACAACTTGCGGTCACTGCCAGAACATACCAGCAGGATGGCAAATCCGGATTGTCGGACCGGACCAAAGCCATCATAAGGCTTAAAATATATGCATGTGCCCCGTGTGTCATCTTTTCAGGGGGACAGTCCTATTTGCCTGCATAGAAACCTGAAACAATAAACAAAGATGGAAGAAACAAGTTCCTTTCTTAGCCCGTGACTAAGCTAAGTGGTAAGGAAAGCTTATCAACAAAACAACTTCACGAAGTGCACATGTTCCTTCGTATCACGTTGTGACATTACGTGTCCTGTCCCTGTAGGCTGATTGCCAAAAGGTCATTTGTATCGTAAATTAACTACTCCGTGCTGAATGTTCCTTCTTGTGGAAGCGATAGTACCTCGGTTGGTAAGAACTCTTGCTGCAACTCGAAGGCTCAATACCGTGTTCACATGAGACTGCCCATC
Source organism: Zootermopsis nevadensis (assembly GCF_000696155.1). The sequence goes on along the minus strand of NW_019059962.1, from coordinate 208,319 downwards.
TCTTTAAGATTCATTTTAATATTATCCTCTCTTCTGCAGATAAGTATCCCGAGTGGCCCCCTTCGATTTTTCGATAAAACGGTGGTGCAACATATCGATTCTATCTCACCATAACTTGGTTGATTCAGTCGCCCAAAAATGTTTCATGAAAGCACCAACAGTGAAACTCCCGAGAATATAATTTTATTCAGTCTCCTGTTTGTTGCTGTTTCTAAGGTCAGAAATTTGTGTTTTTCCCTCGCGGTGAGTGGCCAAAGAAATGCTTGACTAGTTTAAAGGATTATTATGTATTAGAAAAGAGAAATGACTGGAAAATAAATTGTTATCTACTTTTAAGTACTCTCTCAGCATTCCCTTTAAGGATAGAGGGAATTTAAACATTCAGGATAGTTTTCGCTCAATCACAAATTCAGACCGGGTTATTTCTCGTACAAGTGTGTTAATACTGAAAATATATTTAATGATACGAAAAATTGGACGCTCATTAAATAACAGAGCTCAGTCATCAAGCTGATACGCACTGTACCGCGTTGCTTGTGCCTACTACACGGCCAGTGTAGCAAGAGCAGTGTTTAATCCTGGGTATTTCCTGTTACACATTGTAAAGTGATACTAATGTTTGTAAATGGATTCTCACAAGCCATAAACTGGGGTGCGACACAAGGATTCGAGGAAGTTTTGAGAACCCTGGAACAGGCCCGACTGGGTGTGAAACAACTGAAGTGAGAAAGATTTCTATCCCAGAATTTCATATAAGCTCTGCCTCGCAAAGAAAACAAAAACCATGAGAGAACCTGATTGTAATTCTTTCTGCACATTACGTCGATGAAGCGATTTTATGCCAAATAAATAATTATGCTGAATGCATAAGTGAAGAAGTTTTCAAAAATCTGTCTTCGCTGTCGGTTCTTTCTCAGACCCGCTGAAAGCACACACTTTACATAATTTAAAGAATTAAAACAATCCATTCGAATTTTAAATAGTATGTATAACGTGTTATTTTTTGGTAAAACACCTAAAATTATATTTCATGAGACTATCGCAACAAATTTGTTTTACAGGCATCGGGGAGACGTTTTCTTTCAAATGCGTGGTCAAACATCCTTGTAGGTGTTTCCGCTCCCTCGCAATTTCACAGAATGAAAATGCATCTAATATCTTAATAAACTTTGGGACTGTAATGAAAAATTGATGTGTAGACGAACTGTCAACCTGACGATCAGCACACAACAGGATGCATCCTACAAAAATAGATAATACGTGCATTGGTATGCACATACTGTGGACGAAAATGACGATGGTTACGTTTTTTCGAGTCGCCCTGTACCGCGGGGAGCACCACATGGCACAGGTGTTAGTCATCGGTTGAATGATGAGCAGATCGATCGAGTACATGTACGCGTGTGGGGTGAGAGCAGCGTTGGCGTCATTAATTTCTCTTCCTCGTGTTTTTGTATTGCGATCGGTTTTTGACGAGTGTGTAACTTTAAGTAAAGTACCGGAAGAAGATGTGAAGTAACGAGATGGCGACCTGACGATTATGTCGGTGTCAATGAGGAGTTATTTCTGTTCTGCATGTTTATGTTATGAAACTTGATGTTAATTCAAGAAAGATGCAAATATGTTGTTGCAGATCTACTCACTTAATAGATATCAATCAAGTCAAAAGCGTTCCCAGGTGTCACCTACTGTAACGCGGTGCAGAGGGGTGACGTGACAAAGAGTTACAGAATGTAACCTAACCTATCTCAACCTAACCTAACCTAATCTAGCCCATCCTAATCTAACAGCTGATGTTGTTGAAGAATCAGCTGAAGAGTTCCGAAAGCTTGTGACATTAGTCAAATCAGGGATATTAACAAAGTAATTATGTTCGTTTGAATTCACTTGGACTCTATGTATACAGAGTGAGTCAAAAGTATGTTTACAAACTTTGTGTACGTGTTCCTGGATCAAAAACAAGAAAAAATGTTCCTATAAACCTGTGGTCGCAAATGCTAGTTTTTCAAAATAATAGCCAAAAATAATTTTCAATTTATGCCTTTATTGCCAAGTATAAGGACAGGGATGTTTCTTTATAACAGATACATAAAGGTCGGTCCTCCATTTTCCACACATGCCCGAGCACGACGTACACAAGACTGGCGGATTCGTTCGTACACACCAGGTTTTCCTCGAATCATCTCGCATGCATTCTGCACACGTTCTCATAGGTCGACTTCATTGTTTATGGGTGTTGCATAAACGACGGA
>NW_019059962.1:182722-196113 GCF_000696155.1 Zootermopsis nevadensis | reverse complement strand
ACACCAAATACGAGGACGCGTGTCATGTGGCAGTTTCCCGGTAACTGGAACAACAACACATCAGCGTTTCTCTGCGTTGTGATGTGTAACGAATCCTACTAAATATCCAAACGAATTCATAATTTCATAAGTATTTTTGTACTGAAACTCGCTTTAAAACAAATCTATAAAAGCCGAAGGAAAGAAGAATCGAAAATTCCGTACATGCTTGTAGCATTCATTGAATATTTAAATTAAATATGACGTAATGTGAATGGCAATAGAATGAGTATACCCACTGTTTAAAGGTCTTTGCTGCCTCCATTATGAGGGCAATGAATACTGATGATGGAGGCAGTAATAACATCTGAAATAGGACGCGGCAACTCAGAAGACAGCCATATTCGTATTCACCGCCATCAGAACCTCAAATCCTAATCTTTAAGCTATATACTTGTAGCACCCGAAGCGTATACGGTCTTCCTAGTTATCCTGGTAGGTGAACGTATTTTGGCGTTAAATTAAGCACATCCGTTTACTCTGTCCAAGGTCTGTCAAAATATGATAATCAGCCTTGCTGATAAATGGCCCTGACGATGAACATCGCATTTCATGGCGAAACCTTGGAAGATGGCATCACTGGGCAAGACGGTTACAGCTCATAGCGTCGATAATATCACTTCCAGTCCATCAGAATATCCATGCTTTCATCTTAGTCACTGATATTTTTATTGCTCTGTATCGATATTTTAACACGTTTTTTGATATTTGAACCCACTGTGTAAATTATTTAATAAGCCTGCCTTGCGTCGGTATTTTAGCACGGTGTGTAAATATTTTTCGGTGATTTTGTTGAGAATTTAATCAATTAGAAGGATTATATTTTTCAGCTTTTATGATTTATGTGTTAGTATTTTACCGCATTGAATCGGTAATTTGAATTCACTCTATTAATAACATAATATGTTATGTCGGTGTTATGTCTCATTCTGTAGATATTACAACACACGTACGTTAAATTTGATTCGCCGTCTCCGAAATAGTTCGGTTTAAATTATTCTTCCAGTTTTCCTCTTTTATCACCTAAATAGTGTCGAATATCTGTGTAGACCTGCCACAGATGGTCTATAACCATTCCTCAAGTAAACTTCACAACTGCTGCCCGCATTTGTATTTTGTGGTTTATTTGTAATGAATTCAAATGGCATGCATAAAATTTGATGAATTTTTGTTGCCAATACCATACACAAAACAGTAGAAATATACCATATTGTCTGCTTTCTTCTACATGCAGAGGTAGAGATTGTTACATAACGTGGTAGGCCTGCATATAGTTGCCAATGGTCTTCAAAGAGTTAATACGTTAATTGTCGTTTACTGTATTTATAAACTATTTAACACATTTTGTAGAACTTGTCTGTAGACTTTAAACAGTATTCAGTTTTGGCTTTCAATCTGAATTACGCATTAAATTAGGGCAAATGTGGTACATTGAACATAGTAGGATCTTTTATGCCAAAATATAAATGTTAAACGTTGTGACTACCTGTTTCGGCTGTCCAGTCGACTGTTGACATACTGATTAATGACGTTGCATCAACTTCTGCAGTTTTATAGCATACATTTTGAATTCTAGAGCTTATTACTGTGTTGTTGAAGGAAATGTGAATATTATCACAATTGTTGGGGAGATAAAGAAAGGACGAAAATTAAATAATAGAAACAAATTACAATCAATCTATTTGCAGTTGCCGGAAGATACAGAATGCTTCCGATTTGTGTTGAGCTTGATAATATTACACGTTTCCATGAACGCTGAAAATATCGTCTGTATTTCCACTTTCATACACACTACTTTTTAACGGAATCTCGTTACCCGGACACTGTAGCTTGTGATAGTAATGGAGGTAGGTGGTCATCCAACCATGAATGCAGGAGGAGGGAAGTGAAACAACACGCACAAAAAGAGAACTCCGACTTGTCTCTCTTACATCCGCCGCTGTACCGAAACATTCCTGCGTGACTCCAGTTCAAAATGTACGGTGGTCAGCAAACAGCTTGTCAGTTAGTGCTCGATACGTGCTGCAGGTAGGTCGCGTAGTAAGCGATGCTTATTCGTGATGTTCGTGTTACCCCTGGAAGTGCAGTGTCCCTCTGTGTGGCTTTGGAACTAACGTACTGGCCGTGTGTAGACATTGTCCTAACGGATTGACACTAAAACCTCCCGTAACTGCTGTAAGTTTTCGACGTATTGGCCTTGTGTAGACGTTGCTGTGACCTGCGGAGAGACAGACACCGATGAAACTTCCGAAAACATGGACGGCTAGGGAATGAAATTCGTTGCTAAGGAAGGTATTGTTGGTTGTATACGTCGTGGTGGCTCCATATTTGTGTGCTTTCAAGAAACAGAGTGTCTTGAGTGAGTTAAGAGACAATAGACAATAAAATAAGTGACTAACGTGTTGGTCATGTATAGATATTGTTGTGGCTTTGTGTTTTATGTGGTTCGAAAGAAAAATGCCTCGTAGGACTCTCCTCCACAGAAACGACAGCTGGTGGATTAAATGTTTTACTTACTTATTGGCCGAGTGAAGGTAAAGCCTGGAACTATTACATTGAAACAAATTAGGCCAATGAAAATATAGTGACTTACTAACTCTTGTTTAGACACTAGAAAACGAGAAACGCTGTTAAATGAAGTTGGTACCTGTAAATATGTCCATAACTCGATCTCTCGTATACCAACAAAGAGGATTATAAATTTCATGTATTATCGCGTTCTTCAAATGTTTGTACAATGGAAAGTTATTGCTTGGTGACAAACGTCGGTGACGATATATGTTGTATTTTTTGTTATCAAACTGTAATTTCACAATACATGTGCTGTGTTATCTCAGTCTTGTATGAGCAAATATTCGGACTGTGTCGCTTTCAACTGTAGATGGAAAACGTGTCTGTATATCTTCTTTCCTGCACATTTAGTGATTGTTCCAGGGCCTCGAATAAAGACGTTATCAGTTGTTGTTTAACTGAGTTCGTGTGTTCGAAACGATCCGTCAGCCAATTGTAAATACCGTTATGAGATAAACCGTGTGGTCAGGACGTTTTAACTTCCTGAGGCTGATTCCAACCGCTTAAGATGACCTACTGGTAGGCATGCATGCTGCAGTGGAAACGTTCATAGAGTAGTATCGGCAGACGTCCTAAAATGGAATATCCTGCTCTAAAATATCAAAATTAAATATAGATTCATGTCTGTAAATCTTTATACGGTAACAATATTTCATTCAAAGTGTTTCAAATTGGACGGAATTTAATTGAAATGTTGAAGTGTTAAGTAGAGCGCAGTACGAATTCGTACGAAGAAAAAGGATCAAGTTTTGTTCAACACAGCCAGTGACAAAGGAATAAAGTTACTTAGTATATTAAAAATGGACGGCCATGCGTGTCTTGTGGAGCTTGGATACGAATGTACCGTGGCTCCGTAGTGGCACTTTAGACATTGCAATGCAGCCAGCATCCACCGCTTCATTTTCATGTGTAAAGTGAACTCCCGCAACGAAAAAGCGATTCTGAGCAAGTAAGTGTAAAATTTATTTTCGTAGATTATTCAACAGTGCAATTCATATTTGGGCATAATAAAGAAGAATTAAAAGGGAGACGGGGAAAACTGTACAGTGATTGTTGTCTCTGAGACAAGCGGGAAACGGATTTTTTTGTTTTTGCATTTCTCGAATATATTTCTGAACATCGAGGTGGGAGACTATTAGGCAGAACTTATCGTAGATAGCAAGTTAATATTATTTTTTTAGAAAAATAGGCAGTGAAGAAGGGGCTGGATTAAGCTGGCCTAGTATAGGGCCATTTGTCGAACGTTTATGAAAATGGCGATGCATCTATATGTTTAAAAAGGCAGAGAATCTCCCGGCTCTGTGCAACTGTTACGTTTTCAAGGAATATTCTTCTGTGGAGTTAGTTACGTAATGTAAAATACACATGTTAGGTATATATAGAGTGAAATATGTACAATGCATTGCGGAGATAATGACAGGAAGACGGAACGAAAGTGCGTCGTGGAAGGAGATCCGTCCAAGAGAAAGGTATGGTGGATGCCACTGAGACGTGGGGACAAATAGGCAGTGGAACTCTTGACTGATGTGGTTTTTTTCAGACCCTCCAATAAAATTCTGGGCAATACCTTAAATTAAGTCACTACCGCTTGCTTCCACATCTTTTCCACCACTGCTCATTAGCAATCTTTGTACGTTATGTTGTCAGAGATACTGACAGCGTTGTTAAATAAACCATAAATAAATAGAGGTAACCGCTACACTAATCTGCATGGTCGATATTTATATGATATAACGCTGCAAACATGTTTCTTATTATTGGAACTCGTGGGGCTTACTGAATGTTCTACCCCCAACTGCAATAGATAGTCCTTAAGCTAGCATCGTGTTATCGTAATATACGTGCCATAATTAGCTAAGGTGTGTTATTTTTGCACACATTTGCTCATGAGTCATCACTTGACGTCACACTTATCCTTTGGGTATTTTATGGTCATAGTTTCGAAAGCAATATGTACTAAGAAAACATGAACGTTTACGTATGCATTACAAAGCAGTCAGCAAAATATATTCCTCAACGCCAGAATAATGGCAAAACCATACTTTGAACATAGGTAATAATTTTTTCGGTATAGGGAAAATCTGCTTTTAACGCAGTAATATTATAATTACGTTCACAGTGAAATTAAAGAGTAGATTAAATTCGTGAAATTTGTGCATGTATTCAGATTAGAATTATGCCCTAAGTGGAATTCCAGCCTTTGAATCAAGATTGTGGGCGTCTTAGATCCTTCATCAACTCGGGCCCGCAGTTAAAGTTCCATCAAGAAATACTGAACAGTCTGTGCTGGGGACTCTGTAACGCAACTTCATTTAGAGGAAGTTATTCTGTCAGCAGGGTCGTTGTACAATAAGAACGCCGCTTGGTGAGGATGCTACATAATGACCAGTGATTATGACGAAACAGGAAACTTGGCTGTGTTTGGTACGTATCCTGACATAGCTCAAAACCTCAGCACGTCTGCCAAACAGGTTTGTGTACAGAAGGCTTCAATATGTTGATAAAACAGTTTTCTGCATTTAAAATTCTGTCGGTAGTCCAACTGCAATTACTTGTTGATAAGAGATTTTCCATGGAATCATATAAACGAGCTTTAATCCCCTGATTCTCGTGCATATATCGGTACATGAATATTAATTGACTGATATTAATGAAACTCGGTTTAAACACCGTGTAATTGAAGGCATTAAGACATTTTGTGTTTACATATATTTTAATTCGCCTTATTTATCGTTCTTTATTGTCGAGGTCAAGAATGAGTAAAGATTTTCCTCCATTTCTCCATACGTCTTCACGACGTGCGACTATAGTAGGACAGGTTTCAGTCAGTGATGACACCATACATTCTATTACAGTGTGTATATATAGATATATGTGTGTGTGTGTGTGGTTTGTGTATATATGTAACACAGACACACGGGGAAGAAGAAATAACAAAAAACACATTTCGAAACTTTTTATTCCAAGTTTTAGTAGACCTTTCCAGTATTTTCATTATCACCTGCTCACGGATAACAATTCTTAGCCGACAGTGACTTTCACATTAATCAGTATTGCTGAAGACACCTCAGAGTCGTTTTTAACATGTGATGTGTTCCCATTGTGGTCACTTCGATGTCCACGTTAAAAGAGCCAATAAAAACTGGGTCGCTTTCCTTTAATGAGAGAACTAGTCCCTTGTGGTTCCCAAGGCAACCGACCACCTAATGTTTTCCTCTACGTGGTACTTGCATTGCCTAATGAGAAACGCAATTTGCTTTCCCCACCGCAAAAGGCAATTACGCTCTGAAGAGTTTTCTGCATTTCTTTGAATTATATAAACGCAAATATTTCACAAATTTCACGATAGGGAGAAAGTAGAGGATATTAACAAATCCGTCTCTTTATTTCTGGACCTAAAGTTGTGACTAGCGAAGTGATTTTATCCGCTCGTCACATTGTTACATCTGAGATATGACGCTTGGAAACACTGGTCTGTTTGTTTGGATTTGTTTGGGCGTTTTAGAAGCCCAGGGAAAATTTAACGCCTAGTTTTGTCCAAATATTTCAGTCCCTTTGATAAAGTTACTTAAGTTAATAACTATCCACTTTAGTGGGTCATTTCTGCATATTGTACATCAACATTTTGCACCGCCGCATGGCTTGCGTACACAATTTATTGTTGTCTGTTACCTATCCTGTTTACAAAATTGAAGTTATATGTGTGTGTACGTTTGCTTATAGCGCGAGAACGGGTAAACCGATTTGCACCAAATTTGGCATGCTTATTCCTTGAGACCAGGAAGAGAAACTAGGAAGGCCGGAACAAGGTGTCCTGAGACTGAGTTCCGGTGAGGGCAGTTTCTGTACCTCGCAAACTAAGCGTGAAAGCGTTATACAAGTACGGCGCCAGGAACAAAGTTCTTTATTTCGAAGAGGAGAATATAGGAACGAAGGCCAGACCCCCGAAAACCTGTCCAGTGTTCGAGTTCTTGTGAAGAAGGTTTGTGTATCTCCGAAACTAAACATAACAGAAAACCGTAGCCAAGATGAAGGAGGTAGCAAGGACCTCTGAAATGTCTGTAAATTCCTACCTGACTACAAGGCGCAACAACCCAGAAGGAAGCCATCTTAAGACGAAAATTCTTTATTTCGGGGAGTTGACTAAAAAAAAAAGCCAGAAAACCTGTCCTGGCGTCGAGTATCGGTTAAGGTGGTTTCTGTAGATCGAAAACTGTGAGTGGTGGTAGATCAGCGCCATGACCAAAGTTGTCTCGGCTAGGCGGTTAATAGGGAAAAAAGACCACAGCTCCAAAAATTAGTCCTGAGTTTGAGTTCTGGTGAATATGAGTTTTTTAACAGCGACGCTAGGCACAATGAAAAAAATAGGAAGAAATTCAAAGCTGTTCGTTTCCGCGAAGACATTACAGGAAGGGAAAGTGTCCTGGGTTCTAGTCTTCGTGAAGGTGGATTCTTTAACTTTGCAACAAAACTTAATTGAAGCTGGTATCACGACGCCGAGGAGCGCGAAATAGCCAACATTCTCTTTCGAAATCTGGCGTAACGTTATTCAAGCCAAACCAAATTAACACAACCTATACCAGTCCAAATGAATCTAATGCATCCCAACTTAAAGTAATGTAACGTAACACATAACTTAAAAAGCAAACGAACCATAGCCAACTGAACGTAACATAACGAAACGCACCGTAACCTGACTCAACCTAACGTCAGTTGAATTAAACTGAACTAAACTGAGAGCAAATAACACTAGTGAATTATTAAAGGGTCTCTCGAATGCAGATATTACGTTGCAGTGATTCAAATTCCGGTGGGGACAAGGATATTAACAATTTTCTGTACTGCCTTGTGGTGACAACCTTGACATAAGCTGACCTGACCTCCCATCCAAAGTGTCCTGTCGCATGTCTGCATGAATATTTGGGGAACCTGTAAACAAGAGGACGCCACGTCTCGATTCGACTGTGCCCACAAGTGTAAGAATTACACAGATGAGAGACAGGTTGTGTGGTCATCATATGACGTTCCGAACGACGCGCCTCCACGTACGTATTCTGGACAGGTGACAGCCGCTCACAGCTCGAACGGCGACTCACTTATCGACTTTAAAGGTCGTGATCGCGTTTTAAAATCTGTATTTTCAGGTCGGTAATGTTTTACACTGCCTCCGTGTGTTATTAATAGGGTGTTTGTGCCTATGTACTGTAGTGTTGCTAAATTCGGGTATGAAATGTTGATAAAATTGCCATTAAATATTTAATGGGAGTTTCGTTTCCCTGCTGTAAATAATTGTTAATGATCTTGGATGAACGTCACACTGAAACATGCGTATTGAATTAAACCTTGGATACAGGGTTTATTTTATTACTCTTTATGTTTCATTTAAAGAGGGAAAATGTTCTTCTTCTTTTTTTCTTTTCTTTTCTTTTCTAGAAACTTCTCTTGGCTAGACTAGCTATATTCGGAGATGAATAAAGAATGCACAACTTTGTTTCTTATCACATCTTCACTGCTTAATAGGTTAAATTAATACATCGTTATCTAGCTATCAAGTAATTACGCACTTGTTGGCCCGTTCCGGCCTCTTAAATACGTCTAATTATATCAATTACAGGTGTCGTTCATGAACCAGCTATCGAAAGTCGTTTGTCTCCGTGATGCTTACGCACTCAGTATGTAAGTTAGCATGCGATGAACAAAAGAGTTCATGTATCCATGCTTCAGATATTAAAAGCATTTTCACTTTTTAATTCGTGTTGCATGCTAATGTCACAATATTGCTTTCTGTCGACACGGTCCTGCGTTGTCGTATATTGTTTCTTCATGTTTGATGTTATAATATAATGGTTATTCATTGCTCCTTATTTGAAATATTTCTCTTTGTGCGTTCACACCTGACACAGCTGACTGCTAGTAAACATAATTAGGATTGCACAAACAGGGACTTGAATTAATCCTTTACATACTACGCACTAAGAATGTCAGTTTAGAAATGTTGGCTTTTCTTGTCTGAGTTTATTTTTACGTTGAGAGTCTAGCCAAAATAAATTACTTCTGCCCTGGAAGTAGGCCTACAGTAATTGCGGGAGGTTTGTTCACGAAAAGCTTACGATGGAAGGTGTTAAGAGTCAGGAAGTTAAACGTTCTGAAAGTAAGAAGAGGAAACCCAAGATCGTAGCAGTAGGCCACGGGATGGTCTCCTTTTCATTGCCGCTGGTCTTATTGGCTGTTCATGTCTTTGTAGATAATGTCGTGGACAGTGAACGAAACCGCATTTCTCTAACTTAAAACCCGATATTCACTTTGAAATGAAGAACACTTGTATTTTTTGATCGCCGAGTTTATCGTACAGACGTTTTTGTCAGCTTTCTAACTGTTGTGTTATTCTTACAAAACTCCAGTTATCAATACCACGGTATTTTCGTATTGTTTTGTTTAGTCTGAAATTTTTTAAACAACAAAACAATGTGCCATTTTAAATCGGCCTGCATGTACAATTATTTTGTTTTTGTTGAAATATTTTTTCTATTGTTTGCCCTTACGTTTATATAATGTAGGCTATGTATAAGTGTTTCTCAGCTGCATTTGTTGGTTGATTTATGCACGTCTCGCATTGGTTGTTTCATAAATCATGTGACGGGCCGCATGAAAATGTTTCGAGAACCACATGCGGACTGCATGATTCAGATGCTGCACTGCAGCATCCAATTACGGGACATACCATTTCGGTGTCAGGTATTTGTGTAACTTACGACCGAAGATCTCTGCAAATACCACATGATTCTGATCTGCCTTCAATCTTCATAATCTGTCGCCACATCCTAGCATCTCAATGTTGTTATTTCTCTGGACTTCAATATTCTAAAACATGACACTACATTTCGGGAGTTAGCTCTGCTCCCGCCTTCAAGTGAAAATACCTTCGTTGTTGGACCCAATATGAGGGGCTAATCCAAATGCTTTGCTACTTTTTTAGATTTGGATTATCCCCTTCTGTCGGACTCAACAAAATAGGTATTTTCATTTAAAGACGGGAGAATAGCTAGCTCCCGAAACGTAGTGATATTTTTTAGAATATTGAACGATTGATCAAGTCCAGAATAAATAGCAATTTTGAACGTAACGCACAATCGTTAGAACCCATCTCTTCCTCACTCTCAAGAAATGACCAGTTTCCAAAGTTTCTGCGCCAAGCTGTTTCTACGTTGAAGCAGTGTGAAGGTGCATTCGAACCCTGGCCCAAGACACTTTCCCACGATTGCATAATTCCCACCAACAAAAGACTAACGAACTCACACACAAAAACCTTACTACGTACGAAATGTGTGTGTAAATGTCATCAATTAACTTTCACATATAAAATTACAATGAAGCATAGTTATCGACATCCAGTGAAAATACTTCGCACTGTAGCCATGTTTCTGAGAGACTAAAGTTGTAATGTAATTTTACCGAGTTGCCTGAACTCTGTATGATGGTAAGACCATGACTAATTTGGGAAATACTTGCTACTACCCAGTTCAAAATCTTTTCTCCAGTACTTTCTGTATATAATAACTAAAAGTTCCAAATGTACAAAATTACAGTTTTACCCATTGATTCATGTGAATATGAAACTTGGTTCTCGTACTGATGGAAGATGATAGATTGAAGGTCATTGAAAATAGGATGCTGAGAATAATATCTGAGCGTAAGAGAAACGAAGCAACAAGAAGATGGATAATATTACACATTTACAGCGTCATAATGTGTGTACTCTTCACATAATATTACTAGCGTAAACAAATAAATAGGATGATATGAGTGAGGCATGTAGCATGCATGAGGAACTGAGATATTTACACGAAATGTTGCTTGGAACTCCAAAGAAAGTAGACCATTTTGGAGATCAAGGCATAAATGGAAAAGTAATATTAAAAGGAATTTTAGAGAAATGGTGCTAAAGTGGGAGGTGGATTTAATTGGCTTAGAATAGGATATCATTGAAGACTTGTGATCATGGTAACTAGCCTTTGATTCCCTTAAAAGCACATCATTATCTGTTGTGATGCATACATTACTGTATAATTTCTTAATGATGGTTTAACTTTCAGTGTATCCAAAGATTACAAAAGGAAACATGCCACAAATGCATTTAAAATAAATTAAAACACCTTGGCATTAAGATGTGTAGGGGAAGTGGAGGTAAAACTCCACTCTCATACAGAGGAGGTGACGGTATGTTCCGTGCTTTGCCCCCACAGATAGACCTTCAGTGCCTATTGGATAGGAGACTTGGAGGGCCCCCAAGTCATTCTGTGCATGGTAACATTGCTGATTTACTTTACTCCACAGAATGGTGGTTCCTCCTCATCAGCAAATGGAGTACAGCTCCTCGATCCCAAACTATTCAGCTCCGTCGTCTGTCTGCACATCTGACAGCGGTGGAGGAGGCAGTGGACATGGAAGAATGCGAACAATACGCTTGCATCGAAGACTTACGGGGAATCATCCTGGTCCTCCAAACTTTGGTTTCTCAGTTCGTGGTGGTCGAGAGCATGGCACTGGATTCTTTGTGTCTGCAGTGGAACAGGGATCAGAGGCGCACTGTCAGGGCCTGAAGGTTAGTTGCATTAGAAACTGCCACAGACTTTGAGTTTTTATTTGAATTCTTTGGGTTTGTAGTGTTCAGGAATGAAACCTTTATGACTGCTGATGTAGGTTGATTCCTTTCCTACCAGGGGTAACTGCATATAGTAATGGACTTACAAAATGATTCATATTTCTGATATGTAGGATTAACCTAATCGTTGTTGACACTTATACAATATATTTATCTTCATTTAGTTGATCTAGATGCCTTTAAGAGTAATTAGAGCACAATTGTAAAAGTATTTGTCTTAACAGGGTACAGAATTTAAGGGGCTCTTGCAGAAAATTTGTTACCAATTTTTAAATTTGTAGGAAACAAAAAAAATAAGTTGGGAAATGTATGCAGTAATGAAGGCTGCTTATTCCATCAAAACATTTGCATTTGCAAATGCTAGTGATGACTTAAGAGTTTTCTGGAGTCAATTACCATTGCATGGGCATGTTTCTTGAGGATTCCTCCCACATTGTTTCAGGGCCACTTCTTTGTAGTTACACGTAAGTTTCATGTAAAGTTCCATTTATTGTCCAAATTTAACCAAACCTGGAAAGTGTTGACAAATTTTAGTAAACCTCCCCAGCATATATTTACATAAATATCTGTTCAGTAGTTCCAGAATTGTTGCATGTGGACAGACGTATGTGGTAAAGCTAAAAGGTGCATATTATTGTATTGGTTAGCTTACTATAGTAAGATCTTACACTACAAAATAAAACCATCAAATTACAACATAGTAGTACAATCTTTTAGCTTCCCATAACTGTTAAGTATGCGTACATTATCACACAGTTGATTTAATTGTAATGTGAACTAAATGTTATTGTTACACAGTGAAGTTCTGTGCGAGGTACATTGACAGTCACTGTTTTGCATCGGACACCAGTGTATAACTGTCAATATTGGTGTGCTGTATACTAAACGTCAGTGTACTGTGTACAGAACTTCAGTATTCTACAGTAGTGGTCCCCAACGCCAAGGCGTTTTTGGGTGCCCGCATTGTTATGGAAAGAGGTTATGCTGAATAATGAAGGCCATTCAACCATGAACATTATAAGATCAAAGCACAGATCTCGACTTATTGAAGCCCATCTTGACGATTGTTTGCGAGCAGCAACGTCATCCTACACTCCCAAATTTGAAAAACTGGCCGATGAAATGCAGTGCCAAACATCACACTAACTTCCCACTTGAGTAATAATAATTGTACTTATAAAAGTATGTATTTTTTATTGCATGGTTGCTTGTATCATTAAACGTCGTGTTGTTTTGTGTATTATTTGGTGTCCATTATCTTATTTGTACAGAGAAAAAAAAATTTGGCTTTGTTAGTTGGTTGGTGCCCGCCACAATCTCATAAACTCTCAAATGTGCCCGTAGGCACAAAAAGGTTGGGGACCACTGATGTACTGTAACTAAGATTCTTATGTCTACAGATAGGTGATCAGATCGTAAAGATAAATGGATACTCAGTAGTGGATGCTGTCCACCGAGAAGTATTACTATACATAAAGAGTCAGAATCATCTGGAACTCAGAGTCAGAAGTGAGTACTCACTGTTAAAGAAGGATGTGAACTGGTGTCTGAACTGAAAAGGACAGGCATGGTATCACAGTCTGTTTTTGTAACATACATTATATTCATTACTGGAATTAATGGTGAAGATAAATGTATCTCTATATCAAGCAAATTTATAACATGAATTGTGCACGCACGTGAAGTTATTTACTTCACATATTAGATAAGTTGTGGTTTATAATTCCTTGATATTTCCAGCTGTCTGTCATATCGTAAGATATGAGGTTTTCACAGCGGTGAATATGAAGATTTCTGTCTTCTGGGTTGTTGCGCTGTGTAGTCTGGTCGATGTTAACCAACGTTTCAGAGGGCGTACTGCCTCCGTCATCAGGGCCCTGATGATGGAGGCAATATGACCTCTTAAACGTTGGTTAATATCGACCAGACTACACAGCGCAACAACCCAGAAGACGGAAATCTTCATACTTTATATCCACATACACTATAATTTGTTTTCTCTTCTGTTTTCCAGCTGTTGGCATGATTCCTGTCAAAGAGTAAGTATGAACAAACAGTTCGTTCTAAATATGAGAAGTTCAGATGTCATTGTGTATTTCATAAGTTTTGTTTTCGTTAG
>NW_019059962.1:164183-182712 GCF_000696155.1 Zootermopsis nevadensis | reverse complement strand
TCAGCTATAGAAGGAGGTATGATGTTGACATTTCTTTCTTCCTAAGGAAGAATGTTACACTGAGGGTGTTTGAAACCGGTGACTGATGAGAATATTTGTACTTAAGAGAGAGTAAAATGAAGATTCAGAAAGTTTTGTAATGAAAAGATTTAGAACTTGTCTTATATTGGAGCAAAATTTTATTATGAAACAATATCTGTAATGAACATGACCATGAAAGCTAATGCACTTAGCAACTCCAGAATACAAATATTATGACCTGATAATTATACAGAATACTGGGATACTGGGAACGACCCGTTCTTCAAGTGCCAGAGCACTGCGGGTCCCAACTTTTTGTTGGCTCAATCTATAGACATTCGGTAGGACTCCTTGGACAAGGGGTTGGCCCATTGCAAGGCCTCTACCTGTACACAGGAGAGCACGACACAGAAAAACGCGGACAAACATCCATGGCTTGAGTGGGATTCGAACCCACGGTCCCAGCGACCATGCTGAACAAGGCCCACGCCTCAGACTGCGTGGCCACTGCGGACCCCTGAATTTGTTGGAACATGTACTTATAAGATAGATTTTCATATAATATTGTGTAGAGGGTAAATGGTATTAACCTTGAATTCATATTTGTACTCTTGAACTATTATTAGAATTATCAAATCAAGGAATCTGAGATGATCAAGGCATGTTAGCATGCATGGCAGAAAAGTTAAAGTGTGAGTTTTCAGGTTCTCATAGCAGCAAGTATGAAGTTGGCTGTCTTCTTGGTTGTTGGGCAGTGTACTATGGTAGAAGTTTACTGATATTTCAGAGGTGCTTGCTGCCTTCATTATCAGGGAAATGAACAGTAAATTTTGGCCAAACAATCTGGAAGGAAAAGACCACTTGAAAGACATAGACAGCAGAGTGATATTTAAATGGATCTTCTGGGAAGGGTATGGACTGCATTTATGTGACTGAGGATAGTGTGTCAAATGGCAGGCTGTTGTGAACCTTTTGGTTTCAAAAAAAGCAAGGAATTTGTGGACTGGCCGAGTAACTAATAACTTATCAAAAAGATCCTTCTGGGATTTTGTGTCATGTAGACTTGTCATTAGATGCCATCATTTCTGATAAACATACTATATCCATCTTCAGGACTGATGTAGCATCATCATGTTGGCATCAACCAATAAGTCTACATGATGCAAAATCCCAGAAGGACACCATTATCATCCTCACTGCTGTGGAAACGTCATATCTCACTGCTTTGTTCCAGTAAGCGCACGGACCCACTGACATGGCGTGTTGTGGAAGAAGACAGGGTGCGCTCATCACCAGAGCTCTCCAGAACCATATATAATGGGAACAGTGAGGACATCATTAGAGATGTGAGACTGTTCTTGAATGTGGCACCTCGCATGAAACTGGAGTGTGGGTGAGTACATACTCTTGGGGGAGGAGAGAATGAGATTATTCCTCACACAAACATGAGATCTGGGATTCCTTGCCTGTTATCAAAGCTGAAGGTTTATTACCATGTTTCTAAGAGCCTGTCACCAGTCCCTATTCTGAGCCAGATGAATCCATTCCATACTCTCCAACACAGTTACCCTAAGATTCATTTTAATATTATCTTCCCATCTATGCCTAGATGTTCCAAATGGTCTCTTCCCTTTAGGCTTTCCAACCGAAGTCTTTCATGCATTTCTCATGCCCCTCCTGTATCATATTCTTGATTTTCTCATCCTAGTAATATTTGGTGAATAGTACAAATCGTGGAGCTAATGGTAATATGGTTTTATTTTGTTTCTGTGTCCAATTTTAGGATCTGCAAAGGCCCAGAATGGAAACCAGGAATCTTTGTTCAGTTCACAAAAGAGAATGGTCTTGCACGAGAGGCAGGTTTACAACCAGGTGACCAGATCTTGCAATGCAATGGTGTGCCTTTCATTGACATTCCATTTAGTGAAGTGAGTAAGACAGTCTTGTATCTTAACAATATGGTGCAAGTGACCATCTGTTCATTCTTGTAGAGCACAAGTCAGCAGAAATTCAGTATCATTTATGGATAAAAAACTGAAATAAGTAAATAAAATTTATTCTGATGAAAATGCAACTTTGGTTTCCCTAATGTACATTTTTGTTAATATATATATTTTCATTCACTTCATCAGCAACTTGGTATGAGAAAGTTGAGTGGTTCCCTCCATATTAAATTTAATGGGTATTAATCTTGAGAATACCAATGTTTTGCCCAAATTAAATGTAAACAGTGTTATTTTTGCAACTTTTAATATATCTATAAATTATATTCTTTCATTCTGGTAATCAGTAGCTAATTCATTTTGAAAGTACAGATTTTTTGTGACATTCTCCGGTCCCATTTATTTGTGGAATAAAAATAATTACCTGTAATCATCACAGATGGTAATGTTGTCGATCTCTGTTTTAGCATTCTGTTTAAACAATGTCATCCTTCAGAATTACATTTTACCAACATAATGTATTAAAGTGAAAACAGAACATTTCGCTTTTGTAGTTCTGTTTAAAGTATCCAAGTTGATGTTATTCTGTGTACATTTTTCAGGCTGTGAATGTACTGAAGACATCACGACAACTGGACCTGATAATCAGGAAGGGATCTGGTTCAGATTTATTTCCAGGGGAGTCTTCTGGGTACAACAGCTCATCTAGCAGTGTGAATGGAGACCAGAGTCCAAGTTGGGGTGATACCAAGAGGCTGTCCATTGTCAAGGAGGAGTCTGTTGAACTGGAAGACAGGTGAGAAATAGTATGAGAAGGCCTCAGTTTCACTCATCTGGTGGCTATTTGGAAGGTGGCCAACCTGTCGGGGCATTGAGTATCCTGACTGAGGTATTCTGTGCTTTCCTCAGTCCCTCCATGCGAAACCAATACATTGTCTTGAAATGTTCTGACATTACATGATTCATCTTCTAACCTCATCTAGATCAAAGTAAGATCGTACCAAGTAAATTTAAAAAAAAATGCTTTCTTTTATTAGCATAGTTCCATGGTATAATTTCCATTGTTGGAAAGTCAGTAATAGTTAGCTTCTACTGACAAGACAACATAGTTTTTTTTTTTTTTGATATTGTGAAACATGAACTATGTTAAGAGAAGGAATTGTTAATATTTATGAGAAATTTTTATATGTAGCATTGGAAGTGTAACAGTATCAATGAATGAGATGAGAAAACAATTTTTATCATACAAGAAACTCACAGGAGACAATATGATCAACCTGTAGTTGGTACTCCTGTAACCCTTTCATTGTTTACGTCAGTGGTATTCAACCTGGGGTATGTGAAGACATCTTAGGGGGTATGTGAAATTTAAAAAAAATATATATTTTATGATAAACACTGAATAATCAGTAATATAATTTATTTTAGATGTAGATTATATACTATGTACAACTTGAATTATACACCAACAACTTTAGGGGTACAAAGTTGAAAAGAAATTATATATAGGGGTACACGAACAAAAAAGGTTAAATACCACTGGTTTACGTGACGTGTGTATAGTCATCTCTGAGTTTATTTTGTACTGGTGTTAAATCTCTACAGACTGGGACAGTTAGATTGTAATCATCACATCAAAGATTGGGACCAGATTGAGTATGGCTGGGAGAAAACCGAACCAAAACAGAAAAAAAACTCACCTGTCCTGCGAGTTCACTTTGAGGAGAATGGAAACAGTCGCATCGTTGATGAAACTAACAGAGATATGAGTGTGAGTAGCTGTAATGTACCTTAAATATTCAGTTTATCACCAGGGTTTAAATTGTGATTTAATGCTCATGTTGTAGCCAGATTCTAGCACAGAAACTATGAATAGTCGGTAGATGTCAAATAGTCTGGTACTATCATGAAAATTGTAAATAGTAGGCTGGTATAAAATATTTGTGAAGCTCTTCACTATGTAAATGCTACCATCTTCTTCTTTCTTCCTTTTTCTTAGAACCAAATATTATCTTCAGCTCTCTGTTCACATTCATGCTCGTTCTGTTTCCCTCAGAGTAAGAGACAGAATTTCACACCCAAATCTACATGCAAAATTATAGTTTTGTACGTTTTAGCATTCCTGGCTTTTATGTATGAGACATTAAAGTTCAAAAATTCTGAACTGAATGGTAACAATCTATGAACAAAACTAATATAATTGTGGCAATGAAGAATATTCTACATTCTCCAGGAACTAAGTCTGGTGAGCAGTGGGCGCAATAGTGTTGCTGGTGCGGATAGACAACATTCAGAACAGAAGTTTGCAGATGGAGCTAAACTTGCTGAAATCCGCATGGTGTCACAGCAATCAGAGACAAAGACAGTCGTGGTGGAAGTCCACAGGAGTCAGGAAGTAGATGATTCTGTGGCCATACCTAAAACCACTCTTGTCTCAGAAAGATTAACAGCTGATGAGGTGAGAGATAAAGTAAATCACGGTTGTCATGCGGCAGTAATCACAGTTCAGTGTTTACTTTATCTGTTAGGGTATGATAATGTCAAGAAGTGATGTTATTGATATTATGGGTGTGGCATGTGAACTGTGTATATATGTATGCAAAATGAAGTATAAACATGGATATCAATTTCTTGACTCTCAAGACACAGATCCTCAAAATTGACGTTTCCTACAGGCTGAGTCATTCTATGATGAAGGTTTCTCCCTTCTTTCTGTCCTTCCACAAGTACTCCTCTTAATGTCTACGTCCACTATTCCTCTTTTCTGTTTTGTATGATGACTCTTACTAGGTATTTCTACCTTGTCCTTGTTATTATATCCTTTATAAAATGAAAAGGGGGGTATGCAGTTTCCGCGCGGTCTGAGGCGTGGGCCTTGTGCCGCTTGGTCGCAGGGACTGTGGGTTCGAATCCCACTCAAGCCATAGATGTTTTTCTGTGTTGTGTTGTCCTGTGTACTGGTAGAGGCCTTGCGACGGGCCGATCCCTCATCCAAGGAGTCCTACCGAATGTCTATAGATCAAGCCAACTGAAAAGTTTGGGACCCATAAAGGGTACCAGAAAATGTACAAACATTGTTAAACCGGAAAAAGAAGAGAAATAAAATGAAAAGGATGTTCATTAATTTTAAATAATTAATTGCTCTTAACATTTTATGACTGCATGATTCTTGTAAGGTTTTCTGACCCACTATCACTTTCAAATTGCTCCATTGGGCAAATAGTGGAATCAGAGATGAAAAAAACACATGTAGAGTTCAGAGGGAACCTAATTACATTGCAATCTTAAGTAATGTGATCACATCACAGGATTTTCTATTTATTTTTGTTTGTACAGGGGTCAAAGGATCAAAACTCTCTGGCCAAGAGTCCGTCCAGTAGCTCATTTATCAGCATCGGAAGCAGCACTGCTAGCAGTAGTCTGTCCAGTGCCATCAGCCAGGAGCTGCAGAGGAGGTCGAAGGTGAAAAAAAAATCAAACTTTTCTGTAAAGTCCTCTCAGTATGTAACTCATTGATCATAATAATAGAATGTGTTACGTTGTGGGTTTTCACTTCCAATGATGTCACAAACACAATCAGATTTTCCATTTGTCTTTTCTGACACTGCTCTGTAATATACGTTATTTTTGCAAAGCATTTCATAGTGTACTCATTTTTATACTCATTCACTGCTCTAAACTGTCATACATATTTCTCATTTTCCCACACACCTCTTGCATGCATATAAGAAAGTGAACTCCACTAAGCCTTCCAGGGCAGGCAAGATTTGACGGCTGCCATAAAATAGTAGCATGGTATCTTCTTTCAGCCATCTATGGTGAAATGGAGAGGTAAATTGAGAGATTTTTAATCTTGAAGTCATGGCTTCATTTATGAAATGGCTGTCAGGGAATTTACTTAGAGGATCTGGGAGAACCTTGCAGAAAAATCTCAATTATGGCATTAAATTCAGGGAATTTTAATTCACAAGCCAGACATGTTAAAATTAAAAAAGTGAAGTGCCTGATTTTGGTTATATTGTATATATCTGTTCATTTGTTTTTCTAGCGACATGAGAATGAAGGCTACAGGGAAACAGAAAGAAAAAAAGATTTCCTCAAAGCAATTGATGGAGAGAAACGACAACAGCATGAACAGGTTGTTAGCTTTTATTTTTATACTTTGTTGATTAATTCACGTGTTGAGGATTATTGTCGCATTAATATATCTCATAAAAGTTGCTGCCATAACAGTAATGTATTCTTATGCATCAAGATTATATAAATTTTTAAATTACTGCCCGCATTATTTAGTTTGTTTCGAGGTACTCCAACATTTCCCATCTAGATATGAAAGAACAGAGATATTAAAATTAAACCAAAATCAAGTTGTGCTTTAATAAGAGAGTAGTAGTGTAACATGTGCTGTGTTGATTAATTAGTTGCAGGCAGTAGAATTCTGATTTGAATGAAAGTGTCTATTGGCATTGAATCTGTAGTTAATTGTGACAACAATAACGTATTTATTTATGTAATATTTCCAGTTTTTGGACAATTTTTACATTAAAACAAGTGTCAGTCACAACAGTTTCTACCTTATAACATGAAAGTGGTCATGTAAGAGTAAAGTCTAGGAATAATGATGTTTTATAATATTTTATGATACAGTATTTAGTTTTAAATGTGCTGTATAATTACAATATTTATCCATATTAATGTCACAGTCATCTACTACAAATTATTTGTTACATATGTATTCCACACAGCGCATAACAACAGTGATATTATTGTGTCATAGCAAAAATTTATCCTTTATTTTCTCTCGATAAATTGAAAGGGGGGGTCCGCAGTGGCCGCGCGGTCTGAGGCGTGGGCCTTGTGCTACTTGGTCGCAGGGACCCTGGGTTCGAATCCCACTCAAGCCATGGATGTTTTTCTGTGTTGTACTGTCCTGTAAATAAGTAGAGGCCTTGTGACGGTTTGATCCCTTGTGCAAGGAGTCCTACCGTCTGTCCATAGATCATGCCAACTAAAAAAAGTTGGGGACCCGTAAAGGGTACCGGAAAATGTACAAACATTGTTAAACTGGAAAAAGAAGAAGATAAATTGAATTGGGTAATTAAGTGGTGGAGGAAATACAAATACAGTAACAGTGAGAATGGTTTAGCTAATAACAAAACCTATCTCTTGATAAATGTGTTTGCCTTGGTATCAAGAAGAGACATATTTAATTATGGTGATGACTCTCTGCTCATTATATTAAGGTCAACAGGACTTCAAGTTTCATAGACAGTTCTACATTCTCTTGTGTTTGGATCATTCAGCTGCAATATATAGATTAGTTAACCAACGTTTCAGAGGTCATACTGCCTACATCATCAGGGCGATGTTCTGAAACGTTGGTTAACATCGACCAGACTACACAGCGCAGCAACCCAGAAGACAGAAATCTTCATACTCACCGCTGTGAAAACCTCAAATTTTATAAAAGACACTTGTAGTCTCTAAAGAGATGGATGGATCAGTTGCAAAAGTCTGGGGTTTGGAGAGCTTCGGAGACCTAATCTGAGTCGCTGAGAATAATTGGAGGAAAACAAACATGGACTATTTTAGCAGATAAGATTTTTTATGATTCTTATCTGTCTTTATTTCTAGCTGATGGATGAGTTCAGACGTGTACATCGGAAGATGTTTGCTCACAGCATTGCTGCAGAGAATCAGGGCAGCACCTCCTGTCAATCTGAAGCAACACAGTTCAAGATATCTCATTCCTTGGAGGTGAGTCACACTTCCTTTGTTTCACAACTAAAGATATATGTGTGTGTGTGTGTGTCTTTCCTAATAACTGTTGAATCATTTAATTAAATTTGTGCAAATATCATGCCACTGTAACTTTGTAATTTTTGATTACCTACCGCTGAAATACTGACATGGCAACTGTATAACCATCTGAGCTAGTAGTGACACACTCCAACCTGGCCTTCTGAAATTTAGAGTGGAAATGAATCACAAAAATTTTGTGTGAAACATTTCTTTGCATATTAATAATTATAAGCATAGTGACGGTGCAACAATTTTAGCTTATATGTGGCAAATTGAATGTAGTAGCATCTGTATACAGGAATGTTGCTCTAATTTGTATGAACATTAATTAATAATTCTCACCATGTAGACTGAAGCATCTGAAATAAATTAATAGGAGCACATCATATATTTAAAATAGGAATGTATGTTCGTAATTGGCACATATTTTACATGAGCTAGAAACATCATAATTTCTCCACATAACTTCTTGCCTTCAGAGATTAGATAATTATTGTTCGTACCAGCACTCGGAGTCTTCTTTTCAACATCTTGATCTATCCTCTTACTGTCTCCTCCATAGGTTGTTAAATGCTGTAAAATCACTAAAAGTTGTTTGCATACTTTATGTGAAAAATATATGTAGAAGAAATTATAGTGGAAAGTGATTTGTAGTCCATTTGAATACACATAATTTACAAATGTATTCTGCTGGCCTTGATGCTCATTTATTGCAAATAAGGAAATTATATTTTGTTAAATATTCACAGTATAAAAAATGTGTTTCAAATAGAAGTTGTAGAACTTAGTAAGACCTATATTTCATGTTGTATGCCAGTTTTATATACTGAGCTGTTTTCTTCAAACAGCAATAAAGTTTGATATGAGCTTCATGTGGGAGTCATATTAGACTGATCTAACTCATCCACTCCATTGACTAGATTCCTTGAGAACCTGATATTTGCTGTGTTAACAATTCACCTAATAACTTTTATTATAGGTGCCCAGTACCGAATTTTACTTAAACTCGTTTAGTAATTTTGGAGATAAAATATGTGGACAGACTTAACCTGTCACATAATGCATTCACGTCATGAAAACTGTGCAGAGACACATAAAAAGTACCGAACTGGATATGTATACATAGTGTGAAAACATTAACTTGCAGTAAATAAATTTTTAAGTAGGGATAACCAGACTTGATTTTCTGTGATCTTGATGGTAAATAGATTAGTATCCATACAGACTATAAAGTTATGGCATTGATATGAATCCAGTCATATTTAATCCATTTCATTAAAATTAGGCACACTATATTTATCCACTGATAAGACAATACTGGTGATATCATATGAATGGCAGATCTGCATTGCTGTGAACTAACATGTGAGAAATAGCAAGTGGCATAGTTTTGCAGCATGATAAAGAAATTAACAGCTAAATTTCATTAGCTAATTGTCACTAAGAATTACTGTGCTTTTAACACCTCCCAGTGCAAAGTACAAGTACATATTTTCTGTTAAGCAAATAGACCTTTCAAAATAAATCTAATATCTCTAACATACCTCATTTAATTCTGGACCCTGGAGGCAAGCATTCATAATTCACTAAAGATCTTAATTTATTTATAACTCACAATCATAGTAGGCAGATGGAGGAAATGCTTATCTGTACGTATACTGCAAATTGGGGTTTGCAATGGAGTTTCTTAAAATTAAACCTAGATAAGAAGAAGTTTGAAAAATAAAAGGCAAACATACAGTGAACTAATTAGCCTATTAGCTTGGTTGGTTGCTTAGATAGGTGGTTTGTTAGCTACATCACGACAAGCATTTCTGGGTACTGTTTCTTGCAGTCCCTGGTTGTGTGTAGACATTTTAACGTTCATTGCAGTGCTGTGCTTGACCAGACAACTTTCCAAAGTACATACACACTTTACACGTGTCTGTTTAGCTTGAACTTACAAGATAAGTGTCTTTTTCCTGATTAAATCTTATCTATATTCAGAGAATGTCTTTATCTTGACTGTGAAGAATCACTCAGAAAACAGATTTTTTCATTTGAGTGATGTCCACTGTACTAAATCGGAAGCATGTACACTCATATATGAAATATTAAGAATACTTATCTAGTGATACTTAAACTTCATAGTCAGTATGTTGACACAAGTTGTTTGAACGTGTGTAGCAGTGAAACAGTTTACAGACTGTCTGCTTGGCATGAAGTTCACATTAGCGTGACTCTAGTGATAAACATAAGTTATGACTTATTGTTATCTATGTGCCCAAGTTGTTTGAAGTGCAAACAGTAGACTTCAGTGCCCTTGAGCTAGTGAGTAGAGGTTTGTGAGAGAATCAGGCACAATGAACACAACTGCCAGGAGAATAAAACCTCCTGAGGTTATAATACGAAGCTACGAGGTAAGTTGTTATTTGTTTCTTCTCTTGAACTTGTTTACCTCAGTGTCGCACTTCTCCCTATTCTTAGTGTCCCTATAGATACAGTTCCTTGGTTTAAGGCTAATGACAGCAGTTGAGAAAATGTGTTAAATTGGGTAAATTAAAGGTATAGTTTCCCTTGTGCCTTTATGAAGGTATATAAGTGCATGAAGATATGGCTAAGCACATTCCTAACCTTTAAATTATGTCAGCTTCATGGTCTGGCTTATTTACTCCCTGGGAAAATATGTTCCCAGTAATCACAGTGTAAGGAGGATGGGCAGACTTCAGTTGGTATGGACACAGTGGGAAAGAGAAAAATCCTTAGAATAAGTTTTATGTAGTGATATACGACAGTAGGCAATTTAGTGTCTGTTCTGGCCTCAGTTATTTGTGTGTTTAGGCAATAAAATAAATGCTGTCATAAGGAACTTCAGGTTGATAAATGGCTGAAGAAATGAATATATGTAGAATTAGATTGAAAGATGGATAGAATGGATAAAGACAAGTTTCCACGATCAAGGAGACACTAGGAAGAGGACTTGTAATAAATGGATTTCTTGGATAGCCTGTGTGAATGATGTTCATGATGGAATTAAGGGAAGAATAAATTTGGAATATGATTGTTAGTCAGCTCCAAACTGTTCATCTTCACATCTACAATCCAAAATACTAAAGATCAAGATATATGAGATAATAATCTTGCCAGATGTTATGTATGGACATGAAATGTAATCCAAGTGTATAACTGTAAAAAATGTTTCTTTATAGGAGCGTGAATTACACCAAAGAAAACAAACACAGAAGGATGACAAAGGAGAAAAGGTGTCTCTTCAAAGAACGTTAGTAACAACAAAGGACCACAATTTACAAGACCAGCAGGGCAAAAGTGATGTGCGAGAAGTGACCATAATCTCAAATAGTAGAGATGTACCACCTCCTCCCCCTCCAGTAAGTTAATCGGCACAAACTCTTGTTGAAGGCTGTACATGTTTTTAAAGTACAGATATGTGACATCACTTTCTAGGAATCCTTTGTTCTTCTTATCTGTTGCAACTTGGTTCACAGTGCAGTTATGAAACTCCCCTTTGAATCCTCAGTGAGTGGTAAATTACACCCTACATAATAGAGTTCTGTTTGAAAAAGATAACTTTATTTAACCAAGACTTGATGCAAAATTAATGGAAGCAGAACATATTGTGTAATAATATACAAAATCACCATCTCCATGTTGCAGGATTTTACTTCAGAAGTTTATAGTTTCTTGTCGTCTTTAGAAATTTTGTACTTTTATGGACCCAGAAGTCAGTGACCTTGTTAATTACAAGAAACCACCACTGAACCTTATTCTCATCCTATTGAATTCTCTCTACACCCTCACACCATATCTAAAGCATCAATGTTAATATTATCCTCCCATCTGTGCCTCGGTCTCCCAAGTTGTCTCTCCCTTGTGGTTTTCTAATGTAAATTGTGTATTACTTTAGCATTGCCCTGCTCATACTATTTGTCCTTATCAACATTAAGTGAATGTAACAGCTTAAAGACCTCATCAATAAGTAATTTTACCCATCCTCTTTGTTACAATCTGTTTCATATGTCCAAATATCCTCCTCTACTTAATATTTGTAACTTGAAATCATTCTCTGTCATTCTCGTTCATAGTAGTAATCCTGGGTTTGTTCATTTGCTTCACAAGATTTTAAACTGTTACGTCTGCACAGGGAACCAGCCAGTGGCAAAGGAATAAGGGCAAGAGTAAGGTGATTGTTGGTGATTAGAAACCCAGGATATGGGCCTGTATCTCAGTGTTCACTGAGTATAATGTCATGTGCTCTTTAAAACACATCCACCAGAACCAGTTACCTGTAATTAATTACCTTCTAATATGTAAGATTTGAGGTTTTTACAGTGGTGAGTATGAAGATTTCTGTCTTCTGGGTTGTTGCGCTGTGTAGTCTGGTCGATATTAACCAACGTTTCAGAGGTCATATTACCTCCGTCAACAGGGCCCTGATGATGGAGGCAGTATGACCTCTGAAACGTTGGTAAACATCGGCCAGACTACACAGCGCTATAACCCAGAAGACAGAAATCTTCTACCTTCTAATACTTTGATCCTGGGTATTTCACTAAATGACGTTTTTCTCACTTTGTTTCAGATGCCATCACATGAATCGGAAAGTCTGAGTTCTTCGTGGAAACCATCTTCACCAGCTTTATCCCTGGCATCATCAGGCAAGATATTGCTGAATGAGAGGCCACCATCCTGTCCTACACCCGACTATGACACAAGTTCATCTCTATCTATATCTTCTGCCGAGTCACTTATTACTTCAAGCAAAAACTCTGCTTCTCAAGCAAAACTCCCCTCACCTTCATTCACATATGTAAATACTAATAACAAACCAATGCTTAACCCCCAGAGCAGGCTCACTATAACAAATTCCACTAAAAGTACTGTTACTGCTAGTCAAACCACTTCAAAAAATGCCGACACTGTGGAAATGCAGTCCATAGAGTCTTTCACACTTACGAATCCTCATTCCCCAAAACCAAAGCCACCTGAAATATATTTTGTTCCAGTAAGGAACAAGAAGAAGCCTCAACATTCGAGGTAAGTAATTTATTTAAACAAAATAATTATCTGTTAACTGTTTCAGACCCATGTATTCAATTCATTATTCTTATTCTTCTTCTTCTATGGCTCTCCGGTCC
Source organism: Zootermopsis nevadensis (assembly GCF_000696155.1). The sequence goes on along the minus strand of NW_019059962.1, from coordinate 169,811 downwards.
GTATTTGGTCCATGGCCTCCTCAATTCTCCTCTTCCATTCGGTCCTTTGTTAGGTCCGTCTGTTCGAGGCTCTGATCGAGGTTTCAAAACATCTTCCTTTTTACGGTGCAAGGTTGTTAGCCTTGCGACCAACCCCCAACCTGGAGGACCAGGGTACCAGTCTTAGTCTGACCTCTCCCCCTCGACCAATCTGGCTAGGGAGGCCCTACCAGTAGCTCTTGGGGTCACTGAGGTACTGAAGCCCCACCACCATGACAAGTTGCAGGTACCATTAAGTGGGGGTATTCAGTTCATTAATGTCTATTATATGTTGAGTTTGCCTCACTCAGTGAAATCTATGGAGATTATATGAGAAAATTAGTCTTCTTTATCTTCTTTCTGTTTTTATTCTTCAACTTATTGTATATTTTTGTGGCTAAATGAATGCTAAATAGAACACCATGACAAAAGAAAAGATAGTAGTTCTGTCAGTATAATAACTGATCACTTCATTAGTATAATGCTCTGTCAGTCGTGTATGTTCATGGTGTCACCATCTACAGTATAAGACTGTAATCTTGAGACTTGCGGGGTGAGGAAGTGGGGTGAAGGAGGAAAGAGGAAAGATAGTTTCAGCCTTTAACACTTTGAACTTCTACATTCCTCGCAAGTCTCAAGATTACAGTCGCGTACTATATATTCTCTCTAAGACCAGCTCACTACCAAGTCCCGAGATGAAGCCCCTTAATAGAATACCATGGTTATATGTAATATTGTGCTGGTGGGGTGGTGACAAATGAGTGTGGAGCAATAGTGGAATAACAGTTAGTAGGATAACCAAAGAACTCGGAGAGAAACTTGCTCCAGTGCCATTTTTTTCCATCACGAATCTTACTCGGTCATCTGGGATTGAACCTGGGTTTTCCATGAGAACCTGACATCTAGCCATTTCATCTATGGCACTGCCTATAATCATGCAGTAATAAAATTAATTTTTAAGAATGGTACAGATGATTCGTCAGGATTTTATGTGGCTTTACAACGTATTTTGATGAAGATGTGTTTTGTTTAGATGTCTGTATGGGCTTTTGGCCATCACCATTCTTCTTATTTGTTCTTTTCTTAATGTCCATAATATGATACATATAAAGCATATTTATTTAGTTATATGGAATTTTAATATATATAACCTTGGCTTTCAGGTATAAACCATGTTGAATTTTTGCAAATTTTCCATTATTGTCACTTTCAGGGTGAATAAAGTTTGTGGGGTTCTGTAAGCTCTTATATAGATCAAACAGTAGATGGTAAGAAGGACGTGATTATATAAGCAGATGAGTGGGGGTGCTATCCAGTCAGCGGTGAGCACACGACTGTAAAGTCGTAATGATAAAAGTTTTAGGATTTACATGACAAGGAGAAGAAATGAAAGAAGTTTCAGCAACCACATAGGAGAAAAGATGAAAACTTTTTTGTTTACATTCATATATATATATATATAAATAAATAAATAATCCTCATATACTTTGATGTAGATTTCCATGTAATTTTGACAATGTAAATTATTCATTGACTGACTTTTAATGTGTTCAGTGATACCAACCAGTCGACATGGAAAGATGACAGACTGGCTGGTAAGCAGAGGCCAGTCTCCATAACAATAAGTGAATATCCATCAGGAGTTGAAAGGAGGGTTCCAACACGTTTTGACTTCCTTCCAACGTATGCCACAGAAGTTAGGAAATCAACATCGCAAGTTGATGGCTCCAGTATCACTAGCCAACTGCATTCGGAGCTAGCTCAGACATTGTCAAGATCAAATCTACAGAAGCGGACTGATTCACAGGTAGTTATTATCCTAAGATAAACACCCGCTGTCTTTACTTTATTATCGTACGTGGCTGTCGACACTACCCTTTCAGGTGGATGCCAAAAAAAGAGTGCCTCGATATAGCCCGTGACTTTTTTATTTCTTCTTTCTCCCAATTCATAATTCAATCACAGAATCTCATATGATATTAATTATCCTTATAAGTTAATTGATCACTATAAAAATAGCAAGCCAGGGTAATTGCATCAGTGTAGAGTCTTACTATGGATTGCGGTTTGATTCACGTCAGAGGCAAATAATGTTTCTTCTAAAGAACCTAATGAAATGTAATAAAATTAAGCAGCGTGCTTGAGAATAGAGTTATGTGGAGAATGTGACTTAAGAGAGAGGAAATAATGTGAGGATAGATAAAGCCACATATTGAGGAACTTCGTAATTTGTATGTATTAAATATAAGGGTGGTCATATCAAGAAGAATGAGTTGGGAGATGTAGTGTAGATGCTTCAGAGACTTAAGATATTGAAGAAAATAGTGCGTGAAGATGTGGACTGGATTCGTCTGACTGAGATAGGAGATATTTCTGGGTGTTTGTGAACACGTCAATGAGTCTTTAGGTTCCATAAAAGACGAAGAATTTCTTGACCAGTTGAGAGACTGTGTGAAGGATTCTGCTCCACTGAGTTAATTATTCTAATTAATTCTTCCTTGGCTCTACAATCCAGTTGTGGGTCTTTGCCACATCCTTTTCAGAGGTTTCCTAGTGTTTCAAGTGTGCATTTGTGAGTAGTGAGTGACCAGCCCACTGCCTCTGCACAATTTCTACTCAATCCTGATTTTCTTTGCTAGAGTCATCTAGCAGAGAATTAGGAGACTTGGGTGAGAAATGGCTGCTGAATTTTGCTTACAAAACAGCTCATTTTATGCTTGTAAGGTTTTTTTACGTGCTGTAAATCTACGAAATGGGACCTCCGACTTTACTTCCCCTCCAAAGGATGTTGTGCTACAGATTTTTATCACCCTTAAAAATTAATCGACCTCGGCTGGATTTCAACCCACTAACCTTGGGTCCAGCAGCGAGCACGTTAACCACTGATGGAAATTACTGAGTTAATTAATTTTTTTTACAGGATTCTCTTCAAAATGGAATTTCTACAGAAACTGCCTCTGCAAAAGGAACCATAACAATTTCTGTGAATTCCCACCATTCTGGAAAGAATATAACCAATTCCAGGCCATCACATGGCTACTCTAGCAGACCCCAAGTCACAAATGGTGCAAACAAAATACATATTGAAAATAATACGAAATCTATGAGTAAGAGTTCAGTTGTGTCAGTAGATAATAAAACTCAAATTCCGGCATCAATTAATGCCGCAGATAAGGAAGCAAAGTCACTGGTAACAAACAACAGGGTGACCATCACAGTGCCGAATGGCACGCAGTCAAGTAAATAAGAATCTCTTACAGTGTTAAGTATTGCAGACTTTGTTTCTGAATGATGTCAGCCTGGAATATTATCTAAGAGATGGTAGTGAGTTTATATGTAAATTTATCTGTACTTTGACAGTTCAAGTTCCAAATCTACTGACAGAGCATGTCAACAGTGTACGTGATATAAACCAAGATGTGTGACTGGGTGTGATATATTTTTAACAAAAGTGTTCAAACTTAAAATAAAAAATAATGTAAAAGTGTGCTCCAATTTGTGAGAACATATTCTCCAAGAGTTCTTTTAATTTCAATTCCATTATTACTTCTTATTTTCATATATTATACATACAAAACTAATGCTAACTGCCATAAAAATAGTAATTTCTAAAGAAGCAATCTCTGCTTTGCTGTCGCCAATCTTCGTGTACTCACATATTTATCATATTAATTTGTATAAGTGTTACATTAAGAGACTAATGCATATGTATCCATGGAGATTTGATAATTCATTCTTTAAGGTGCTCAATAATTTACTTTATTCGACACACAGCACTTTTCCTGGCAATGCTTTGGGAGTATAATTCATTACCTATAAATGTTGTGTGGAAAGCAACTGACACATTACAGTAAAAACAGTGTATTATCACTGAAAGATGGCACCACTGGAGATGACATTATCAAAAGTAGGCGAGGATCATCCTCCCATCTTACAACTTTCAGCATCCATTATGCTGGTGTTATTGAGTGTAGTATGGGTTTGGAGTAGTCTCCTATGGCATAACCTCCATGCCAAATTTAATGAAAACCTATTCAGCCATTCTCAAGTTCCTCAAAGCACACAGATAGCATTGTGATGTCGCCATGGCAGATTGCATTATCAGGAGTATTATGGACATGTGCAGAGGATTGTGGGTAATGGGAAGCATCATGTACCACCTAATACAAAAAGCATCCATCACATTGTCAGATTCTAATAGCAACAAGTATGAAGATGGCTGTCTTCTAGGGTGTACCTTGGTGTTTGCTGCCTTTATCATCAGGGCAGACAACTGCTTACATTCCTTATCAATGTTAATTTCAGTAAAGCTTATAGGCCTAATCATTAAATGTATATTCTTTAATATGCCAGTAAAATTTACCCCAATAAGCAACATCTTAAGAAAGACTCGAACCAAGGACAGTTTTCGGGTCTCTGACCTTAGGCCCTGTAATTTCCTCTCCGAAACGAACGTATTTTGCTTTGGCTTCGTTCTTTTATCGCAAGTTACGATCCTATCAACAGAAACCGTACTTGCCAAGACTCGAATCCAGGACAATTTATCAGTGTTGAGGTATTTGTTTCTGCAATCTCCTCTTCCAACTAAAATAAAACTCTGATCCTGGCGCCGTTGTTGTATCTTGTTTAGTTTCGGAGTTGACGGAACGCCCTTGCCGGAAATCGAACTCAGGACACTTCCCAGAGTTCTGACCTTCCAGTGTTCTCTCATTTGTATTAAGGAATAATTACACCAGGTTTCTTCTTCACGAGTCACAAGCGAACGAGTAAAGAAACATGCGAACCCTCAATTTCGAGTTTACATATGACCAGTAGACTCTGCGGTATTTACTAAGAGGAAATACGACAGTTTCTTACAAATTCATCTTCTGGAACTCAGGACAGTTTTCGGGTTTGTGACCTTAGTTAATCAGATCCTTTCCCAGGGACAAACGAAATTTGCCTTAGCCCCATTCTTCCCTAGTGCTTACTATCCGAACAACAAAAAACATTTTTCTCTCACCCAGGGATGGACTCAACAGCGCCCGGGCAAGTAGATTAAAACCGGACGTTATTTTTAAATAAGGGCAAATGGAATTGTAAAACTTTCTTCATGCCTCTTTCCATTACTTTTAAATTTATTTCATTCTTATAGAGAAAATATTTAATATTAATTTATGCTTTTTACAGTTAGGATGGAATGTAACCAAATTATATCTTTGAGTAATTTTCTTTGTATTATTTTTAACTAAAAAGAATGTGTAAATGTAGAACCCAACCAACCAAAGAAGCTAACTGAGGGCAGAGGCCTGCGCAAGCGCAAGCATCGTCCCTACCTAGGTGAAACCATTCCTGCGCACAAGACGCATTGCTGGAAATGGTAAACGGTCGTAATATAAGAACGGAAATTTTGCTAACGCTAACGGGGTTTCGTCGTGGCGGGAGCCTCGACCATTCAAACTGGGATTTGTTGCTGCTGATGGGAGGTTATCCTGTCAGGCAAGTTGTCGAAGGAATTTGGTTGGTTGGGTCTCTGGGGTATGAACCCAGAGAGGGAGGGGCCGTTTCGGCTGAAGGCCTCTGCGGCATGGGGGGAAGATCACTTCAGCTGATGGCCTCCATGATCGGGGG
>NW_019059962.1:130444-162978 GCF_000696155.1 Zootermopsis nevadensis | reverse complement strand
GGCATGCGCACGCCCAGGTTTTTAATCAGCAGGCGCACGCACCGATCCTCAGGGAGGGAGAATGTGTGAAAACTCACACCCTCGCCCTCATCGAGGGACCGCAGGACCCTGACGGTGGCCCGGAACCCGTCGGCGGTCTCAGGCACAAGAGCCAGAAGGTCTCCCTTCATCTGCGCCACGATCCCGCAGGCCAACTCCGCGCGAATCCTATGCAGGAAGCTGCGTACGTCCTTCACCCCAGAGACGTACACCGGGGTTTTGTTACGGCGCTCCCCCGGAGCCGTTTTGTCCACTTGAGCGTTGGAAGAAGAAGCGGCGTCAGATGACACACCAGTGAGCGGCCCGGACAGGTCCCCAGTCACCTCCATCGAGGAAGAGGGTCCCGGCTGGGAGCCGGGTCCCTTGGCTGAGGGCTGCACTGTCCTGCTCATGGAAGCGGTGGATGATGTTGCTGCTACCGACGGGCCATCGGGCCGATGAACTTTTGCCGGTGCCGGCAGAGAAGGGGACTGGGCTCCGGACAGTGGCCCGGGCGTCGGGCGCCTGGATGCGGGTTCCAACGAACCGCTCGAATTGGACAAGTCCAACTCTTTGGCTTTCCTCTTGCCAGTGTTGGCTCGAGTAGGCCCTCCGACCACGGTCGTAGCTGCTGTATTTAATGCTGCTGCCACTGCTGCCCGCTGTCTTTGCTTTTCCGCCGCGATGGCGTCCAGGATCTGCTTCTGGACCTGTTGGAACACTTCAGGGAGGTGGGCCTTCAGAAAGGCCAGCTCACCTCCTTCCATGTCTCTCAAACTTTGTTCAATTGTAAGAGACCACGACGTCCACGTCACAGATTTCTCAAACTTTGTTCAATTGTAAGAGACCACGACGTCCACGTCACAGATTTCTTAATAATTCTTATATAAGATAAGCACTTTCTATTTTCTAAAACGTTTTTTCTGCGGGGCAGACAGTCAGGTGCCTGCATTTTATATGAAGACCTGCGTGTACAACAATGTAATAAGAAGTATTGGAATTTCTAAACCACACCTGCAACAATATTGACCGAGCATGCCGTATAATAGACTGAATAAACCGTATTGCACTCCATTCCTTTACTAATTGTTACGTCATAGTTTCCTTCGGCATTGTCGCGTCAACAATCCGCTTTCGTCAGTGTTGAAAGAACTGAGCTGTGAATCGCTTGTAGGAGAAGTGTGTTGCAGAAGAGATACTTTTGTGCTTCTAAAAGTCTTTCACAATAACCAAAGTACTTATCTTCTGTGAATTACTAAGAAATTCTTGACACTGTCCTTTACTCTCTCCATTTTATTTTGACGGTGGAAGAAAGAGTGAGATAAGGGCATCCTATTTATTATTATTATTATTGCTTATAACATTTACAGGGTTCATTTACATTTGTGAACTCTTGGAAGAGAATTAGGCTCATCTTCTTTCTAACACAAATTCAATTTTTTATTCCATTGACTTCTGTTTGTTTACGGCATCATTTATAATAAAAGAATTCCGTTAAACAGTGTGGGATTCGAATTTCTAAAGCAACAAGACATGGTTAGTAGCCGAAATTCTCGATGAAACTGTCTAAACCCTTGAAAGCCTGGTGGCAAGTATATATACCACTTGCCTGCTTTAACAGTCAGTAGCTTTTCATTATGCATTTGTCGGATTCGTTTGATTCTCAGGGTAAAGAGTAATAATGTCCTTTAAATGCATTAACCGGTTGTTCTTTGTAATGGTGAAGTGTAGTGTTTTCTGTGAGGTACGGACTGAATTTTTCCAATGATATCTAGACGAGCTTCGACATCAAATGGTTAATAAATGGGGCCTCTGTTACGAAAGATAATTCTATCACTTTAGATTTCTTGATCCATGAACTTTGTTAGAGATTTTGAGCGAGCTGCAAAGAATTCGTTTTATATTTATTAATAAGCTGTGTGCTGTATAATTGTCCGAATAAACTGAAATGCACTTCATTCTGTAACAAAATTAATTAAGAAAACTAAACTAAAGTTGGATGCCCGGTTACAATTCCTTTATGGAGTAAACAATAATTGTTAACGACATAGTTTTCGTCGGTATTGTTGTATTAGTAATATATATATTGACGTCAACAATCGGAAAGAACAGCTATGAATAGCTTGTAAAAGTAGTGCTTGGTGGACGAGATACTTTTGTGCTATTAGAAATTTGTGATACAGACCTCCATTTTATTTTATTTTTGATTAAATTGTTTATTGCCAGTGCTCAAGATTGTTAAGGATGGTTTAAAATTACAGTTTGAACAGCGAGGAGGAAAGTTACTTCTCTTGTGACAACATTTTTGGTACTCGTACTCAGCAGCTGTTGGTATTCCCTGTGGCAACGGGGATCAGCAGTGTTTCCCATTGGTCGGTTGTGTTCGCTGCGTACAATTATTAAAATGGCGTCAGCAATGGATATAGATGACGAAGAAATTGAATTACCCACATCAAGTAATGGAAAGGGGGAAAAGAAACGGTTTGAAGTGAAGAAGGTAATTATTGATTTATTTCAGTTACTTTTGTATTTAATGCTCTTTTTTTACCGATGCCACTTGTACAGTAGGTATTTACATTTATGATTAATTTTGAAAATTCACATGGTTGTTTCTTTCTTTACAGTGGAATGCTGTTGCCTTGTGGGCGTGGGGTAAGTTTTTGCTAAACCAGTGCGTATTAGGTGGTAATTTTTTAATTTGGTTTTCACAGAAATAAATGCGTACAGGTTAGATGTTTGTTACCGAACGTCACGGCCGAGCGGTTATCACTCCGGCTTCGTGTCTGAAAGGTTTTGTTGTTTAAATCAATGTCAGACCTGTTATCCCTAACCGAGGTTTGTCGTATTTTTCCTCAGTCCCTCCGTCAAATACTGGGATATTAGCTTGAATTAGGTTGTTTCCACATCCTTTCTAATTAATTATCAGTATATTCGATGATATATGGTGAGAGCTACTTGCAGCATTGCTAAATAAATATCAAATAAAAATAAAACATATTCTGTAGATAGTTACACAGTTTAAAATTTTGTGTTGTCTTGTATAGCCTAATATCCTATTTCTTCCATGGCTACCTCCTGATTTATGTACCACATTTTGTAGTTTGTAATACTTTCTTGTGAGGATGATTGCATATGTGTATTGTATTGACAGACATTGTGGTGGACAATTGTGCCATTTGCCGTAATCACATAATGGATCTTTGCATTGAGTGCCAGGCAAACCAAGCATCTGCCACAAGTGAGGAATGTACTGTTGCCTGGGGGGTCTGCAATGTAAGTAGTAGTAGTAGTTGGTTGCTGAAAATCCTCTTGGTTTATGTTTATTGTGATTGTTCACAACTTGAATATTATTTGAGCAAGTATCCTCATTTTATAGTGCAGTAGTAACATATTTTTCCAATTTTTTTTTTAAATTGTTCGTGTGTTACATTAGTGCTTTGTAGATCAACTGGTTCCATGTGAAATCAACACAATTGTGTGTGTATGTGTGTGCTTGGATGTGTGTGTAAGTGGGATTGTTGACAAGTTTAAATACACCACTAATATATTTGTGATGGTAATTTTATACATATTTGGGATAGTAACTGGAAGCATATGTAGATGTGCATAATCTGGAAGTTTATTTTATAATATTGAGAAGAATTTAACTATAAATATGGCAAACTGTATGCATACATTAAGGATGACAGTATGTGGGTTTCAGATTGTGGATAAGTTTAGTCTAACAAATATGGAATATTACAGTATTGTGATCGCATGCCTGTCTCTGATTTTAGGTTTTGTGTACTGTTGTTGGACTAAGAATTTGTAACATGTCAAAATGCAAATGGTTACCACATTGTAATATGTCATATGCATAAGTCTTTGCCTTTTAGACTAACCTTTTAAAACCTAATGGTATCTGTACATATGACCTACATTAACAATCAGTAACTCTGCATTTTGCTGATGGAGTGCATTAATGCTTTTTGTGTGATTCTTAGGATAAACCCATTATTTCCGTGAAGATCATTAACCAATTGAACTTTATGTTTGTTTCAAAATATAAGGAAACTGTAGGCTGTTATGAACAGCTTAACAAAAATTAAAATTCATCTCACCTAGACATATAAAAATTACTTATTCTTGTCCAATGTGCAGTGAGGGGTTGCTGATTTAAAGCAGTCCAAGTATTTCAGAAAGGGGGTAAACTGTTAGTATGGGATGAGATTCTTTGGTAGATCTTGATAGCTTTTCACATTATAGGACCTTTCAGTTGTTGTGCTTGTACCTGAATTTACAAAATAAAGGAAAACAGTCAGTAGAAATGTAGGAACTTCAGAACAACAATGCAGTGATTGGTTTTCAGTGGGGCTAGCAGGGATAGTTACCATGGCATGCTCTCTGTTTGCGGATAGAGGAGATGAATTCCAGATAGTTTGTGTAGGTGTGGACATATTAAATAAACAGTCATAAACATGTTGTAGCTTGTGATTATTCAGTCTTTAGGTTGGATAAGAGAATAACCTCTTTTCCAAATATTATTAAGGTGGTCACATCAAGAAGGAATTGGTTGGGTAGAGACAGCAGCATGCATTAGAGAGATGAGAAATGCATACAAAATTTTAACTATAAAACCTAAAATGAAGAGACTATTTGGAATACATGTTCATGGATGTGGGAAATTGAATCTTAAAAGGGTCTGTGAAGTTTTGGACTAGATTAATTTGGCTCAGAATAAGGTCCAGTGGCAAACTTTTATGAACATTGTAAGGTACTTTTGATTTCCATAATGGGCATGTAATTTATTGACTCACTGAGGTGCTGTTAACTTCTGTGTTCTGTCAAGTTAGTAATTGATTCTGCTTGCAAAGTTTTGCCACTTGAAATGTAAATCCTTCATGTTGCAAAAAGCGGTATGTGCTCTGACACAGGTCTTGTCTTTTGTGTTGATTTCCATGGTTGCATTGGTTTCAGCATGCATTCCACTTCCATTGTATCTCTCGCTGGCTCAAGACAAGACAAGTGTGCCCCCTGGATAACAGGGAGTGGGAATTCCAAAAGTAAGTTGCTTTTTTTCTTTTATAAGCTGCGTGCAGTGGATGCAAAATAACTACAAGTATGAGCTACATCACAGAGGGGAAGGGAAGAGAAGATGGCAAAGAGTCTGTGTGGGAATGTATAATGTAACTGGAAATTTTTTTTCATGGAATTTTGATTTTATGATTCTTCCACTACACCATATTTCATGAATCAAAGGATGTATAAGACACTAACATTCAGTAGCACAAGGAAGGACTGGGTTATATCTCCATATGTGCTTTTTATTTGCAGTTTTCCCCTGCTTCCCATGTGTGAATTTGTAACAGACAGACATCTTAAATTGAGTAACTTTCTATTTTGCATCCACTGTGCCACGAGGTGTATATTTTGCTTGCGGTGTGCCAGTTTATAGTTGATTAAACTGACTACTCTGTCCTGCTCCTTTGTCAGTGTTATTCCACCATAAAGAAGAAAATTGGCTTCTCAATTCTTGACAAATGAATAAAGTAGAACAACATATCAACTCGTGCAAACCTTTTCATTGTCATAACATACGTTGCCTGTTTGGATATATGTGTAGGGCACATGTAACAGAGAACAAGAATAGCAGGGTCCAATATTTTTAATTACATTTGAATAATCAATAAAATCTTCATGAACAACAAGCCTTTGTGGACAAAATCCCAGTGCTTAAGAAACCATCTCTACCTCCATTAATATTTCCCTGGTGATGGAGGCATGGATGGTGTCCAAAATGTTGGAATTTTGTTGTCTTTTCAAATCTTTGCTTTCAAAGACCTCGCTCATCTTAGCACGTATGTCACTTTACTTCAATTTTAGTGTCTTGTTGTCAGAGTCCCATGGCATTCCTATTTGATTCTAGTTGCTGTTTCACAGTAGTTGATTATGTTTTGTGTCCCGGCCATCAAATAAATCTGGAGAGTAGAAAAAATTGTCATTCTGAAGGTAATGGCCGACGCCTTCCGCTCACTTAGTGAGACTTTTAATTCTGCATGTGTCTGTGTCATATTTTGCCGCTCTTTTTGAAGTATCTGCTCAAATTGTAAGTGTAGCCATTTATGTTGCAAAGCTGGTAAACCTTGATAAAGAAACTTTCTTTTATATATAACTAGAGCATGCTTAAGAGTCTGATGCACAGGAATTGAAGATTCTGACATATAAGCACTTTGTTTAGTAAGCACATGGATATTATAATGGAGATGAAGGATTGAGATTTAGTTTTTTACATTCTCCTTGTGCTCCGAAATGAAAAGTGGGAACATACAGTAAATGGACATGGTGGATGGTGTGAGTGATGAGAGCTCAGTAAAGTGAATGGGCGTCACGTAGACAGCCAGGTTTCATATGCTGGTAGGAAAGTTTTGGTATTTTCGTACTGTATTTATTTTATAACGAAGATGGCGTGTAGTACCCTTTTCCTGACTTATTATCTAATCATTTTTAAATGAAGTAACTGATTTTTATGAATGCTGGAGTCAGTGCATTACCGCAATGGCAGCCATGCAAATGTGCGAGTTGGGAGCTACGCTAGCACCACTTGATATAAGGTCCTGAACTGTTGTGTGATCTTTGACAAACATCCATCTTAAATTGAGTAACTTTCTATTTGATGATGGTAACTAAATGAAATATTGGATTTCTGTATATGCAAAAATTACATGGAGACCTGAAACATATGTACAACTAACTTATTTGGTGCCTTTTCTGAGATATTAAGAATTATATTGATGCTAATGTTGTAACTGTGAGATAATATTGGGTAAAATTAACAAAATTTATGCTTGTCACACAGAAATAGATCTCTGAACTGGATAGATTTTAATTGTAGTTCTTGCTGGTCTTATTATTTGAAGGAAAAGAGGCATTAAAAGTTTTTGTAAGGTTCCAGAACTTGTTCTGTTCACTACTGTGTTCAGAATGGTTAAGGGAACTACAAAACCTACCATTCAGTGAGTACAAGGGTTCTTCCTTTGGGGGTAAAGTTTGATGCTTTTGAATTTGTCACACAGTTCTGAAATTAAAGTCTACCTGCAGACATCTATATATTAATAACAAAGAAACTTTACCTTTACCTTATACTAAGACATGGAGCTGGGGTAGCTTAGGACTGTTTTCAGGTTTGATCCCTGACAGGGGAAAAGGATGTTTCTTCTAGCCTCTGCATCTGCATTAGCTCTGGGGGGCCCATGAAGCTTCCTTTCTGATAGGTACTGGGGTCTTTTTCTGGGGGTAAAGCACATTTGGGGCACGACACTGAACACTCACGCCCATCTGATGTGTAAGTCATGTTCAAGTACCAGTACCTCCTTTGCTCCAAGTGCCTGCATAGTTTGTACCAGGTACAACTTTACTTAACTTTTATTAGTTAAAACATTAAAGAGTGACATTGTTGTAAGTTGAATTTGATAGTAATTTGCTTATTTTGCAGATATGGCCACTGAATGACAAAGTTGTTTGTACGTCTCTTCATCGGGACCCAAATCCAGCTTGGCTCACCCCTCCTGGTTTGGTTAAGGGTAGCAAGAATTGTGATGCAGTGTAAAATGTATTGTTGCAATTGTCTTATACGTGTTTAAAATAAAGAATGAAGGTATATATCAACATATGTACAGGAACTTAAATGAACTCTGCCTCAAGGTCATGTACATGTTTTATGCTAATTTTTTTTTGTGTGTGAATTCTTGTGTTACTAATTAAAAGTGAAGTTAACTGAACAAAAATTGTGCGTATTTCTGTTTTTTGTAATTTCTGATTCTTTGTTACAGGTTTAATTTTATGTTTTCTTTCAGATACAGACTATATGTTTAAATATTTAGATGAGCTTTGGCATCAAATGTAGGAGAAAGTCAATTATGTTTATTTCCTAGGATGTGGCATTAATATGTTGACCACAGAGGAAGAGTGATTGAAATATGGACAAAGAAAGGGAAATTATAGAATTATTACTAGACTGTTTTAAACATAGAAGGGAAAAGTATTTGCAAGCTGAGATAGGTTCCAGACCTACTCCTTGTAGTAGGATGTGATGACAAATACAGTAATAGCATTTTTATTTTCCAGGAGTAGCATCTGCATTTTCTTTTTGCAAGGTAACAGGAAAGCATTGGCCGGTCTCAGACTAAAGAAGTTGACAGATGTGAACATAAATCAGTTGGTTTGGTTCAGTGTAAAACCACTTTTGGTCTTGTACTTCCAGTTTTTAAATTTATGAGACTGTGTGGAAGTAGTTTACATTGTTTCCTGCAGTCCCTTTAGGCCAGGAGCGTGTAGTTGTACTTGTGGACTGTTGTTAAATGATGGCTGGCTGGTGAGTTTTTACAAAGAATTCTGACTTTAAGTTATTTTATTAATGGAACATTTTGTAGAACCGGCCGCAGTGGCCACGAGATCTGAGGCATGGACCTTGTGCGCCTGGCCGCTGGGACCGTGGGTTTGATTCCCAGTCGAGGCATGGATGTTTGTCTTTGGATTCGGAAGTATTAGTGTTAAACTGTAAAGTAGATAGTTCATCATAATTATCTGTGGTCATCTACAGAAATTTTTGTATCACTTTTGAAATTGCAGCAAAATGATAAATGTTCTTTTTAGATCAGACTCCAATTTTTTATAATAGTAATTATATATGATAATTAAGAGTAAAACAAGCATTCTGTTGTCACTCCATTCAAAATTGTGGGTTCCATTCTTATACCCATCGCAGAGTTTATGCAAATATGCAGTTAATTGATACTGCTTGTTCCACTTTACCATATTCAGAATTTGAATCCCTTAAAAGCACAGTGGCAACTTTATGTATGATATGCTTTAAAGTTCTGTCTTGCAGCAACTTATTTTGTAGGAGTCATTCTTTATATCTGATTGTTGTGCCCACTACTATAGAAGTTTGTTGTTTCCCATCAAGGTATATAGTCTCTAATTGAGGGTGGAATATCAAATGGCCTTACTGGATTCAAGAAAATTATGGTTTAACACGTTGACATTTACAATGTGTAGTGGTTCTCAAAATCTGATTAAAGGACTAATATAACAGAATCTTGGAAAGTGGTTTGATTCTGGACTTCTGGTGCAGGTACATTGAGTCCTATTATTAGGATACATCATAAGGGATTAGGTGAGGAACGGAATGAATTTGCTGTTAATATTCCTAAGAATTATCGAAACTTCCAGAGATTATCGACATGTTCCTACCTGTGGACGTTAAAACGCACTCTTGGAGCCAGTGAACGTTGGTACTGAAAAATCCGTAATGCTACCAGAAAGAATAATATTAATTTTGTGCTGCTCGGTTCGTTTATTTTCAAAAGTGACAAATAAATTGCATCGATTTCGTCATTTTTGGGTTCGACAACGTCAGTACGAGTGATAAATCACAATAGACCAAAGAAGAAAATGTGAAAGGTGGGCAAACTGACATGGAAGAATACGTGCTTGTAGTTCGTTGCAGACTATAAACTTCTGAGGTTAGGTAGCGTTGAATGATGAACAGGAGACGATATGAGAGGATGTGAATAGGTCAGAATAATGTCCGAGTGTTAGAACTGAATTTGGTTCGAACCTGGTACATTTCGATGCAAGTCTGACGCGTTAGTACACTGGCAGCCTGCTCGTTGAAAGACGCACGTAAGATCGTAAAACTGGTATCCTAGTTTATTACTTTTGGTGACAGCAGAACGTGATACTGGTGAAGACTTGGGTGGCAATAGTGATAAAGACTTTCAGTGATGTCTCGTGGAACTATGAAGAAATGTGCTGTGTCATGCCTGTATGCTGCATTACTGCTTCTGTTTGGTAAGTACTAGAAAACTTACACATGCCAATACCTGTATATATAATTTTAGTTATAAAAATGTATCATATTCCAAAGTGCCATGCCTCATTACAGTGTGATAAATTTACGTACCATGTCATAAAGAGTTATATTAGAATGTAACTAACTAGATGGCTTACCGAACCTGAAGGTTCATCACCGAATTAACTAAAGCCCAACAAAAAACAAAATCCAGTCTCCTTCGACTCCTATCTCCCATAGATCCCGCCTGACATTATCCTCCCAACTTATACGTGTGTAATATTTGTATTTAAATTTGGGTTTCATGAATTATACTTTTAAAAATCTTTGTGTGTACTGTCGTGTATAGAACATCAGTGGTAATTTCTTCTAGGTCTCCAATCGGAAACTTTCTGAATGGGAATTTTAAAGGATTTTGTTTAAAATGTACTGCTGTGGTTTATCATATGTGTAAAAATTAAAATTAGAGAAATAAAAAGAAAGTGGTTGATGGTGGTCTTAGGGGTTGTTTTCCCGTACGGTCTCTTGGTTATATACCATCGTTTCGGAGAAACATTTTGCATCCATCTTCACGACTGAAGTGAAGAGGGTTCAGAAAAGTGGAGCTAGGAAACGATAATAGCAGGGGTATTGGCCAATCAGGACCGTGGGGTGAGGAGGATAGATAGAACTGTGTATGAACCAAGTGGAAAACATTATTTTCCGAGTCAGCAGGTAGTAAAGCTGGGTCAGGTGCAAAAGATAGAGCAGTGCTCCTCTGAAACGTTGATGAACAGTCATATGACCTCGTGGCACCCCAGTATACCGACATCAGGCTATCAGTCAATTAGTCACTGAACCGATGTGGTTGTTTTTAAAGAGGTTTCCTCATCAGAACTCGGAATACAGATCTCGTTTTCCCTATCAGAACTAGATAAGCAGCCCATCTTAACCTCGATTATTTGACCACCATAAGGATACAAGTCGAGCTCTATACGTAAATATAACAGAATAAATAAAGTAAAAGTCATTTTAACCCGTAGTAATTTCTATATATTTTCTTAAGATATACAATTCACAATAATACAATTGTTAAACACGAAGATTTCGGTGAAATTGGATGTCGGTAAACTTAAAATTTTCCTCTGTGCCCAAGTTCCACTCCATTAAGTATGATGGTTAAACTGCTCACATTTACGTTAACACTACAAGTTGGTGATTTCATTTGTATGCTCTGTTACTCCGGGAATAAGCCTATTGTAACCATCTGCTAGGAGAATGAGTGGAGCCACAAAACTGGTCTGACTGGACACAATGCTGGTGAATAGAGAAGAGATCTCGTCCACACCGGAAATCCTATCCTGGTGGTCCAGCCCGTAGCCAGTCTCCGAATCCGAATAACTTTTGAACAAGCTCGAGCCAAGATAAACTGGGCTAGATGACTTTGAACCTGCGATACTGAAGAAATGGGGTTTGGGAGAGGGAGGGATGGGGTTGAGATGGGAAAAACCAGGGGAGGATCGGGGCAAGGTAAGAAGTGTAATTTTCTGGCTTGTATAGTGGGATGATGAAAATTGGAATCCATCCGCCATTGTGTTCAGGTAGAAGACCTTTTTTTATATATAAAAACTCACGATAATCCGATCAGCAGGTGGGCTTAAAGCTGACATGTTGGCTGCAAGCGTTCACACGTAGGTCATGTTTCCAGACGGTATTACAGGCGTATAACTCCATGGTGCAGAGTCTTTCTTGAAAGTTGATAGTTACTCATCTCGTCAAGAAATTCCCAGCTTTTATAGAGCCCGGATGTTCAGTATCATGTTCACAAAAGCCCGCCATTGCATCCCAGTCTTGAGCCGGATAAATCCAGTCCACACCCGCTCAGTCCTGTAACCAGTGGTACCAACATGTCTCACCTGCTTCAACTGTTGACAACATTTCATTTTGTGTATAGGGTTTCGTTTGATTCTCATTGTAAACAGGAATTATTTTCTCCGACAGAATTAACAATTGATCTTTAAGATGGGAAGTGCGGTGTTTTCTTTGAGGTATGGTCTGAATTCTTAATTGTTATTTAGACGAACGTCGGCTTCAAAGGGTTTAGTAACATCGTGTCATCTATACCGAAGTCTCTTACCATTAGATTCTTCTACGAAAATGTATGCATTTCTTATATTTTGTGTGTGCGTGCTAAATGTCCCACCCATCTCATCGTTATTGATTTAACGTCGGTAAAATAGTGAAAGATACAAATTATGAAATTTCTCATGCATCATTCTACATCCTCTTTATTAGGCCCACATATTCTCAGCATTTCATGTCATGGTAGCAAAAGCGCTCTGTAATAGTTTCTATCAAAATGACCTGAAATCGGGACGAGCAGCCACTAAAATAAATGAGAAGTGCAAGACGAAGGCTGTGGTTGCGAAACATGGTCTATCGCTCTGAGCGAAGAAAATAGGCATGTTTCACAGCAAAGTACGGAGGATAGGCTAAAATTTGGATCTAAAGATACGAAGTTACTGGAAAGAAGAAAACGTCACGATGTATGAAGTTTACTCATAAACAAAGTGAAATTGAGACTGGCAGAACACGTAGAAGGCATGGAAGGGGGGGAGGAGATTTTGTATTTTACTTGAAAAGTCGCGTGGAAAGGGCATTTGACATGTAGCTATAAACGCAAGGCCAGTTTTCAGGCAGGTGTACATTTATAAAATGGAACAGGGTCATTGGCCAGCTGCAAAGAAATTTTTGGCTACAAAATGATCAAGGAAGCGCTTGTACCGTGAAGTAAATAGTGGAATTTATATGAAGTCCATGAAATGTACATAAAATACACGCGCAGTGAGAATATATTGTCTGTCTGCATGATTAATCTCCAAAACTAATTTTATTTCGACGAAATTTGGTGCTGTAATGTTTCCCGACTTTTAATTGTGATTCATACGGTTCAATTACAACCACAATTTTACATTAGGCTCAAAGTTTTAAAAGCAGGCTGCACAGTGCACATTTTACAGGCGCATTTGGAAGAGGGAATTGTAAATGACACGGTGACATCAACGCTTTTAAGATTACAACAGAACTGCAGTTGCAGCAAGAAGTCAAAGCTGTATTGTGCATGAATAAACAATGAGGAATAAGTAATGAATAGACCTACTAACGCTTCGGCGTTGAGTGTTATTGCACAAAATATAATAAAATTAAATATACATAACTTTTAATATATGCTTCGAAGTCGTATCATATATTAGAGCATTAATTTAACGGAATAAAATAAATCTTATTTGAAGGTAGACTAAATGAATTAAAACTTTCTTTTGTTTTTTATTGCATTGTTTTGCAGAAGCAAATGAAGATTCTATTTACATATAGAATGGCTTTTATACTCTTGAGTAAATTAGCCCGTAGAATTGTCCAAACAAATGAAAATTAAAATGGGTCGACATTTCTTCGTAAAATTATCCAGGATAAAATGTAATCAAAATCACTGATCTGTTATCGAATTATTTCATGCGTAAGAACGGGCAGACGGAGAGATGTTGTATTAGGCGCTTCACAGAGTTAGAGACGCGTCTAACACGGCTCATCGTTCAACGTACTTACGGCTTTATAAACCCTATTATCGTTTTGAAACATTTTTCGGTACGGTGGTTATTTAACTTAATTCAAGGGAAAGTAGGCTAATTTTTTTCTGTGTTCAGTTGCGTATCTGTAGCGCGGTTACTAATGCAACAGTAACTTTGTATCTGCAATAAATGAACACACAGGTCAGTGAGTTATGAAAAATAGCAATACTTTCTGTAGATTTTTTGACAATTTCCCATGAGCACATGTGTTGTATAATCACCATTTTATGTTTGCTTCCTAGTTTTGGTCGTGATTTCTCTGGGGTTTGAGATAACGGTTAATGATAGACCTCGAACCAGAGACAGTGTTGGGAGGCAGCTGATTTCGAAAACATAGAGTGACGAAATGGGCGAGACACTCGTTTGTGCAACAGTGGTACAGGTTCTTGTTTCAGACGATTTACAGGAAATACATAGTCAAACCTTCCTGGAAACATTATTTCAAAATATACTCTACAGATCCAGCAGACAGAACTGAAATTCATGTGTGTGGAGAGTACTGAGAAAAAACAGTAGGCAACCACTATTGATATGACGTAAAGATGAAAGTACGGAGAACAGAATTTCTTTGAGATTTTTATCCCTCATTGGACTTGTTTGTTTACTTCCTACACTAACCCGTTGGCGAGCGATCGATCATCAGACTGTTTAATGACGGCTTTTGAATTTCATAAATTATATAGCGTCAAACGACATAAAATCATCGTTAACTGTGAAGAGCAAATATCAAAAAGGAGGCGATCGTAACATATTTCAAGGTATCATTGTGGCGTTTGTTTGGAAAACCACGAATAAGCTAAGTCCGAAGCGACAGTGACTCTATAGAGTTTCGAATCTGTACCTTATAATAATTAAAGTACAGAGAATTATCGATATGTTAATTTGTTCCGTGTTGTTGGTATAGAGAAATAATGGTACAGATATTCGTGCATTCTATCGCTGACAGAGGCAATACATTTTAATCAGAAGAGTCATGCTTAAGCAGGAATAGAAGAAAGAATATAGTAACTGCCGAAGATATGGATGACCGGGGTTTAGTTCCAGGCCATAACACGGGCGTTTGTCTTTTCCCCCTCTTCTACAATGGCTCTGGAATTCTTCCAGTTTGCTGTCCATTTAGTGACAGGGATAAAGTTGCCGGAACTTATAGCTGACCACTTACGTGTGTCTACAGTCGAAGTCCAGCGTGACGAGTATTTCTTCATGACGTGGTACTTCGATACAGGAAGAAGTTTACTGTTGAGCAGAGCTAAGCGACCTGTTTTGCAGGAGAGCAGTCTCTCATGGAACGGGAGTGTTCACAAGAGCCTGCAATTGAGCTGTATTCTCAGATAGATGCATCCAGACACAATTGTAACACTGTCCTCTCACCTCGTATGCCCAGATGCTGCAAGTGTTGTCTTCCCATTAGGTCTTCTGGCCAAAATTGCTAGGCGTTTCTCAGGTGCCATGCTTGCTGTAAGCCTTGCCACCTCATCGTTCTTCATTTGTTCATTATGATAATATTTGGAGAGAGTAAAGTGTATGATGCTTTTAATCGATCAGTTTAGGTTCAAATAATCTCTTTAGTATCCGTCTCAGACACCTTCAGTATACGTTCTTCCCTTACTATGAAAAAATTTACACTTGTACGAGAACAGGAAATATTATATTTAAATACATGTCAGAACTGTCTGTTTGTTGAAGAAGGTTATTATTTATCATATAATTTATTGTGTCTCCAGTGTAAGGTTGTGTTTGAAAGTACTAGCGTAAAATTGTTGCAGTGAGAAAGGAAACGCAGAGAAGAACGAGTGCTGTATATCGATCTTTTTCGATTCTCGCCTGCCACTGCCGGCTCGATAATTAGTTCACGGGGCAGCTCTAGTTTTGTGACGTAATTCAATTTTGGCATTACAGTACATAAAAGCGAAGCTAAATTAAGTAGACGCCGGGATTACGGGGCCGGCGCAACGCCACTCAGACTGTGCGTACACTGGACTACACTACGGGGCATAACAGACTGGAAAACATAATTAATCACTAGGTTAGCCCTAAATGCGACGAAATTGTTCCTTATTTCAGTGTTCAGTCCTGTTTCCTCGGCCAGGTCTGTCATGGCCCATGAATGTCTCGTACATTACTGGCCCTGCTACAATAAAATTTCTACTTCCTCGATGGTGAAATGCCCTTCTAGAGCATTTAGTAGTCATTAAGGTATGCAATACATTCTCTGGTTTTATGAAACCCGAGATTTCATCACTGTGCTCACGGATGCACGCATTGAAACCTCACCTCAATCACTTCAGTCATGTCGTACCTTATTTTTCTAATATTAGTGTTAATATTATCCTCAAATGATACTTAGTTCTATCTAATGGTCTGTTCCTTAAGATTTTCTGACTAAAATTTTGTAAGCATATCTCATCTCTTCTGTGCATGCCACATAACCCACTCATCTCACCCTCCATATAATCATTCTAATAGGTCAAATAAATATATCTGGTGATGATTACGAATTATGAAGCTCTTTATTAAACAACTTTCTTCAGCCTCCTATAGCTTCATTCCGGGCTTAAAACATCTTTGGATGTTTTGTATGCTCTCCAGACTAAATATTTTCAATCTTATGTTCTGTGGCACGTCTTTTGTGAGTTTGGGGCTTAAGGACGGGCGGTCCGAGATTGACTTATAATGTTATAATGTAATGCTATTAAGTAGTGTTCAGCTGTTTGAAATTAAGATCTTCATAACGTGTGAAACTATATGTAGCCCTGCTACTTTTTCTACGAAGAATAAAATGTTTTGGATATTCCTATGCTTAATTTTCGACGTAGTAAATTCAGCAATTTCTCGGCGTTGTCTCAGGAAGAAAATTTTGTTTTTTTAAGAAACTAGCCTATCAGCCTATTAGACAAACACTAGTCTTGTGTGTGTTTGTGTGTGTGTGTGGATGTTTTTACTAAGTAATTAACATTATCAACATAATCAATATGTGGTACATAGGCACAGGGATAATGTTTAACTGACATTTCAAACTCTCGTGAGCTATAGACAGACGTAATCTCGATTTAAGAAGAGACGTAAGGGAAATGGAGTACGATGCTGGGTTAGCACCAAGATGTGCATTTAAATGCTAAGCCCCAATGTTGCAGGCTGAATGAGGTATTAGCCTGCTATAGCCTTTCGAATTACAATATACTAATTAGACTCCGTGTCTGGTGGGAAATAGAACTGTGGTGATCTTTGGGTTCGTAACAACACTCGACGTACCTTACATGGTTTCGTGCATTCTGCTGGTGAATCCGGGGAATTCTTGCTGTTATTAAGTTCATAATCCTTTGACTAAACTCTTAAAGATTAAATACGTATGAAAGAGTAATTTGTTTGTTGCTTCATATACATGCAGAACTTGGTCTCTCGCGCTGAACGAAGAACGTGGGATTGGGATGTGGTTGTTTGAGAGAGCAGAGTGGTGGTGAGAAACATATTTGGAGTTACGAACTGATTGATGGATTTATTCTTTGATTATTTAAATACGTCATTTCAACTGAATATCCTGCATAGCATCAACACAACATTCCCACATCTTAATATCCATATGCACGCTTGGACTTTCCCTGATGAGATGGCCCATAATTAAATTGATCACGTTCATAATACGTGATAAACACCAGCATCAACGGCGGAACATAATTATAAGTAACACATCTTTTGAAAATGTATAAAAGTTTAAGTATCTGGAAACAACAATAACAAAATAACTTTGTATAGTGAGGATAGTGAAATCTAGGAAGATCCAATGGGCTGGACACGTAGCAAGCATAGGAGGAGACAAGGGGTGCATACAGTGTTTTGGTAGGGAATCCTTCTGGAAAACGACCACTGGGCAGACCAAGAAGGAGGTGGGCTGAGAAGATGGACAATGGATGGAGTTTACTCAGGATCGTGGCCGTTGCCGCGCTTTATTCTTGTCGGTGTTGGACCTGCGGGTTTTGCTAACAGGGAGTTAGTTATTTAGTACCAAATGTCTGCTGCAATGTTTGTTTTATTTTTTTAAATTATAAGTCTAGTTTCGCCGGAAGGCTTCATATTGGAGCGCTGGAAACCACCTAGTGAATTGTAACATTAATAAGTAGTACGTCAGCAGTTTAATCTCTGGGCTTTGTGTTACGTTTAAAATATGGCAGGGGAACAGAGTTAAGACGAAGAGACTCCGCACGTTTTACATTGCACTATTTTGTTTTATGAGTCACCTGTGGACGTGTCGCTTTTAACTGCCTCGTGTTTAATTTATCTTGCACGTAAATATCAGTACTGAAACACTTAGGGCCTGATAGCGCATCAAGGATTTTATTTCGCATGTGGGCGAGTGTTTTTAAAGTCAATAACAATAAGTATGTGTTTCGTTAAACTAATTTGTGTTGTCGATATGAATTTTTGTAATGTAAATGTATATTGGACTTTCTCTATTAGGCCTGCCTAGGGTGTATTTAATATGCGCTCGCACGAGGCTTTCATTTCAATCTTTTACCTAGACGTGATTGTCGTTTTCTGGTAGATTTGTTACTTAATTCTGAGAATCTTTTTAACTTGCACTATTTATCAAATATTATTACGGCGATCAACTCAGGGAGATCGGGATGGGCAAGGATAGTAGGACGCATGGGGGAGATAAGATATGCACACAGCTTTAATCGTGATATATGAAGGGAAGAGGCTACTTGCGAGATATGTTCAGATGCGAGAATAATTGCAAAATGGATCACAGGTAAACATGGCGAGAATGCGTGGACTGCATTCAACTGGCTCAAAAATTTCGTTCCAGTTGAGGGAAGCTACTTATTTGTTCTGTAATAAAAAGTTGACTTATTGTATCAAATGTCCTTGTATTTCCTCAACATACGTCTTGAATGAGTCGACTTATTTTTGAAGAGCTTGGTGTAGATATCGTTCCAGTAGAGGTCATATTACATTTACGCTTGTCAGTTTCCTAATATCAGTACTAACATGGCAGTTGTGCAAACTTCTGATGTGGAAGTGCCACTTACTTTAGCAACTGCAGCAACAAGAAATATGCTATGGATTAAGATTTTCGAAGCAGATTACGCTTGTCTTCATGGTGTCTCTTGATTTGACGATTATAAATAACGAAATACTGGATATGTCGAATTGTGTATGGAAATGGATAATTCATATAGCAACGATTTTGAATAGAACATTTCGTTATGTTCAGAGTTACAAATATGGTGACGATGCAATAATTTGAGGTCAAATGTAGCACATTTCACGTAGACTGAATTATTATTAACAGAAATTATGCGTATAAATGTATAACAAATAAATGTAATTATTAAATTATAATTATTGCTTGTCACATTTACAGACTGAAGCACTATAAAGCAAGATGACGTTCTAAGTTTTTCTCATAAATTCTTGTTTTGTTTGTTTTTCGACATTAGCGATAAGAGTTAGAGTTGAGCCTGATTTCCTTTGCATACTGAGCTTGTGTGCTAACCTCGAAAATTAAAATAATAAGTTTTGTCAATAGGTACAATGACAAGTTCCATGAGCTGAGATAATACCTAATTACCGAAATATCGTTCATTTAAAAAATAGCTCCGAAAATGGGAAAAATCCAACATGACTGTTGTGAACCAAACTATCCATTGGCACAGACATTCTGAGAATCATGAATTTTAAATCCATTATCGCATCTTTCCATGCTACCTTTTAACTGAGAAATAGCTTTTTCGCATTTCGTTTCAAACATTTCAGTTGGAATTTCATCCAGCAAAGCGACACTAAATGTACGAGTGTGTGAAGTTAAAGGAGTTAGTGGCATATTGGCACAATATTCAATGTAGGGCAAAACTCAGTATTTATAAAACCCAGAGGACAGCCATATTCATGTTCGCCACCATGAGAACTTCAGGTCGTGTAGTAGATTTGTGTCTGCAGTAAATGAATTTTTTTAAAGAACGTCTTTCCGTTATTGTTCGTGATGAATATGGATCACTTGCAAGGAATCATGGGATGTGGCCTGTTCCTTCTGGCACGCCTAGGAGTACTCGAAGTATGAATATGATTCAGGAGATTGTGAAGTTCGCGTCCGTAGCAATCAAGAGATGAACTGGTGACATGTCGAGTGTATTGGCTGAGATTCCCCCGAGGACTGAAATCTGTGACGGGAGTCGAATTGGCAGCAGCCTCCATCACGACAACCGCGTATGGTGCAGGGCTTTAGTTCTGTACGAAACTACAGGAAACTTAATAATATATTGCTTGGTTCGTAACCGTCTTCATTTTGATTTAGCCTATGTTCTATTTCTTAATGAAAAATAAAGCAGATTTACAACACTGTGCTGTTTCTTGTATATATTCCCTCCCCCCGTTCGATTTCTTAATCAGTTGACTGATTTTCACGAAATTTGATATGAACTTGACGCTATTGGGAACCATCCAGACCTCGTAATCCTGAACTTTCTACATCAGTGTTGCTACCGCTGGAATATGTTTGCAGTTGCAAGCAAGTTCTTTTATTTATAATTTGTATAACGACGCTTAAAGTAGCGTCGGGCGGAGAATGATGGTGAATAATAAATTAGAAAGAATGTAGAATGAAGTGGTCATGACAGAATTTGAGGTATTATAAATTTACACTACTTATCCTAAATATGTCAATAACACAATATTTGTGACATAGGAATGTCTGCCATTCCGTGTTGTCTTAATCTCATTCATACTTTGGTTCCGAGAAAACCTCAGCAAAACAAATGAAGAAAGAGTAGAGCGTCTTGCAAAGAGGAGTTCAAGTGAAACTGAGGAAGAAGGAATAAACGAACACAGTACAAAATCATTAGAATAAGCACAACGCATGCAAGAAGATTGGCTGCCAAGGAAGATTCTATTGTACAGAACCAACGCACTGTTAAGGGCAATATGTTAAAACAGACCGGGTAACTCGGTCGGCCAGACGCCGCTTCTCACAGCTGAGTTCGTGTGAGATCCGTGGTGAAAGAAGTGGCACTGGAGCAGGGTAATCACCAAGTTCTTCGGTTTCTCCTGATTTACAACATTCCGCCATTAGCTCCACAATAATTTCTTACCCTATGAGGCGTACGGTAGCCCTGACCAAGCAGAACTGTACTCTCTCGGTCTTACGTAAGGCGATTTGTCACTGACTAGGCACTCGGCTGATCTGGGATTGAGTTTATTTTTAGTTTCTTTAATTGCTGTAGCAAAGTACGGTTTCGCCTTGATGTACCAGAAGTGCGATCGTCCTGTTTGAAGTCCATGTCGCTAATACTGGGAACACGTGAGGGTACGGGGGATGGATGACTTCCAAGTGGAAGCGGACGGAATTGATCCCTCTCCCCAGTTAACCTTTGTCCGATAGAATTAATGTTATTGTGAACACTAACCTAATTGTGTATGTATTCAGAGGTTAAATGAAAGGAGTTTTTAAAAGCTTTTATGCAAGAGTTTTTTAACAACAATTTTTAATTAGATTTGTTGTGGGTAACTCCAGAGTTGGCCGCAAGATCTGAGTGCACAGACAAACAGTGTCGGGTTTGCGTATGGAAACTCATACGTTGTGTTCATTGAATTAAGTCTGAATCTCAGACGTTGGCTGGTCAAAACAAACCAAAAAAAATTAATACTGATTCCGTGTTTTAAAGTGAAGTCCTCTACGGCTGTATAATACCTCTCATATGTGATGCTTCATATTTTATTAATTGCTTGTTTTAACACTTTAGAAGGCACATTTATATGATTTTACTTAGTGCCTCGAATGAGTGACGAAGGGCACGTCCTACAGTTGTGAAAGATGGCTGCATACGTTTTGAATAAGAAGTCATTATAGCCGAAAAGCTTTGGTCCTCAAAGTTGGGCGTAGGGCTTAAATTTTACGGTAAAATATTCTGTGTTACGAAACCTTTAGAAGGGTGTCGAAATTGAACGCATTTTCTTAACGACTTGTACGAGGTGTGAAATAAGATATTCGTGGTTTATGCAGGTTGCGTAATGTATTTAAAAGGGTAAAATCTGAGAGATCCGAATGGATTTACGGACATGTCAATGCGATAGGATAGAGGAAGGTTTTGCATGTATGATTTTGATGGAAAACCTCCAGTTGGAAAACTCAGAACGAGATGGAATGATAAAATAATGGTTATTCAGCAAAAAACAGTAAACGATCCTGGAATTCCTGTGTGTGAAATCAAGCGATAATTGCTGATCCCGAAAATCGAAATTTGTTCTCCGCGCTGGGTTTTCCGGATGCTTACTGAGGAACTGAAACGAAGTGGACGAACGTTTTCTGACAATTTTTGCAATATGAAGTTACAGCGACAAATTGTTTTGCAACATTGTCACCAGGAACTGAAGCTGGATGCAGTATTTAGACCCTGAAAGCAAGAGACAGTCAACAGAACACAGGCACCAAATAAGTTCAAAGCCGAGCCTTCTGAGCTACTTTGGAACGCTGAAAATGTCGAGGACGTGTAGGATATTGAAAGAATGTGTTCTGACATTCCTCAAGAACGAAAACTCAAGGCATCGATGAACAACCACAGACGTTTACTGCCTTAGTTTAATCGTCTGAATCACCTGCCATACTGCCAAGATTTGGTTCCATCTGACTTCCGTCTCTTTCCGAAATTGAAGGAAGTTCTGAGAGGATGTCACGTCTTGTAAGTCGAAGGAGTCACAGCGTTGTGTGGACGGATCTTGTGTTATTGGGTACCCATAAAGAGGAGTCCCGAACATAGGGCATTAGATAAGTGTCCCACCTGCGAGCAGTCTCTGTAGCTGTGATCGATTTTCAAGTTTCGTACGGCGCGGATGCGGAAATAAGGTTGTGACGTCAGATTCGAGAGCCTGGTGAGGGAAGGAAATGGCAGATATGAGATTATAAACAAGTTACATGACATTATTAACTGGATTGTTTGCCGACGCACTCTCGTGTAATGACGTGTGTTCCGCGTTAGTCCGACTCTCAGTACAGAGTGTTCACAAATCAGCTCTAAAACATCAAGTATAACTCCTTCAACGAAGGTTGAAATGTTTTACGTTCCAAATATGTTTATTAGCGGAATTTGTAAGTTTACTGACAATGGATTGTGAACCAGCTGCATGAACCCAAAGACGGATTTTGTGCTGACAGAGATGAACGCTCAGATTCCATCAGAGGATATGTTTTCGGTTCTGCGCATGCTCCCCATGCGTGGTTGGAAGTTGTTATAACACGAAGTTAATTAGTTAGTTATAAGGACATGTGTTCTCTTTCTTTGTCGTAAGTTTTGTGTAGAGTGTCCTTGCGGTTTATTCAGAATTTATTTTCCACTGAATGAGTTTCAGTAATTTTCTTGTAGACAAGTTTGGAAACTATTTGTTCTTAGAGAATTTGAAAGAAATGTTCTTATTTGTATAATTTTTCTGTTTACTACCCCACTATCTCCATATTTTGAGTGCTTCATCTTCTCGTCGTAAGGAATGCTACATCACAAGTAATTTAGTTAAAATATGAAACTTCTTGTTTTATTTTGAGTAAAATATTTTTTTTTCAAGAATTTGTGATTTTGTTTTACAACTCTTTACGTTTCCTCTCCTCCGTGTTAAACCAACTTACTGTCTGATTTAGTGACCAGCTTATAAAGTGACTCTCTCACTGGCTAACAAATTCCACGGCACTGGGTTTCTCTTGAAAACGTAAAAGTTGCTTAGCTAATCAGGAAATTCTGTGCTTTTCGAAACCTGAAGGTTACAAAAATCTCGCCATTTGATCTTATACTGGGCCAGTGTGATACAGTGCACATACACAAACCTTTTTGTCTATGGCCCATTGTAATGTTGACTATCTTCCCCCCCCTCTCTTTTTCTTCTTCTCCTTCTTCTTCTACGCGATCTATTACGTTTATATTTTCCTTCTCATGAATTTCTTATTCTTTCTGTGCGTGATCCATGCTCCACACATAATCTATTCGCCATATTAATTTTGGACGAAGAGTATAAGTTACAAATATTTCCTCCAAACTCCTGTTACTTCCAGTCCCTTAGGCTCAGCTTTGTTCTTAATCATTTTTAACCAATTTTTCTATTCTCTTAAAGTGAGAGTTTCAATCTGTTAAAAGACGTAAAACCTATTCGGGGATATTTCGTACAGAATTCTATGTCGACTGGTCTTTCTGTGCTCGCTGTCTCTCCGGATTTATCATATTTTCCGTATCTGTCTAGTCGAACGATGAGAGTTAAGACATGCCTTTTCCTTCCTGTTCCTTATCTACTCACCATTTATGATAGTCTTATATTTTATTTGCAGCTTTAAAAACTAACATCAAATATTATCAGCGTGACTGACATATATTTCTACCGCACTACGCGTATGATGTAAGATCAAATTGTCTATGTGTTGAAACATAATGGTGTTTAAATTGCTGGTCCACGTGTAACCGTCACCATTGGCTTCTCGATAAAAATGGTCTTGACAGCTGTCAGTAGCGGGGGCTCAAGTGGTGCTGAAAGTCTCTAATTGGCATCTTACGTCCGTCAGGAGACCTCTAGACCCCAATAAGAGCTGTCGGTCATCCTATTTTGGTTCTCAGAAGGTTAGGTAACGTCGCTCTGTCAGTTGCAGAGGCTTGGCTTAGCTTAGCTGGCCGTGAACAGAAACGAAATGTGGAGATATATTGTTTATTCAGTTGTTTTGCGACGCAATAAGCTTGCTTTCCGAAGTTAGAGCCTTTAGCGTAGAATGAGTCATGATAGGGCATTCATAAATTGGAAGCATGCGTAGTTAATTTAACTCTTTAAATCCCAATGGTAAATATATGTGCCACTTGTTTTGACAGTCAGTAACGATGCGTTTTGCATTTATGAGTTTTGTAAAATACTTGGTGTAAACAGCAATTATTTCCTTGAACATCATTAGAGAGTTGATATTTGTAATAGTGAACTGTTGTGTTTTCCTTGCAGTACGGACAAAATTTTTAAATGTTATTTAGACGAACTTCGGCTTCAAATAGTTAAAAAAATCCTTCGTATTTTTTGGGGTGGATATGGACGATAAGACATTACGTCTTTTATTTCACTAATATCAGTCGGTTAACATTTTTAATAATCACTGTTTATTCTAAGAACATGTGCGTATGTATGGGTTAATGTAATAGTGAGATTTCTATTAAGTGAGTATAGCCATTGTTAGAAGGTTGTGTTGTAAAATATGATATTGTTGGGGATATTAAAAAAATAAACATGTTGGCGGGGAATGAAGCTATAATTTTAACATTAAGCATGAATAGTTTTCGAGCCGGTTCATGGGGGAAACCAAGAGTATGTGAGGAATAATATTGAATGTGCCAGTAGATAAACAGTTTATGAAAATATAAACTGGATCAAAGTGGCTCAGATAATGCATAATGATGAACTTTTGCTAAATTGCCATACAGTTCCGTAATTATACTTAATATATTGACCAATGAAATAATATAAAATAAGTGTGATGTCACATATTTCGTACTCTTGGTTTTTTTCAACGGGTTTTTGTGGAGCTGTTCATAAGATTGCTATTTTATTAAGACATTTCATTACAGTTTATTTTTTAAAACCCGGAAAAAATGAGCGCATTCGATAATTAGCTCATAGATTATTATTGTAATGTATCGCTTTGTAAGGTGCCAGCAAATATTAACGTTAAAATTCTGATCACTCTGTACAACACGTACACATAAAGTTTGCTCGAGTAGTAAAACGAACCCATTTTTAATATTACCAAGGCCATACAGTTTTGTTATTAACAAACTAATCAGTTGTACAGTTGAAGTTATAACTGCTTTATAAAATAAAAATTATTAAGAAAGTGTGCAGGTTAAGATTAATAAAGCTTATTATTTCAGAAATGCACACGATTTTTCTATGTTGAAAAAAATTGATGTACTTACGTGTTGTAAACATACTATCACATGGATAATGAAGGAAAAATGGACTGATTGTAACTTTACAATTCAGTTTTAATTATATTTTCCAGTAAATTAGCATTTCTTTCCGTTGTATTCTACAAAGCAAATGTGCTGCATAATTTTATAATAATAGATCACCAATAATCATTACAACTTTCATCATGGAGGGTCACACTAGAGCCCCTTTTAGAATACGTTTTGTAGTTCCCGATCTCGAAACATATAAAACCCCTCCTCGTCCATGAAAATATCTGGAACATCTAAAGATGTGATTGATTTATCAGTGTAGCCGATACAGACAAATGTAGTCGACTCCACGAAGTGAAAAAAGCGGATATATTGACATAGGCCTCTATATGAGAATTTATCGCTCAGCTCTTGTTGGAAAGAAAGTCTTTCTCCTGAGAACTAGAATTATTTGGTCCGCCGAAGAAGGAGAAGAGGTGACAAAAATAAACGGCTGTTGTGAGATGGTATTTGGAAATGCGTGTCATAGGCACTAGAATCGGATCTGATGTTTATTAAAACGGTGTGTCTCAGGCAGTCCTAGATATTTTCATCTAATGCGTCTTAGATAGGAATATCAACGGATACAGAAACGGAATTCAGTTTCGTTCACAATACATCGTTTTCATGCGAAACTACATAAAAAACTAAATATCATTTAAAAAGTGACCCCGTAAAGGATTTCTGATAATTGTGAAATGTAACTTACTTTCTACAATTGCTTCGTTAATAGTTGAGACAGTCAACAGTGTGGTTTTTATTAACCCTTTGAAACACGAAACTTGTCTAAATGATATTTAACATTCCACTTTCTACTTCAAATAAAACACAACATATCCCCACTACAAAGTTTAGTAGGTTAATTCTGTTTAGGGAAATAACCGCTGTTTATTTTGAGAATCAAACGAAACCCATAAATACACTCTGAGTAAGATTCAGTTTTGTTGAGTGTTAAAGCAGGTGGTATGTATAGTTACCACTTTTATTTAAAGGATTAGGCCATCAGTTCTAAAATTACGTAAAATTATTCTTCACCTAAGTCAATAACATTGTCATTTGGCTTGTAAGATGCATCTCCTCCAAGTCGTTGGTTTAAAATAGATGTTTTTGAACGCAGAGGTTCTGAAGGAAGACAAAATTAATTTTAACATATTTTATTTTAGACAATTCGATTAGGATGTTAGAAACCATGGTGTCTCAAATGACTGGATTTCAAAAACAAGTTTGATAATGAGTTTGTTCAAGGTATGAGACCGACAGTACCTCCGGAAAATAGAATGAAATTGATGACCTCTTGAATCTGATCACACATTGCCAAGACTTAGGTTTCACTGTTCCAAAAGTTCTACTGGTAGTTTGACTGTATTTTTAAACCTCGTGGTTGCAGAATGAGAAAGACCTTATTTACTCAACAGAAATCAAGTTATGCTAATTGTTCCATCATTTTGCTCTTACAAAAATCTTCTTTGAAGATACTATGTCTAGTAATACACATTCACATACGTTCATACTTATTGCATAAACATATGTATTATATCCAGCCTACACCATATTATAGAAATAATAACACGTTTCGGCGTAACGCCATTATCTGGTATTTGCAATCATTAGTTAGATGATGATTGACTGTTAGGTTATTTAACAATACTTGTTTATCTGCACAGGTTATATATAATTGGATTCTATGATGGCTGTGATTATTGAACGCGAAAAGGATGGTGAAGAAAGAGATAATAACTTGAACGTTCCAGCATATTCTTGGGGATACTGAGGAAAACCTCAGTTAGGATAGCCGGTCTCAGCGACGAAATTCGAAACCGGAGCATCCCGTTACGGAGAGTTTTAGAGTTAAACTTACTTATTTTTATGTTTATCTTTACGGATAGGTAATAGTGATAATATCAATGAATTATCACTGAACCGATGTCAGAAAACTTTTGTAGCGAATGAAACTTTACGTTTATTAATCCATAGTAACTATACTCACGGCATTCAGTCAACCGCTACCGCCTCCGATAACACTTTTCCCTAATGAATTGTAACTGATTTTTCTACAGTAAAGGCAATTATGAATTTAAACAACTGCAAGCTTGGATAAACACGCGTTCATAAAGAATTTGAATTGGTTTTTATATAGTAATGCCAATAATGATCCACAACAGCTGCAGGCTTGGATAAACACGCCTCCATAATGAATTTGTCTTCGTTTTCAGATGTGTTTTCAACCATACAAAGAGCCTCTTAAAATCGCTCCGTTCGTTAGTCTGTCCGTACGTATGAAAAAACTGAGAATGTCTGAGCGGATTTTCATTAATTTTAAAACTGGGAAGTTTTGGGAAAATTTTTCGAGCCATTTCAGTGTTCTTTAGATCGGACAAATTTAATGTTTGCTTTACGTAAGATCATAAATAAACTGTCTTATCACATCTTATAGGCTATTCTGCATGAAAATAAATTCTTATTTGCTTTAGCAGTAGGTCTGAATAAAATGGGAAGCACAAAGTAAGTTTTTGATGAATTTTGACTGCGTTGAAATCAGATTTGCTTTGCTGTGTTAATATACCGGCGTATTAAAATAAAACTTTGAAACATGTACCAACAATTTATGTAAAATTAATTTTCTCTTAATATGTGCAATAATATTGGACAGTCAACCATCAATATTACTTGTTTATTCATTCTGTATGAAGTTTTAATTTATCTAATTGTAACATTATAGGACTTTAAAGATCATGAATACTAGCATGTTATTCGTAATTTTTCATGCCAAACACGAATGTCTAGTGTATACTGTGGTCTTTTACAACATTATTCTAAAATTGTTTATAATAAGCCAAACTAGAGCAAACAATCCAACAAATTGAATCCGATTTCTCCCAGGCATCAAATGATGGTGTTACAACCGAAAATCATGATGGTAGTATCATTTTTATAAACCTGCACAGACTCAATTTAATAAATATATGTTCATGAAATGTACTGTTGAAACATGTCATAGTACATGCTGGTACTTGACCTTTTAGCACGTGTTTTGAGATATCTAGGGATCTAGGGATCGCATCTTGTAAACATGTTTCCATATCTCGTATAGACAAACCGTGGACTGAAAGCGGTAACACACCACTAGGGGCATTGATATGTGAGTGATTATGGTCCAGGCCCAGACGCCGTAAAACTCTGCCTGCAGAGGGTGGAACTCGGCCCGGTTGTTCTTCAGCCTGTTGACCACCCACATGGCGAGATTGGCGATCAGCAGAAACGTAATCAGCTGTTTCCCTGGTTTCTGGTCTATCTGCTCTTTAGTGTTGCACCGCCTCTTCCACGCGTCTAGCACCAGGATCGTTTGGCTCATGCTCTGCACCAGGGCGGCCACGGGTGTTATGATCCGCATGATTGCCCAGCGGGGTTTCACATCCAGAGAGAAATATGCCCCGATGATCTGGAAAAGGATGTACAGGAAGAGGCCGGCCTGCGTCATGAACAGCAGGATGTGTTCCAACTCGAGGCTTCGGCGTCCTGGTATGCGCCCGACGTTTCGAATCGCAAAGAGGTACAGGATGACGGCGACGGTAGCAGTAGCATACATCACAGTCTCCCAGACATTCACCTGTACAAGAAAGCATGTGATCTCATTGAGCAGCTCGTGGAGATATTGCTAATTTAAAGCTACGTGACGTCATGAACTGATACGGCTTTGTAAAGTAACAGAATAAACAAGCAACAGAAGCGAAGCGATTCTGAAAGACGCAGTAAAATTAGATCGATTGATGGTAATTTATTTTAAAGAATAACGGGTTTTATTTTGATATAAAATCGTTTGTGAAAGACAATTTAATTTTGACATCGAATGCTGTCTATACGAAACTGTCTTTGATGATTCTGTAAGCCTTCTGAATAAATTTCTATACACTTTCAAAGTTGTAAAGTCCTTTTTGAATCACCCTGTATTAGTGTAACATACGTACATATTCAGTTGAAAAAGAGGTTTCTTATGGAGCCAGATCTCTAAGGCTGCGCCTTGTCTCGAACCAGATCATTTCATTTCATGTCATCACAACTTATTCCTATGAATTTTTATTGTTAAAAATTTATATTGTGCACAGATTTTTTAAAATTAGAATTTCCATTCTAAATTCCGTATGCAATTTTTCTCCATATCTGCTGTATGCCAACCATATCAATTTTCTAATAATCTTACAATGTTAGGTTAAGGGCACAAAATGTGAAGCTCCTAATTTTCTTCGTTTCAGTTGTAAGTAGTCACTCACTTTATGGCGCTGGAAATTCTTTCAAAAATCGATTGTATACTCGGTTTGTCAAAGAATAGCTCGCTTTCCTGATGGGACCAGACGGTACATCACCGTGTTCACAAAAGCCCGCCACCAGGCTCTATCCTGAGCTAGCTGCATTCAGCTCGCTCCATCGATTCCTGTCTCCCCAAGGTCCATCTTAACGTTACCCTCCCACCCCTCCCCGCCCCCATGTGTAACGCGTGTTCCGCCAACCTCATCCTCCGCGATATCGGTTTGTCAAAGAATAGCTCGCTTTCCTGATGGGACCAGACGGTACATCACCGTGTTCACAAAAGCCCGCCACCAGGCTCTATCCTGAGCTAGCTGCATTCAGCTCGCTCCATCGATTCCTGTCTCCCCAAGGTCCATCTTAACGTTACCCTCCCACCCCTCCCCGCCCCCATGTGTAACGCGTGTTCCGCCAACCTCATCCTCCGCGATATAATCACCCTAACAGTATCAGGTGAGGAGTACAGGCCGTGGAGCACATCATCATGCAATTTTCTCCATGATCCGTCTCTCTCCCTTTTTGGTCCAAACATATTCCTCAACACTCTGATCTCAATGACCCTCAATCTATGTTCCTCCCTCAAAGTGAGAAACCAAGTTTCGCTAGTCGACCTTAAGTGTAAATATTACCATCAAAACATG
The DNA here is from genome assembly GCF_000696155.1 of Zootermopsis nevadensis. Next base: position 132,632 of record NW_019059962.1, on the reverse strand, counting down.
TATCTCAGACATCTATGTAATTCTTCGCTTAGAGCCAGCACACTCCTCTAAAACAACAGGCTTCTTGGTTTAAAAGCATAAATAAAAGGATAAACAAAGTCAACCATGGTCATTTGGTATGTATGGTTTTTGGACGCGTATGCAAGCGATACAAAACGGCAAAACAAACAAGCAGCATACAAATGATTTTAGCACATACGCGATCCCGTAATGCCTAATTGGAAGAAGATGAACGTTTCACGAAAGATCGAGACAGCCACTGACATAAACGGAAAAGAGCAAACATGTGAGAGGTTCGGCGTTGATTTTATTAATAAAATGAAGAATTCCCTTGGAAACACATTAGTAAACTGCTTGTGTCTGTAGCCGTCTGGATGTAGGAGCATATGCACATAGTTCCCCATAAATCATGATTTTGATACTTATTTAAACTCATCGTGTTACATAATGTCAGCATGGCTGTCATTTGAGACCGTGAGGCGATAAACGTAGTGGTTGTATTCAACGCGGATTCTTGAAATTTTATATGTTGGTACTCTGAAGGAGGCAAATTTGTGACGATCTAAGTTTTTGTCCATTCTTTTCCCACTCCTTTCATTATTTCCCTCTTGTACGCACAATTATTTCGTGTTTGATTGATTCTGAAAAGCTGATTTGTAAATAATATATTATTCAGTCTCCATCTGAGAAGTTGGTTAATTTCCTATACCAGATTGAACGATGCAAGTGGATAATGGTAAGGGTTAAGAGAGATAGAGATGTCCTGTCTTGAGAACAACGTCACGAAGACGTGGATGCGTGCAGATATATTTCCACTCAATTTTAACCCCATCACTAATTGGAGATAAATGGCTGAACTATCTAGTCCTGATATCTTCTGGGTAGGTTGTGTAGGTGGGCCTCAGAGCCAGCCTGGGCACAGCACTCACAATGGAAAATCCCTGCCCCTGCTGAGAATCGAACCCCTGTCATCGAGTCCGTACTTGAAACTTGATGACTCATACAGCTCAGGTTGAGTATTTTAATCACGGAGAGCAGAACTCGTCTTCGGGTGGGAAAACGAGGAATTTGTACAGAATTGTGGCCAAGAAACATCGTTGGTGTTAGAGGTGACACTAGAATTTTTGTCTTTTCTCGAAAATAAATTTTAGCTGTGGATGATTTGACGATCTTTTGTCGTCTGCGTAGATTACGTAGTGCTGAGTAGCTGGTCGATTGTCAGTGATGAATTGACAGAGACGTGGTTATGGTAATGACCTCTTCTAAGGTTGTGTGTGGAGAGTCTGGGGGACTCACCTGCAAGACAGCTTCGTCGACATACTGTGGCCGCTGCACCAGCTCGTAGAACATTATCAGACTCACGATGGATAGCACCAGCATTAGGATGCCTGCGAACAGACCCTTATGCGCGCTGGTACAGTCGACAGAGAACTGGCTGACGGACCGCGTGTAGATGATATTGACGCCACTCACTCGCCCTGTCGGGCTGTCGGGCGTCGTAGGGTCGCTGTGTTGATTCTTGTTTTCAGAACAAGCGTTGATCCACATGACGCCCAGGATGACTGCACAGAGTAGACTGTACTCCACCGTGCAGGGGAACAGGAAACGGCTGGCACTGCGCACCAGAGGCGCCATGATGTTCGACTTCCAGCATTCTGGCTCGATGTCTGGAATGTACGTTCTGGAGATTCCGTGATCCGAGACGTTCGATACTGGAAATCGAATCAGACAGTTTCATAACACACAAGTTGCTGCGTCTGCTAAAAATCCAATCCGGAGGATGGTGAGATGAAGGTCAGGATGATGAAACGTAACAGAAGGAGAGCCAGGGAAAGTAGGAGAAAATAATACGTAGACAAAGAAAAGTAGTAGAAGGAGATGAAGGAGATGGTTGCTAGGGTTGAGAAGCTGACGGAAGAAATATAGGACAACAATAAAAGTCGACAGAGAAAGAGGAAACAAAAGTGGAAGTAAATAGAAAACAGAGGAGATGGAAAGACGACGAGTAATAACGTGTTTCTGAATATAGCAAGAAATTATTTGAAAGGCGAAGGGCAAGATCAGTGAGACAATGGAGGGAGGTTTTTGAGACCGGTGCAAGCATTAAATTTTCGGATTCGTAAAACAATTATTATTGTTGTTATCATCGTGATCATCTCCACCTCGACCAGTCTGGTAACTAAATCTG
>NW_019059962.1:107724-130385 GCF_000696155.1 Zootermopsis nevadensis | reverse complement strand
TCTGTATATTTTTATTTAAATAATATTTTTGACATTGTTTCCACATTTTACTTCTCTGTATCATAGCAACGTTCACTTTTCTCTGATTATGTAAAATTGTTTTATATCTATTTCACCACTAGGCCATCTTTTTCAATATGCTTCTTCTACTTCTTCTAAAGGAATGGCCTCCAGCCTTATGTTATAGAACAATTATTATGGTTTATGTGACAATAAAATTTACGAAGGAACGTATAAAGAACTTTGTATTCTGTCACAGTTTATTCCATACGGCAGAATATCGTTGCCCTATTCCTCATTAATGGTTTAATAACAAATTTAGTTGCCCTTTCATTATGGATTCTGTTAATCTACTTTTACCTACTACGATAATTAAAGAATGCTTTTATTTTGCTGTACACGATCTCTTGAAGGTCAGTCTCTCAGATTTGTTTCTGCTGTTAATGTCATTTGGAAAGACATTGACATTTTTAACGAAAAGCTTATTTGCTCAGTGACGTGTTATTTCATCCGTAGACCTTGTTTTACTCTCATTGTTGTCTCTTATAAATTATGTTAGAGCCGGGTTTGTCAATTGTCGTCAGGCACAACGCATTGATTTAATTGACTTGCCACTGTAACTGTCAATGTCAATGCCGTCACATGATTAGACAGAAAAAGATACGCTAAAAAGTCTGTTTGAAGGATTTGCTAGATAAAGGAAGACTCAAGAAAACTGTGTTGATGGAATGAGTGCCGAATGCAGCATAGAAGTTTGAATATGAAGGCCAAAGAGGAAAACCGAACGAACTGCGAGTCCAGTTGGCTAAACCGTGAAGTCGGTAGGTAGCGGGCGGGGTTCGGAGCAGTTGCGTCTTTTTTGTATACGATTTCCCAGAATTTGTACAGGGAGACTTGGGACAGATAGTCGAGTCCAGGAAGAGACGCATTCAGCGAATACTCACCAGGGCGGTGCTTGTTGGTGGTGTTGAACACCTGCATGATGTCGTACTTGGTTTCCTCCACCACCACGTACAGCCATTCACACAGGTTAGTGGCGATCATGTGCATCAGGCCGAACCGCGCCACCACTCTGTAGCTGTATTCCTCCACCAGCTGCAAAATAGAGCCGTCTTTCGCAAATTGGCAGTCACTTAGCAAGACAACAAGTTTCCTCTAGTTTCATCACCATTTTTAAAGGAGTCTGCTACTAGGCCGTGCAATGAGTCAATTGGAATCTAGTTCTCTAAGATGCAATTTAACCTCCGAAGTAGAATTCTTCCTCCCTCAAGACCATACATTTTTCTGTCGTCCGATGTGTGTTACATGCCCCGTTACGCCCACCCTACGTTTTGATCGCCCTAAGAATATTGTGTGAAAAATACATATTTTAAGGTTATTTTCTGTGAAATGTATAATTTTATAGTATACGAATTTTAGATGTTCGAGTCACTTCAGTGACTAAATAATTTTTCTGTCTCCTGTCTGAGATTTTAATTCTGAGACCGGACGAGTGGTGGGGAAGAGTGCTCTGGGACCAGTCGCTGTCCCCCTCCGCGTTACATAACCCTAGATCCCTAGTAGACGGTTAAGAGTGACATCTTTCACATGCCCTCGTGCATAAATTCTGCTTGCTCATTGTCGGTGATATGACATCACTTCTATTTTGACACGATATAAAGGCCTACATTTTATGTAGTAATTTAAACACACTTGGGTGCTCTGTGCTGAGGCTGTGCAAAGAAATGTCCTGGACCGAACCCTACCACGTCTTCCTGGAGGTCCTACACCTCCCACTCTAGTGTTCTCTGCTTTTTTCTTCCCAGCCGTCTGGCCATTAATAGGATTGCTGATAGTGATAACCAATGCAATCGCCCATAGCGGTGTGAGGGGAATACTACGCCGTTATCCCCACCACCCATGGGACTTGTTCGTGCGGCCTCTTATAAACTCTTCCTATCATCTTACATCGGAATGCCCATTGTCGTTTAATAGGTCCGCGAATTACAAAACGTCTGGGCACGGCTTTTATTGTCTGCCACTCCTAAAACAGACTGAAATAATTTCTGTTTAAGGGCTATGGAGGTAACAGAAATTTCTACCTTGCCCATTGCCCATTGCGTAGTCTTCTGGTGCAGCAACACGTAGAAAAATATAAATTATCAGACGTTCTCGAGGAACCTGCTGCCCCCATCCGAGTTGACATATTAAGGCGGAAATGTGTGAATTTATTAATACAGTGATTGCTAATCATCATCTGTCTCAATGAAGCAATCCTCATGCTTCTAGCGAATCAGCAAGTGAATTACAAGTTTTGAACATCGGTTATGGCCACCCATCAAACTGTGTCCAACACCTTGTTGCCGGAACTCGTACCTTGTTGTTGTCGGAGAATATGAAGATCATCTGCATGATAATGAAGGCGGCCTGGGCTAGTGGCGTGATGGCCACCAGAATGTCGTCGCACTTGGAGGTGCTGCGAAGTTCGAAGTACATCCCGAAGTGAAGCACGGCGTGGATCATGGCGCCCACACCGAAACCTGCAGATGAACCGGTGCTATATTTCCCTGCACTTGAAAGCCCCCCCCCCCTCCCCTATCACACAAATTTTAACAACGGGTTATCACGAACTTTGGTGCCACTGTCATGACACTGAAGGCCATCTCACCCTTAAAGTTTTTCAATTTCCTACCATTAATTGTAGCAACAGACGTGCAAACTTTTAGGTAGTAGAAATATTAACAGAATATATTTTAAGGTCTAGAAATGTTGTAATTTTGTGAAAATTTTCACACGTCAAATTTATACTTGGCTTTTAAATACCGGTACATTTTTATCCTTTGGAATTCTAAAAAATTGCCATGTGGACAGCGATTGATTTCGATGTTTCTTTTTTTAAAATTTCCAGCGTGACCTTATAAAATAAATTCTATTACCGTTGAATACTAAATACAGTAGACAATTCAGTTTTTGAAGACTGAATTAAATCTCCTCCACAACATAGTAAAGGGGGTGAAAATAAATTTAGTCTGTAGGTACACTTAACTGGATAGCAGTACAGTACTCAAATTAGCCGCTATTCGGGAAGGTTCCCCGAAGATACTTAGTACTATTTCAGTAAAGTTTAAGGTTTACATGCGTCATGTTTGTGTTTTTGATTAAAATATATAATAAAATTCAGGTCAATACAATTTAAAATTTTAAATTTTAACATTTAAATTTTAAATTTTAACATCCAAATAAAGTTTTGTGTATTGACCTGAATTTTATTATATATTTTATTCAGTAAAGTTGTACGTACTGATTCAGTGTTATTGCCTTAATGTCACAGGACAATAATTAATGGTCAGATGAGATAAGTCGTTTAGATTTCAAGTCCTTTGTCACAGCAATCGGTCTATTGGCAACCGGGTTTCATAATTAAATTCGATATTATTTCTATGTCTATGCCTTCTTCGTAAATATCGTGAGCGAAATAGTGTTTTCTCCTTACCAGCGACACCCATCCTGAGATAGAAGCTGCCATAACGGATTTGTTGCTCTTGGCCTGATCCAGCTCCCTTCAGTCCTGTAATGTAGAAGGAGTTTATGTAATATTATTGCTCTTACCTTGAAACACGGTCTACTTACTTTTTATGGCCTTAAAATGTGCACCCGTACATTTCCAGTGCCTTATCGGCTTTATGTCACTGTTGGGTACATAATTCGAAGATGACTGTTAATAGATCGTCGGTGGACTAAAATTAGGGATTTCGGATCAAGTGTTTTCCGTTATATTTCTATTCCCTCATATTTGACAACGTCGAAACATTTTAAAACATGATGCAGACTTGTATCAGTTGTTTCAATCCCATATTATATTAAAAATAGTCCACGTATTCCTACGTTCAACTTTGTCAGGTGGGTAGAGAGTAGTTAATATGGACCTGCTTGTAAGTCACAACGGAACTGTCCCTCGGTAATGTAACAGAGAGATCAAGAGCCGAAGTTTGATTTATGATAAAGACAGTTTTGTTTCTGTGAGAAAAAGTTGGAGAACACTGTTTTAATATAACGTTGTCACTTCTTCGGCTGGGATTAGGGAAAGTAAATATAGTTGTCAGAATTCATTAAATGTTTTGGAGATGAAACAATCGGACAGTGAAAGCGTCGTCATTTCCCTTGCGTTTAATCTTATCATGTAATAGTTTCTAAAATCTGGTTGAAAAGACTCACTGCTGGACATCTCGAAGGCTGACGTCTTCCTGCTAACACTTAGAACGACCTCTTCCTTCATGACACCCGCGTACATGTAGCACAGGAAAAAGAGGCTGCCCAGGTACAGGTATAGGTAGAAACCCTGAAACCCGTGGACAAAGAAGAATTGAAAGGCGGCCAGTTCATTCTCTCATTTATTTAAAGGTATATGTCTGTACTGAGGCTATGAGGAAGCATACCCTGTTGGTCCAGATATTAATTTGTTTAAGAGAGGAAGGGCGGGGGTGAAATATACTTATCAATAATTTATCAATGCAAATGAAAAGTAAAATTTTCTAGGGATGTTCGGCAGAAATTTAAAAAAAAAAACTTTTAACATTATACCAATACGAAGCAAAATTAAAGTTGGTGAATAACTCTTAATCAAACTCGGTTTAGTAGTGTCGGAGATTAATCTCTTCTATCGTCTCAAATCTCCTTCCCTTTAGCTGAATTTTCATCTTTGGGAAGAGGAAGAAGTCACACGGAGCTAAGGGGGGTGCGGGATGACGGCCATGGTGTTTGAGGCCAAAAACTGCTGAACTTTGAGGGCGGTGTGCGCTGGCGCGTTGTCTTGATGCGTCGCATGTGGAGTTCTTCCTTTAGAATCAGCTGACAGGTCCCAACAATGTCGCACAAGTCGTTGATGGTACGACGTCGATCTTCTTGAATGGCCTGCCGAATCTTCGTAACGTTTTCGGGCGTTGTGCTCGAAGATGGTCGTCCAGAATGCTCGTCATCATCGACAGGGGTTCGGCCATTTTTAAAACGTGAATGCCCCACAAAAGTTTGTGCACGACCCATTTCGAAGTATTTCCCCAAATGCTTGCTTTAGCATTTCATAGGTTTCCGTAGCCGTTTTGGCGAGTCTTTGGCAAAATTTGATGCACACGCCATTCCGAAATCGCAGGAGGGTCGGTGTAATGCACTACCAAAACGCCCGTAACTAAGAAAGAAATGATAATTCGATGATGCCGGCTGGCACACTGATTCACTATGAATGTAGGCCGCACCCCCTAGCGGCAGAAGCTCGTACTACATCCGGTTCGCCCTCTATTGACACAGTTTGGAAACTTTCCGATCGCACCTCGTATGCTGGTGTACGCACCAAGTACATATTTGGAGCAGTTTGGTTCATTTATGTATAGATAGATTTGAACCAGAACTATAAGTGTAAGTCGACATTAGACATATAACAAATGATTACGAAAGTTTCTTAGATATGTTAATTAAACACGGCTCCAGAACAAGAATGAGAAGAAACAAAATTTTCTTTTATAAAATATATGATCACAATAACAGTACCTATTACTTTAATATATTTATGGACCATATCCTATAAGGAGAAACATATGTTGACATTATTAAATATATATGCAGCCTAATAACCTTCCTGATTCCTTAAATGGTCCTTACATCAGTATTAAGAACAAACATTGGTGAGTCTTGTTAAAATATGGCCACAGTAATATTAGATGACTTAAATAACCCATAGTTCGAGAAAGAGAGATAAGTCGAACTTATAAGTCAAGGCCCCAGTGATATTTGATCGTAGCTGGATGTCGATGGATGTAATTATCGTGAAAAATGACGGCATTCCCACTTAAGAACAAACAGTTGTGTAGAGACAAGCATGCAAGTTTCTACTCACATCATATGTTGTCGCGGTGCTTTCTGGGATAATAGCTGCGGTGACGGGCAGAGCCAAACCCAGGACCACCAGAAGTTTGCCGTAGAAAGCTGAGAGAGTCGCAGTCAGGATGTCGCTGCAACACGCATTACGTTGCATTGGTGCGTGGCGTTCACACGGATTTTAAGACGACTTTCATTCACTGGTACATGCAAACCAAAATTCTCTCGTGTCTCGTGGTGTGAAATATTTTCCTTGACACGATGCTTAGCCAAAATTATGAAATGTTTCATCGAAAGGAAATTACACTTAAGGACTTTTATGGTTGCATAATTGTGGGCAGATCGACTGTGGGGCTCACTCACCCTCCTATGTAATGGGTACTGCGAGCACTCTCCCCGAGGGTATGTCGGCCGTAGCGTGAATCTGATCACATTCCTGGAGGTCTGAAACGAGTGCAGCTCCGTCCCGTTGCTCATACAGGTTTTAACGGCTTATTTCTTAACGACAAAGACAACTTCACCTTACTTTATACAAGGAAAATCGGAAATGAGACTGTAGCGGAATGTTTAATTTACAAAGAGAGCGGTTGTTTTATAAAGTCGTAAATGGAAGGTCAGTGTTAAAATGAAAGTTAAACAAATGGAAGGTGTAGGTATGAAGTGAGCTTAATACGTTAATTAATTAATTTGTCGGTTTGTTTGTGAGTTAGTCTGAATAAAAAAGAATTTCTCCATGCAGTAAGGCACGTACTCTGATCTGTTGGTCCAACTTTTTTTCCTGCAGTGTTCTGTCTGTAGCGGCTGCTGCTGCTGGTCCTTTCCGCTTTTCTCTGGCTCCTCCTGGAGGGTCGCCAGACGCGTCTCCCTCGAAGACACGTACGGCCTGCGAATCCCCACATTAATTACGGATGCTGGATTAGTTCTTAGATCTTTTAATTGCAGACATTATAAGGTCGAACGGTAGAGAGATTGTGGCTGAGTTTTAACTAAGTGTGATAGGAGGCGGACATGTCCTATTTTAATGTAGTGTTTTAGAATTTTCAAGGAACTAAGGAGAACCGCGCAAAGCCTTATTCGGAATAACAGGTCTTGAGACAGATTAAAACCTGGAACATCTAGAATACGGGGCAGGAATGTTAACCATAAGGATGACTGTCTTCTGGGATATTACGCCGTATAGTCTGAAAGAAATTGACTGTCGTTTCAGAGGTACTTAATACCTCCATCTTCAGGACGTCGAGTGAAACGCTCTTTCTTAAGGAAGAAAGTATGCTTATCACGCCAATACGCTGTATCTGCAGTCCCCAATTTCGACTTTTAACTATTTCACCGATTTTCACGAAACTTGGTGACCACGTTATGTCGTTGGAGGTAACATGACTTGTACTTTCTTGTTTCCTACAATCGGCATTAACAACATGGCCGACACGCGAACGTATGTGGATGTGTGTTAGGACCAACACTAGAGTTCTTAAATGTTGTTCCGTAGTAGGTTATTGAAAAATACGCAACTTTTATCTAGGCAATTTTTTATGTAGACTGTAAACCAAGAACATGGTTTACTTTCGAAAATCGTCGTTAACTTTCGGATTTACTACGACAGCTAATAAATAATTGGACCTAGGTATGTTACATTTGGCACAGAGATAGACTAAAAACAACATCTACAAAATGAACAAAGAATATTGCTTGTATTTGAATAATTAGAAGTACAACGACGGTACAAGGTTTTCATGTATATGTAAGTCTATATAAATAACAATTTCTTTCGGAAAGTATAAGAATAAATTATAATTCATTCTAATAATAGTAGTAACATTGTATATTACATTTACAGCTTCTTACAATATTTAAAATGTTACTCTAGATTTATTCAATCATGAGTACGTCCATTTGCACAAGGGTCCACAACGCTGTTACATGAATTGCATTACATTACGTTTTCCAGATATTATGAAATTAATAACATAAAACCTGTATTGCTAGGGATTTGTACAATAGGAAATTATTATTTATGAGATCTATCCGAGCTCCTTGTTAAATAATTATTTTAGTATTTATTTTCTGTGCTTGTTAACCTCATTTTTAGAGGTAAACAATTTTTAAAGCAAAAATCACGGAGGGAAACTCCAAAGGGAATCCTGATTCCGAGTCCGAGTCTATTTTTGTCACAATAACCATTTTATTTGTGTTCATGGGGTTATAACTAACTTCAAGGAACACAGTACCTCGGTCAGCTAGTCATGTAATTCCCCACCTTTTATGGAACCCGAAAATTCATTGCCGTGTTTACAAGAGCACGCTACTGAATCTTATCCTGCGCCAGATGAATCCAAAGGACCCGGTCAAAGTCCAAGGCCCTCCCATTTCCTTAGTATCCACATTATTCCCCATAAATATCGATTACCCCAACTTTAATTTTTCCATCTGTTCATAAATTACCTCTGTGCGCTGTCCTTGTCACACCCTTCCAGGTTTTTATAACAAATTAGTTATGTTAGCGACCCCTGCATCTCCAAAGTTCGTATGTTTGATTAATTTTCAACTGGATTGTTTAAATAGTGTCAAATGAATGGTTGTAGGAAACGAATTTGAAGTCTGTTGAAATACGCGATGGTGGTGTATTCTGATGTAGTCATATTATTCCATTATTTGCTTGGGAATTTTAAGTCTACGAGAAATCTTGTCAGTATCATCATTCACTGCCCCTAGATTCTGACCTGAACGATCCCAAATATGAAGCAGGATTGCTGAGATTCCAGTTTCTCACGGCGATGAATATGAATAAGGTTGTCTTCTGGGATGTTGTATCGAACAGTATCGAAGACATACCGTTGTTTCAGAGGAGCTTACCTCCTACGTCATCAGGGCGATGATGACGATGAAGGCAGTAGACTCCTTTGAAACATCGGTCGGTCGGTATACCTATCTACCAGACTACACGGCACAACATCCCAAAAGACAGCCATCTTTATGAATCGGGATTGGTAAGGTGGTATTCTGTTCTTATATCATGGCCTTAACCTGGTAAGGTATTCGCATATTGTCTGTCTGGATCCGATTGTACTTTGCCACTCTGATAATACTGACTCTAATGTCGTTTATTCACACCTTTATAATTACTTCACAAGGCCATTTTCCGACGCTTGGTACTTGGTGGCTTATTAGTGGAGTTTATACTAGAATCATACAATTTACAGTAGATTACATTCTATTACAGTCTGAGGCCGTTTGAGAACGAAGTGCTGAGAAGAACATTTTGTCCAAAAAGAAATGAACTCGCACCAATGTCTTGCATTAAATAAAATATAAATTATTTTCTTGTGGTTTAAGTATCACTGTTTTACGACAAACACATGGACTAATTTTACGAAGCAGGATATTTATTTTTACGGAAACCAAAACTTGTTCAAAAGAGCCGTCCATTGGACTATACACTCAGTTAAACCCAATCCCCACATTCAAGCACTTTTGTAGATCTATTTTAACAAATAGAATTAATCTTTCACACGCGCTTTTGCCTCCCTCGTGGACAAATCCCTTAGGATTTTTTGGCCAAAAATGCTTACGTTTTTTTTTACTTTTCCGATGCGTACTAAATGTCACACCCACCTCAACTTCCTTGAAGTAATTTTCCTTATGTGCGGAGAAATAAAATTTTGGCATTTCCGGGATTGGAAGTCATCAGTTAGAAGAAAGTTTTAAATGGGCCCATACACTCTGCTTGGAATTCTGAAAAGACTTGCCGAATTTCTTTATACATAAATACTTTTCGATATCGATTTCGATTTTAGAAAATGACGCCAGTATACTCGCGTTTACACATGGTCTTATCACCATTAGTAATATTAGTACTTATTGAAGTATGTGTTTTCTTCAGTCTTAATGTACATAAGAGCGTTCTTCTTATGGTGTTGCACATTATGTGAAATTTACTAGGTTTTATGTGTTTGTCTTTGTTATATTTGCATGTCACGCCACAGTCCAACTCCATACTTGTTGTCACCAGTTACGATGCTACGTCCTACGTAATTCTGCGTGCATAATGTCCCCAAAAGTACTTTCAGTGCGAGAAAGTAACTGAAAGTTCTGTTGACACATGCAAATTTGCTAAGATCTAATTGAAGACAAACACGAAGAAGCAATCTAATAAATTCAAATATACAAATACAGCAAACAATATGGAGGAGAAGGAATAACACTGAGATAGAGACAGGAAAGTGTGATTCGATCATGAACCAAATTTAAATCTGTGTACTCCGACTCAGAATACGCAATTTCTAACTGCGCTAATTGTTGTCTCATATTGTTAATGAGGCCTTGGAATTTATTCTTTTCAGATCTGTGGAAATGTTATACTTCGTTTCTGGTAGCTGTCGGTCTCCGGATCCCCGCTCGGAATGTGAGAGATTTTTCTATATTCAGTTTTAGCCCTTTGATCAAAAACAGTCCTTCTGCTAGATGCGCATCAGCTGCTAATATCGTCTGCAGGAACTTGGACATATTCGAGACGAAAACTGTCACACTTCTTCACATTCTATAATAGTATAATTTACTTAATTGATTTAAATTATTTTTACAAATATGCTAATATGTTATGTAATAAGTTACAATTTTCTTGTGTATTAACGTCCCCCGTACTAATGTATTTTATATTCTGCTTGTTCTACCTTTTATGTTCTTATTGTGTTCGTGTGGTCATCTCTATGCTGTATCCGTAATTGGCCTTCTGACTGTTGATACAGCACACTAATAATAAAGAATTGAACTGAAATTGCCACTTTCCAAAAGGCAGCCTCTTCAAAATTTTGCACGTCTCCCCTATCCGAACTTCATTTGCCGCCCATTTTGATCGATTCAGTTTCCTTCTCCTACGAATTCTGTACGACTTGTATGAATCACGAAATTTCCCGTTGTGTCTAATATTGTAACGTTCCCACTTCTACCAGATCTACTGTGTTCGGTATTTGAAAAGTCATAATTTATGTATCTTACACGTATGAAACAAAATAGCATACTGATAGAAACTCAAAGGCATGTTCTGTTCAATCCGTTATACTCTTCGATGGAGGAAAATTTTCAGAAGAAATATATTCATATTTAATTTCCAGTAGAAAATATTGCACAGTTCATTTTAATATATTAAAATGTAAAGAAATAGTCAAAATAAGCTACTGCGTGTAGTAGTAACTACCGCGCATTTGATTTCGTTCTTACTCTTAAGAAATATTTGACGGTGCTAACCTGCCACTTAAACCCCATCGTGAACCGGTTAAATCTAGCACACACATTCACACCTTACTGATATAAGATCAACTTTAATAAAGTTTTGCAGACTACACTTTTCTTCTCTGTTGTCTCTTTTCTTGAGATTTTCTGATTAAAATGTAAGCATTTCTCACATTCTGTATACCAGGTTTATCATATTCCGTATTTTAATTAATGTAGCTGATACGAAATAAATAAATAGAAAACACAACTTTAGTCGGACAAAGTTAATGGAAAATACCACGTGAAACGCCTAGGATCATATCGGGGAGCAATATTAATATAGATATCAGAAAATATCGTAAATATTTGGGTTGAATTCATCTGGTTCAGAAGAGGGTAGCGTGGAGAGCTGTAATGAACACAGTATTGGAACACAGGATTTGTCTAAGGCGATTCCTTGAGCACCTGTTAAATTAACAACTTCTCAAGAATAACTTTGTTTTGTGGAGTTAGTTCTCTCGAAATAAGTAAAGTTGACGTACCTGAGTGAATCGTGTGGTACCAGCTCCATACTACTTGTCTTGACAAACTGTTGCAGGTCTTAGGACTGTGTTGAAGCGCACATTAATTTGTTTAGCGCCTCATTATCGGCTGTGCAGAACGTCTTTTGCGCACATGTAAAGTAGTGCGCGGACTATATGTAAACCAAGTACCACAATACATAAGTTACTCGCGAAAATCTTGCAGAACAAGATGATCGGAAGGTCACGCAAGCCATTGCTGACAAATATTCTGTTTTCTTAAATATAATACACTGATATCAGTAAACAAGAAGCAATGTTATGTTAGATGATGGAAATATCCACCGCGTTTAGCACTCATATCCTCTTGTATGATACAACCGGGTGAAGAGTGTAATGCACAGCTCGTTATTTTGTTTCAATTCACCTAATGTGGGCGGGTTGTTTTTACACGTGTTCTTCGTCAAAACCCCCCAAAATATAAATCCATTGGCGTTAGATCCGGGGATCGTCAATGCACGTCTACTGCAAAAAGACAAATGACGAAATGGTGCGGGGAGGGCTCTTGTATAGTTACAGCAGTATTGCGTGTTTATTAATAAAATCGAATTGTGTTGAATTGCAACAATCCATAAATATTTTAATATGAGTTGTGTGACTTTTTGAACAATCTCTAGTAAATACATAAAACCAACATGAATTTAAAGTGAGACTTATATCATATTTACACCAAAATCTCTTTCTCTGACTGCACACACTTCGAATTCTTGCACCATCTTACAGGTTGACACACAACAGTGCCAGAAAATTGGACATGCAGCACCTGATTCCGCTCAATCAATTCTTTAACCCTCTCCAACACCAAGTTCATCTAAACAAGACTGGAAAGAAATACAGAGTTCTGAATTCTGAATGATCCTAGCTAAAGTAAAATAACCGTGTTATACACACAGCCTACGCAAATAATACCTTCGGTGTCGTTCACATTTGCTTAACTTCAGACTGCAGGCGAAGTAAAAGCTTAAGAATGTCCCTTCAACGTAAGATTTAGTCATTGCCTGTTTATCTTACTAACAGAAGAACTCAGCGAATTTCTATTTGATGTAGGCCTATACTTTCCATAGCTTTTACCTAAATACACGAACATACGTTTCAAGTATTGTTTTCATTCTTGTCTGATAATCAAATTGTTTATCGGAAACTGATTGTTGAAAGGACAGCGTAGATTCAGACGGCTCTGACTTTTTAATACGAAATGACATATGTTTAAATATCTCTTAACCTGTTCGTTTTTTAAATAATGATGATTAATGAAAAATAGCTTTATTTATCTGACTTTGACAACTTTAATTTCGAACAATAAAAAGTATGTGTTATATCGTTTTATGTAAATCTTATTACCTGTCAGCTTAGTGCTCACGCACTGGACTCGTGTTTATGTGTTTGTTGGATCGAATCCTGATGAAATCAATTAGTTTTTGTTTCGTGCGTTTTCAATGTTATTGTTTAACATTATGCAAAGAATTAATATACCAAAGTTGCGAAAATCTATTGCCTTACACGACCCTGTTGTAAGTTGTGGTAAACTCGATTCCATCGTTTGTCTGCCATGCTGTTTTCACTGACTGCAGGGAATTACAAAAATATTTTGTAGTGGACCCTAATGGTGTGAAGACAACAAAAATTTAACCGAAATCCATTCAGCGGTTTTGGAGCTAAATTATGCGGGCAGACGGAAGGACAGACAGCCATAGTCAGCACTTTTTACGTTCATTTCCTGCACATCATGCGAATTGCAAATAACAATATTAAAAATTCAGGTCTTACGACAAATGGAAAGGAACAAATCTCCATTATAATGCTCAATTAGTTTATGTTTGTTTTGGAAATAATCGATGTTTATTCTGAGAATAAAAGGTAACTCATAAATTTTCTGTGTTGACAAATGCTGAATTCCTTGATGTAAAAGCATGTACGAGGTGCGTAGTTATGGGCGTTTTGGTAGTGCATTACACCGACCCTCCTGCGCTTTCGGAATGGCGTGTGCATCAAATTTTGCCAAAGACTCGCCAAAACGGCTACGGAAACCTATGAAATGCTAAAGCAAGCATTTGGGGAGTCCTCAATGGGTCGTGCACAAACTTTTGTGTGGCATTCACGTTTTAAAAATGGCCGAACCTCTGTCGATGATGATGACGAGCGTTCTGGCCGACCATCTTCGAGCACAACGCCCGAAACTGTTACGAAGATCGACGTCGTACCATCAACGATTTGTGCGACATTGTTGGGATAGGCTATGGGACCTGTTAGCTGATTCTAAAGGAAGAACTCCACATGCGACGCATCCTGTCAGAGGACTAGAAGCAGAATCGACTTCTCGTTTGTCAGGAGTTTAAAGATCTTGCAAGAACCGACCCCAGCTTCCTTTCTAAGCTCCGTGTGACTTCTTCCTCTTCCCAAAGATGAAATTCAGCTAAAGGGAAGGAGATTTGAGACGATAGAAGAGATTCAGGCAGAATCGCAGATGGTGCTTGACAGGCTGACAAAGAAAGATTTCCAGGGATGCTTCCAGGCTTGGCAGCGGCGCTGGGATCGTTGTGTTCACTCCCAGGGAACTACTTCGAGGGTGATGGATGAATTTAATACCTGAGATAAGTGTACGGGTTTTTATAGGCGCAGTCTAGAAACTTTCCGATCGCACCTCGTATTACTTACATACAGGCACCATTGTACTTTAAAGGGCTAAAATATTTCTTCATATGCACTGACTCGTTTATATTACCTCCTCCTGTGATAGAGAAATGTGAATTTTTGCGATAATAATTTTTATTTTTATCGTTTGGTAGTTTGGGTAGCTGTGTCGAAGCGGAAATTTAACTGCAGAATACAAAAAAAGTTTCTCTTTTTTAATTATTATTATATCATTGAGGATGTAAGCATGTGAGCTATTCTAGAGGATACAACAGTGCATTGCCAGAACATTTTAGTCCAGTGACATAATTTTTTCACAGAAGACTGAATGAGAAAATACAAAGCAGAATTTTATTTATTTGAGACAAAAGCAAATTTTGTGTTAAAGTGAAATGTAGTTTTATTTATAGTTTTAAGAATTCATCACCATTTAAAACTGAAAGGTCCTATAACCAATAGTGCCTCTGTCGCAATCTGCTCACAAGTTCTCGTGAACTATTAATACAAGAATTTATATTCCTTCCTTCTGTCAGTTTATGAAGCAACTATAATCACTGTGTTCTTGAACTTTCCTTTCGACGTCGTCAAGTCGTCGTCGAATGAATCAATCGATTTGACCATCTGTGTTAAAGATCCAGAAAAACAAAGAGAAGACACGTACCAGGAGTCGTTTGTGTATTTTATAAACTGATAAACGTGCCAATTAAATAACATTGCCAAACTGCTTAGCGCTGTCAAAGTGTATGCTTTTACCTACATTTCGTAAGGCTACCGATACTTACATCAGCTGAAGGAAGGAAGAAATCTAAAAGTGCGTACTTCAGTTTCTGCCGTTCATTTTCTAGGTGTGTGATTTTCAATCTTTTTCACCTTGTTAATTTACATTACATGTCTACTTTCTTTATTTTGTAAGACAAGTAAAAAGTACTCATGAAAATATTTACGTCTGAGAAGAACGAGGAAAACGAACAATTTTTTATATTACATAAAGAGACAACGATTAGCTAGACACCAGACTAGAATGGTGGAAGTAAGAAATACATATAGAATTTTGATGGAGAAACCTCATTTCACTTTACTCCAATCACCTCACTCCTGGTACACTTGAATTAATAGGAAGCAGGTGGGAGGATAAGATTAAGACGGATCTTAGGAGCGTAGGCTTAAAAAGATAGATAGATAAAACAGGCTCAAAATTCTACCTTATTAATGGGGTTCTTCTGCCAGAGGACTGGTTAGGTTCGGCTTGTGATACTATCATGTCAGTATGCCTTTTTCAAGTAATAACTTCTGAAAACATTGGCAGATTTTGTGAAGCTCATTACGATTATCTGACCACAACACGACTCTAACATTTGCACTGTAATATTTGCTACTGATGATAAAAACATGTCAGTCATGTGAACGTGAGGCTATGAAGTTCTGTGGGGTAATAGGTCTTCGGAAAATGTACATTTTTTATTGAGGTAACGTTTAAGTGTAAAGTGAAGTATCATGAATATTTCTTTACATTTAAAATTTAATTGTTGTAACTATTTAATTGTTTAAATGCATATGGACCATAAATTTAGATACATATTTTCTTATGGCAAACGCTGTGCTCAGAAATGACTCACTGAAGGATGTAATCCTATACTGAAGTAATTAAGGGAAAGAAACTATAACAAGTTCTATCCATAACTTCCTGTTTCTTCTGTGAATCGTTTTTAAAACGTGCCACGTATTCCACCTTTCTGGTCATTCTTGATTTAATCAGCTTTGAGATAAGAAGATCACAAATTACTAAGCGCGTTATTATATAATTTTGTCGGGTTCTTCTAAAGTTAAAGTTTTTTCCTCAAAGATTTTCTCTCACTTTTACGTAACCTTTGTTCTTTTCTGATAATAAAAGGTTATGTTTCCCACCTGCTTAAAAGTAAATGTTGTTTTATTATCTGGCATATTTTACTCATTACATGTTTTGAGGGCTGGCTGGGAAAAGAATATTAAGGTACAAATTGTAGCAATTATATCCCGAAATAATTTGTCCTTGATTTTACATCACGTATAAGAGCATCAGTAAATAATCTAAGCATCTTCCTTCATGAATCTGATTGCCTGCAAGGAACAGTGTTATGCAGAGTGTTAATCTGCTTAGAAACATGACTGCAGTCTCTGCAAGAATTTTGGTTGTTTCTTGGAACCCTCAGGTAGCAATATCAAAATTGCTTCATAATGCTCCTCTCGACTCAAACAAGTTTATACGTGAAGGAAATCGGCTTTGCAGATTCAGAGGTCTTTGTAGGGAGAACCTGGCTTCATGCATGTGCATTAGTAAATTGTCTGTATAGTCTGCATTCACAAGATAACAGATACTACTGCAATATGACACGTGATGATTGCAATTAGGTTTACTACACATAGTGTGATAGCGAAGTCAGAGAACCGAAATCTTTAACAGAAACGTAATACAATGTTTACAAAGCCTAACAAATAACTTGAACACATTAAAAGTAAGAAAAAACATCTTGGAACAATAACAAGAAAACCGAAGTTTATAAGGATATTGTAACAAGAATAAATCTGAAAAAATGTTACTTACTGTTCACTTCAGTAACTGTTAAATCATCCCGTCTTATTTTAAAAACATCAAAGTTAAAGATGTATACACATATAATGTTGGTACTAGTTACATGAAACGTATTGGTTCTTTTTTTCAAAGGAAGAATGCTAATTACGAGTGCTTTTTAAAAATATGCTCAGATAAATATTTGGATCAATAAAGAATGAAGTAGACCTACGTGGAAAATTATGGTATTACGTGACTAGAAACTTCGTTATTTACAGGGGTCACCTTATATCGTTTATTATTATTATTATTAAGTGTTCTGTCTTACGACAGGTCCATTGCTCTGCCCAAAAAGAGCTCTCCAGTTGTCCCTATTCTCGGCTTCTCGCTTTAATTCCTGGAACGTCATCTTCTTTCCTTGTTTAAGGTCGTCGGTTAGCTGTATCAGTCTTCTTCCTAGTCCTCTCTTTCCTTCAACCTGGCCTTCGATGATATCACTCATTAATCCATTCCTTCTCATAATATGTCCCAGCCAGTTAGCTTTCCTTCGTGTAATCGCCTGCAGAATGCTTCTTTGCTCGTTGACTCTCCTCAATACTTCTTCGTTGGTCACTCGATCCGTCCACCTGATCTTCTCTATTCTTCTCCAACACCACATTTCGAAACTCTCCATACGTACTTATATCGTTAGGACATTGAAATTAAGGAGGCTGAGGTAGAATATGGACAGGGGGGACTGACCTAAAATGGCATAATGACAATGAAAAGAAATTAAATGTGTGACGTTCCAGGTTTGTGTGCGAACTCTGTACACAAACCTGATAGCACAGAGTATTTTCCTTTGTAGTGCAATATATCTATTGCTAACGCTCGATTTGGTGCTTTCAAAATGTTACTATGAAGAAGGTAACGTTTACTGCCATTTTAACTCGATTATTCGAATGCGTCTTTATTTTGTTATTAATAGGAAATTGCTGCTTCTACTGTCTTATGTTATTGTGCGTCTGTGTTTAGCTACTCCGTGCCTTATATGTTACGACGTTCAACATGACAAAAAACATGTTCTGTATTCTCTGTTAACGTTCGTAGTCTATGTAGAGAAAGGGTCATTTTACCAGGGAACTGGACTAAAACGTTAAACTAAATAGGATTTGAGATTCTCACTGCAATGATAACAAAGATGGCTGTCTGTTGGGTTGTAGCGGCCTATAGTCTGGAAGAAGTACACCAACGTTTCAGAGGTCTGTACTGCTTCCATCTTCAGGGCTCTGAAGATGTATCACCTCTGAAACGTTGGTATACTTCCACCAGACTATATGGCGCTGAATCCAAGAAGACATCCATCTTAAATGTTATAAACTCTTCACATTTTATTAGTATTTTTTAACAATGCCCTTATTAATATTAGTAGCATGTGTAACAAACATTTCTTCATAATCTAAGCGTTACAAAAATCATTCAGATATCAATGCTAATATGATCTTACTTATATTTATAGCATATTATTGTAGGCCAGTCTCCCCTAATGAGGATGATGAGACAGGAAATGCATACAGAAGTTAGTTGTTTAGCTAGTCAAGATATATATTACAAACTTTTACAAAACCCGAGTTTCGTTACCATGTTCACAAGATCCTAACAATGGACCACATACATCGTATAAAACGTGGTATCCTGAGTCAGATGAATGCGGTCCATACAGTCATACCGTGTTTATTTAAGATAATTATTTAATAGGATCTACTCATGCACGTCCACTTCTTCGGAGTGGTCTGTTTTCTTGAAACATTCTTACCGTAATTCTTACGCTTTTTAATTTTCCTTTTGTACTACATGTTTATCTCACATATCTGTACATTCACGTGTTCTAACAATATTAGTGAAGAGTAAGAAATATGAAATATCATTATTTTTTTCCGTTCTCCCATTATTTGCTCTTACGTTCGTTATTTTGGCACTTTCTCTGGAAAGTGTTCAATTTATTTTCTTCCGTCATAGTGACAGAAAATTACCTACATCGGCACAAAACAACACGTAACAATATTTTAATGCACGAAGGTTTTTCAAAAAGCAAAGTAATGGGACATCGTACGAGTGGGAGGTTCTGTACCACGCACTACGTAGTTCCGTTCTCGCAGAAATTTACACCGATAACTTTACATTAACACACAAGTAGATACTAACAAACTGAATATATACATTTTAGATGTATGCTTATACTCGAAAAGATATATGTAAAGAAAATGAACAATAATAACGTAATTAAGTTATGTGATTAAAAGCCTGTTTGGCAAACAAGTGTTACGAGAAAAATAAGCAGTCATAAAATCACATAAAAATCAAAATTAAAATATTAGATTATTGAAGACTGAATATTTAAGAAAAGACGAAGCAGAAAAAGAGATGTACCATGTATGACAGAGGCTAGATCACGAACGAAATACAGTTACATAAAAATAATTAAACATTTAAAATATTTCTGTGTAATTAACGACTAACAAATTAATTGCCTGCATCGCATAGGCTACAGAATGAATATAAATAAAATGCCAAAGCAGACAGTCGATTAGGAGAAAGCCTGTGATGGAGAATTATTGTCCTTGGCGCTTGAAAAAAATTAAGATGCCAACTGCACGTAGAGAGTTCAGGAGCAGGGTATTAAGCCTGATCTTGCAAAATTTGTAAGTTTCCGAATGAGTTAAGTAGAAATGTATTGGACAGGTAAGAAGAAAGACGACTGGGAGGAAGTGTAAACGAACAGCGTCAATGAAAACAAAGAAGGTCCACTAGACGCATGTAAGAAGTTGGTATAGAAGCAAATGCAAAAACGAAAATAAAAATAAATAAATAAATCAAAACTTGGTAAATGTTTATATCTCGTCACCACACTGCACGACAAAATCATTGTATGGTTGTATATACATCTTTTTGCGACACTTTACATTTGAAAGTAATGGTACCAAGAGAGGCGGAGTTTTCTTGTCATGGTTAGCGTCAAAAGTTCCGTCTCTCGCCACGGGATAAAAAACTGGTTCTAGGTGTGTTGTGTGATTTTCTTACAATGGGTAGCTTATAAAGTCAAATTATGGCATTACTGATAATAATTAATTTGAAAGGATTAAGAAGGAAGCAATCGTAATCAAGTTTAATGTTGAAGATTTCTGTCTTCTGGGTTGTTGCGCTGTGTAGTCTGGTCGATGTTTACCAACGTTTCAGAGCTCATACTGCCTACGTCATCAGGGCGATTCATCGCAACAACCCAGAAGACAGAAATCTTCATACTCACCGCTGTGGAAACCTCAAATCATACAAGTTTAATGTTGTTTTCCGTTATATGGATTTGAGGGCTCATGGAAAATACGAACAACTGAGAGGGCTGGCCTGCGGCCCTAGATTCGAATCCGAGGACTGTCCAAGGCAAAGCACGAGAGCTGTCTGTCACTTTGACTGCGATGTTTGGTGGACCTAGTAAATTGTTGGCAGCAACACTAGATTAGAAGTCTAGTACAAGATGGGGTGAAACGCGAGGAAGGTAATAAAATGTTGTTGAGGAATGTTCGCAAGTCGGGCTGAACCAGTAGACATGCTAACAAACGGTCCGCAGCTGCGTCATGTATCGCATTAGCACACTTAGCATCCGAAGGCCAGAGGTACCGTGGCCGTGTTCCAGTGAGACTGCTCCACCTCTGCCGAAAAGTTGATGAAAGATCAGGGCAGTGAGTAATGAGTGTACACACACGACGTGTTGAATTCTTTACAATTTTGTGTAGGTCATTGGTTTAATGCAAGTTTTACGAAGTGATTTGATTCAACGAGAGCCGATTTAAGAAGCTCAAACCTCTTGCTCGGCCATTCAAGCCAAAAAATAATTTTACGGAGCAGAGTTATTCTTGAGAAGCTGAAAGTTGTTCAGCTGATCAAGAAGTACCTACACTTTTATGAAACCAAAAAGTTGATTACCGTGTTTAAAAGAGCCCGCGTATGAAACACGTCTTCAGGCAGATAAACCTTATTCACAGCTTCATATATATCTTTAAGATCCATATTAATATTATCCTCCATATGTTGACCAGGTTTAAATGTTATATTTTCAGTTACGAAGTATTATTAGTAATAGCCCGAAGTAAAGGTAGCGATCCCCTATACTTCAAATAACACGCCATAAAAGCGTGTGGTGAAATGGAATTTACCCTCCGCGCATTATTATGGACACTAGATGGAAGAGAGTGGTCACGTTCAAGCTCCGGACGCCTTACCTCATTGAGTTAATGCCTTAAAATACAGCAATTAACAAATCTTCCTACCGTTTGATGTTGCATAGTCTACGAAGCGTAAAAATAAATCGGATTTATTCCAGGATAATGGATGTTTGACAGAACCGTACATGCAGTGTCATATCTGCGCTGTTCAGTTTCACTGTCACAGACAGAATATGTGAGATAATTCAGTTTGGTTTGTAAACAAGCATGCATTGCGGAATAATATAAACCATGTTGACTGTAGGAAAATAGAAATAAATTATAAATGACAGGATAATTGAAATCAATATTGTAAAAGTTAATTAAATCTTCCTATAACCTTGACAGAATATGTCATGTCCTTAAAACATGAAAAACAATAAGGTTTCCACGACGGCGAGTACAAAGATGACTGTCGTTTGGGTTGTTACGGTGCATTTTAAAGGTGCTTGCTGCCTCCATCATCAGGTCGATCACACTGGTGTCTTCCATTCAGGCTTCACAACCAAAATGTTGTACATATTTCGTATCTACCCCCATGAGTACTACATGCCCGCTCATTTAATCCTCCTTGATCTCTGTTAGGTCCAAATATTCTCCTAATTACCCTATTCTGGGGTACGGAAACAAAACGCTTAAGGTAGTAGTTGGATCTAAGAACGATAAAGTGGACTGTGCGAGACCTTACTTAACAATATGTGTATGTGGTAATTTATATATCTCATCGACTGTTCTTAATGTAGGGTAAAATGGCTGCGTAAGATAACGGAAACACGAAATGTTTTCCAAAATTTTACTTGTAAAACTTCACGTAAGATGGCCAATTAGGAAAGCTAGGTGTAAAATGTAGTTCAATGATAAAATGAATATTAAAGATGTATGTGGACATGGTTCTGTAAACAGCAGTGAAGTGACTCAATACTGGGTTAAATGAAAACTGTTGTGAACACTGTTATTAACATTTATGTTTCATCCGAACAACAAGTTTCTTAGTCATATAAATAATTATGTGCTCAAATAAGTCTGCATTGCCAAATCATGCGAAACACGTTAACTCGCCGTTATATGAGTTAAATAACAGTAACTCCTTTATTGCAAGATTCAAGTTTGGCACACCATGAAAATTTCAGGTTTATTACAGTACGTGGCGCTGTGTTAGTCCTCATAACGATAATTAACTAAACAAATGTCTGAGCACGTGGAAAAGTATGGACTGGAAATCCTGTCTCTTGCGCCATAACTTGATAAGGTGTTTGGAGACAAAAGAGTCCAGTTGAAAGATGGCACATCAACTGCCTTGAGACCTTTCATTCCGTGTAGTAACATGCAGTAATAATATTGCTAACCAGCTACTTGTATCGATATATTAACTTTTTATTTCCAACTCAGTTTGCCCTACTGCCCTCTGAAAAATGTTGTCATCTAGGGCGACGAAGTCGGGCCTAAGAATACGGAACTATTGTAAGCGTTTCATTTACGAGGTGCGATCGGAAAGTTTCAAGACTGCGCCTATAAAAACCCGTACACTTATCTCAGGTATTAAATTCATCCATCACCCTCGAAGTAGTTCCCCTGGGAGTGAACACAACGATCCCAGCGCCGCTG